>CM062808.1:608390937-608715692 GCA_031772625.1 Pinus tabuliformis
TTCATTCACTCACTTGTATCCGCTCTTGTGATGAGAATTGACAAAGAGAAGATGGTGCACAATTCCTCTCTCTCTCTCTCTCAAGTCTTCAAGTATATTCTCTCTTTCTTGTGGTGCTAGGGCTTCTTGATCTTCTCGGACTTTCCTAAAGCATCTTGGAATTCTAGGGTTACAACTTAGGCCTTTGAAGAATGGAGATTAGGGTTTCCAGAGAAAGCCCCCGAGTGGATTTGTGAAGAAGAGAAGAGGAGGACATATTGCCTAAGAGGTTGTGTTGGAGACATTCTTATAATAAATGTGAGTTTAATCTAATGAAATGCAAGGTTATTTGCTTTAGTGAATCAGATGAATCCTGGCCATTGATCTCAAGTGAAATGAGATCTAATCTCAACCATCAATCACTTTGGAGATTACGGGTACGAATTCAGTCAACAACTCAAGCTCATAAAAACACTTCTGCAATGTTAATTTCTTAGGGGCTAGATTGTTCTTTTCTTTAGGTAATTGCATTTACTAACATTTTCATCATTTACATACTACATTCACCCCATAACATCTTAACATAATTAGCAATTACATAGAAAGAACAATCATCGGCAATGCAGTGGAACATTAAGGAACAACAGAAGAAAAGCATACACAATAGAGCGACCATGAGTTAGGTCAAAGACCAGGGAAAAACCCCACAAGGGGGAAACCCATCCAAATTCTTCTTCTAATAGATATTCATCAATTGTTCATCTGAGATACAAAGTACAATATTATGAGACATCATCAATCATATCCGGCAACCAAGTTCCAACCAAGGATTATATATGATCCTCATATGTCAAACTACACCATGCCATGTATACATGAGTTTCCATACATCCCTATCTACATACTACCACTGTCATATTGATTTGAGGTCACTGTCATCATTAGGTTTTTGCTATATCACTGCTACCAGTCTATATCAAGGTCACTATTAAGATCACTTTCATATAGGGTTATAGACATCAAGTGGCATTGTCATAGTTATACCACAGTCCAGTGCCATTTCAAAGTCATGCCATCACTGTCTCACTATCATATAGATTATACTTCAAGGTTATTGTTATGCCGAAATAAAAAAGATCACTTGACTGCTATATCGTTGCTATATCACCGCCATTCACAAGGTTACTGGAAAATACAGAGTTAATGCCAAGTCTGTCATATTAAGATCATTAAATTTCATATCAAGGTCATTTCCATAACAAGTTTTACTGTCATCGCGACTACATCATTGTCATATAAACACAAGAGACACTTTGCAACTGTCATACATTACTTGACGAGGGTTACTATCACACCATTGAATAGGGATTACTATCACACATTGAACAATCATATATTATAGGACATAGTCCTATTGATTTCACAAATAAACATAATGTCAGTTACCTTATCGAATGTGAGCTTCAAAGATGATATATGAACCATAGGAGTCAAGCAATGTCACCGCGACATAATTCAATGCACAAAAGTCCAAGTGATGTCACTGTAAGTCAAGAACGAGTCACTGTGAGCTAGTTCGATGCACAAAAGTCCAAGCGATGTCACCGATAACAAGAACGAGTCACTGTGAGCTAATTCGATGCACAGAAGTCCAAGTGATGTCACAATATGTCTTGTGATGTCAAGAATGAGTTACTGTGAGGTAATTCAATGCACAGAAGTGCAAGCTATGTCACAATATGTCTTGTGACGCCAATAACGTGTAACTGTTATGTGTATGTCAACATACTATTACAGGAGTATGTCAACGAGCCACTCAAAATATTTAATGCGAGCCAGAAGACTAATGCCAGCCTCAAAGAAGAACGAAAAAATGTGAGCTGCAAAGGATGCAAGTCATACAGAGAAGATAA
The DNA here is from genome assembly GCA_031772625.1 of Pinus tabuliformis. Lineage (NCBI taxonomy): Eukaryota > Viridiplantae > Streptophyta > Pinopsida > Pinales > Pinaceae > Pinus > Pinus tabuliformis. The sequence continues at coordinate 608,392,830 of CM062808.1, forward strand.
AGCGAGCCACAGAGAATGTGAACCATAGATGATAGACCTGAACCAAGAAAATAATAAGATCTATCGAATGCCCAATGCGCGTTGCAAAGATATAGAGCAAGAGAGTGCGAGCCTTTTCTCTAATACAAACCTCCACTGGTAGGTAATGCGAACCACCAAATAGGATTGCACGCTTTGGATATTGATAGATCCTTTATTTATAGACCAAATGGATGCTTTCATAGAGCAAGTCTACTTTAAATACCTGGAGGGAAATGCTTTAAAATTCAAATTTCCTCTTTTTAATATTTAAATATATTTTTCCACGAGCCTTAATAATTGCTTGCCCAAGAAATTTTGTCACATCAAGGAATACATAAATAATAATATTTTCTTTTATCCAATCGAATCTTCCTTTGGGGCAAGATGGGTTTTCCTCGTGCCGTCTTAGGGTTTCTATGGGGAAATTTGTCCCATAGTTGCCCCAATTTCAACATGCAAGTCGATTTGGCTTCCTGGAGACAACTCGGCACCTCTGATCCAATTCGGCCTCCCTCTGGCTCACTAAATCCACCCACACGTGCAGCCCTCGCAACTTGGCCCTCACTGGCAAACTCGCACTAGCTGGAAATAAACTCAGCCTCCTCTGGAATTCGACTTCTCCTAGAAAACTTGGCTTCTCCTGTGAAAATTTTTCATTCCAACAAATTTCTCTTTGCTCCAATAACTCAACCTCTCTGAAGCAACTCGCACCATTGGGAAACTCAACCTCCTATGCAAATAAAATTGATCTCCCTCTAACTCTCAGAAATTGGAAATCACTATGAAAGATTTTCTTGAGCACCTTTATCTTCAATCACTACAAAACTCGATTTGTTGGTGCCCTCACGCTATCATTGTGCCCTTGCTAGCACCGCAAATCTCTATCTTTGATCTGTTCTCCAAATGCCCATTGATTTCCTCTTATAATCTCTCTGAGTAATCAACGGCCACAATCTAATCTCAATCGATGGCTAAGATCATCTTGACCACATCAAATGACTTTTCTACAAGTCTCTAGAGGAGAATCGATTGACCTCAGTTAATCCTAATTAGGCCATTTCCCTAAGTTAGACTTAGGAAAATTAATAAATTGGCTAATTAATTCTAATTAAAGTATTTTTTCTTAGAAACATTTTCTGAGTATTAGAGAAAATCAAACCACTGTGTTCCTTAGCCTCATAGACACCATTTGAGACTAGAACACCTGTCTCAGCAACATAAACTAACATTTTGCGCCAAGGAGTGCATCAAGAGGGAATGGACAGTTCCTTACAATCCGCAGCAGAATGGGGTTGGTTAGAGAAAGAACCATGCCATATCAAAGGCAACAAGGGCCATGTTGTATGACCAGGATATGTTAAGATACTTATGGGTAGAGGAATGTAATATTGCAGTATATATTCAAAACAGGGTCCCACATAAGACATTGGGAAAGATGACACCCAAGGAAACATTTACAGGAAAGAAGCCAGATGTCAATCACCCCATAATATATGCCTGCATGGCTTATTGTCACATTCCAAGGGAAACACATTCCAAATTGGATCCGACTACAGAGAAGGGTTACTTTTCGGGTACAGTGCAACCTCAAAGGCATACAACATATTTATTCCAAGGACCAAGAGGATAATTGTCAAGAGAGATGTCTGATTAATGGAGGACAAGGCATATCAGAGGTCTAGTGATTTGCCAGCAACAGTTGATCATAATGAATAGTCGGTAGAAGCTCCATGGGTAGAACAGCAGAATCAAGGATAGGATAGTATAAGTATTGTTACTAGCACGAGCGCGAACTCAAGTACAAATGTTCCAAAGGGTTCACAGAACATGGAGCAACAGATGTAGTAGATACGAGAGATACATCAGGAGGATGTGGAAGTCCATATTCCACCTTCTACAATTGGCAGGAGGAACCGAGACATTCAGTAGACACTCAAGGATGCTCAAGAGCTTGTGGGCACTCCTAGGACAGCGAGGAGAGAGCAGGGACAACCAGACAGGTACACTGGCTATATGGCATTAATAAGCCAGTCCGCGGATAGCGAGCCTTCCAGCTATCATGAGGTTGCACAGCAACAAGTGTAGCAGGATGCCATGGTTGAGGCGTATACCTCGATCATGTAAAACGATGTTTGGTAGGTAGTGCCTAAACCGACAGACAGGGCGGTTGTTAGATCACGCTAGATCTATAAGATCAAGCACAGTGCAAACGGTAGCATCAAGAAATACAAGGCGAGGTTTCTGGCCAAGGGGTTCTCTCTGAAGGAGGGAATAGATTACAAAGAGACACTTGCTCTCATGGCCAGGTATACTTCCATCAAGGTTGTAATCTCACATGCAGCACAAATGGGATGGCAAATCCATCAAATGGACGTCAAGATGGTGTTCCTTGCTGGTGAATTGGAAGAGGAAGTGTACATTGAACAATTAGAAGGCTTTGTAGCACACAGCAGTGAGATCCACGTAAGAAAATTGAAGAAAGCTTTGTACGGGCTCATGCATGCTCCTACGGAATGGTATGAGCACATCAACAGATACTTGTAGGGGACGGGCTTCGTGAAGAGTAAGGCAAATGCGAACCCATCTTATTCAATGGTTGTGAGTAAGGTACTCATTCTCGTCCTATATGTGGACGACTTGTTCTTAACAAGATCATTGGGGCTCATAGGAGAATGCAAGAGGGACTTTGTAGTGAAGTCCGAGATGAAAAACTTGGGGTTAATGCACTACTTTCTAGGCATGGAAGTGTGGCAAACAAATGGGGATATTTTTGTTGGTAAAAGAAAATATTGCATCTACACCTATGATAACCAATTGGAGGTGTTGACCACTACGTGTCAACTTCCCAGCAGTACACCCCCTTTTCTTCGCAAAAAGGGATAGCGCTTGATCGACATGTCCGTGCCATTTGACAGTCATCGTCGACTTGATCAATTTATGTTGTAAACCCAGTCTGCATATTGAATTGTAAATAATCTTAGCAGAGTTGAGTCATGTATGTAAATTGCCTAGGTGGACCTAATTTTCTAGTGATAATCTACGTTCCGGAAGGTTTTTTGTCTCACCGATCTATGATCGGCAGAGTTTTCCTTCAGCCTAACCCCAAAGCCGGAATGGATTTTGTCATTAGAATCTTAGGAGAATCCTAGTGTGTTAATCTGCTAGATTATAGTTGTGTCGCAGAACTGGGTGGTTTATGAGGGTCTATGTCAAATGGGTTCTCCCCCTTGAGATGTAAAGTTGTAAAAGTCATGATGTAAAGTGTCTTGAGGGTTAGAAAATGTTTTTAATCCCCTCATAAGTCCTAAGTCCTAGGTCCTAGGTGATTTTTCCAAAGGCTAAGTTCGAGGATCCATTTAAAAATAAATTAAAAATTAAAAAATATATATATATATATAAATAATAATAACTGAAAAATAAAAATTTCAAAAAATAAAAAATAAATAAATTTATAAAATAAATAAATAAAAATAATAAAATAAAGTAAAAACCTAAAAATAATAAAATAATAATATTTTTGAGTAAATAAATGCAGAATTTCAATTTTTAATGCATTAAAAAATTCGACAGATGAGATTAAGAGATGTCTTGATCCTCATCGGCAGTCGAGATCATTTTGACATGGATCACTCGAACTAGCTGTTGGGATTTTTTGCTTTAAATAGGGTGCTAGGGGTCATTTGAGAGGAGATTTGATCTGAGAGTCAGGTGCTAAAGAAAGCTCTCTTGTAGTCATTTTTGTGCAATAAAGAAGACTTTGGGGTTAAAAATCTTGCTGGTGTTACTCTTCTGAAAATGTTGTAAGATTGTTTTAGTTTTTCTGCATAATTTTATTTTCAGCCATTGATGATAGCTTAAAAAAGATTGATCTAGGCACAGGTATCTTGTCTGATCTTTGGGGTTTGAATGATAGTTTAGATTCTGAAATATAGTGGCAGGTATCTCCATTTGATCGGGGTTTCGCTATTGTTTTCTCCCTCTATGTTAATGGTTGATTTTAAGCTGTGCAGGAAATCCTTTTTTTAGATTACCGGGCGTTAGGGGAAGTTCTCGGCTGAACCAGCCAACTCCCGGATTGTGTTTTCTGAAAGAGCCCAGCCAGTTCTCGATCCCGGGCTTATCATTTGATTTTTTTTATGAATGCATGCAGGGTTTTCTGAAGCGTTTTACATTAAAATTAAATTCTGATAATATTACTGTGATTATTGATAAATCTGGCTTCTTAAGAGCTTTCAGTTTGTAAATACTGTAAAAAAAAATTTGCTGGGTTTAGGGTTTTCAGTTTTGTTTTATGCACATATCATTTCTGGGTGTTTGGTTTTTGCAGGTTGTAGGTACAGATTTTGAAAAAATTTCAATATTTCTATCAGGCAATCTGAAGCAGGAAGGGTTTTAAATTTTAATTAAGTTTCTGGACTACGGTTTCAGTTTCTATGCTGCTCAGGGCTTCATTTTTATTGCAGGAAAAATTTTCGAATTTTTTTTAAGGAGGCTGGGTAAAGTTCCTCACGCAGCTCCTCATTCTCACGCAGTCACATCCCTCAACGCTGCCCACAGTCTCCAATTGCTCAGCTCCTTAGCTTACCTCCCTCACCTCTCACGCTGTCTCTTTATCCTCCACACCTGCAGCAAACCACATCATCAGACCCTTATTCCTTCGCTCTTCGTCCATCCTGCCATCGTTGCCTCAGTTTTCTCCTATTCACGTTGCCTTCACACTGTCAAACGCAGCTCAATCAACAATTTTTTTCCGCAGCTGCAGTTCTTCACGCTTTTCTCATTAAGCTACATTTCTGCCCTCCGCACCTGCATAGTGCCTGCATCCGACCTACTCCTGTGGCTCCTTTCTCTCACAAATTTCTTTATTTTATTTCTGCGCCTCCATCCTTATCCATATCCGCTACAAATTTTCATCCTACGTCAAAATTACCCTCGCTGCTTCAGCTGCCGAAGAGCTCCACGCACCTGCAAAACACTTTGAAACTCCTCATCAGCTCCTTACGCCAGCTGCAGAGATAACGCGTTTTTCTGGGGTATACACGGGCCAGCCTACACTGCAAACGTAGCATTCCGCCATTAGAGCCTGTACAAGACAGTAAGAACGCATATACGGGCCGAGTCTTGTTTTCATGCGTTGGCATGGTAAGACAACGATAGTTTAGGTTTCGATTTTCTTTTTTTTTTCTTTGTGATATGGTTAGGAGTTATCGAAGGTTGATTTTTTGAATAGATTCAAATTGTTCAGTTTTATTTAGGTTTACGTTTCTGTTAGATTAGGCTTATGATTAGATTTTATTAGCTTTGTTTTAAAAATATAAAATAAAAAAGAAAATTTCATAAAATTTCGTTAGGTTTATTTAGTGTTGTTTTATTTTAAAAGTTTGGTTCATTTTAGTCTTATGTTATGATTTCAATAAAAAATTAAAAAAATAAAAAGCTCTTATAGATTAGAATATTTAGATTTAGTTTTTTGTATAGTTTAATTAAATTTTATTTTATTTTATAAAAAAAAAAGAGAAAAAGAAAAAGAGATTTCATTCATAGGATTTCTTTAGGCTTTAGACTTAGTTTTGATTTTTATAGTTTTAGTTTTAGTTTAGATTTTAATTTTAAGTTTTGTTTTAAAATTATAAAAATAAAAAATCATAAAAAATATAAAATATAAAATTTGATAAAAGGTTTCCTTTTTGGTTTAGTTCATTTTTTTGGATTTAAAGTTTCATTTTCATTTAAAAAATATAAAAAATATTTTTTGGAAGCTTTTTGCCAATTTCAGTCTTGGCTAGGGAATTTCTTAGGTTTCATCTTTTATGCTAAGGCTAAAATTTTGACGTGGGAATTAATGTTTATCATGCTTAAATGTTCATTCGAAGATTAACTGCATAAATGTGATCTCTGGTTAGCATTTTTGGTGGTTGTTTAAAGCATTTACCTTTTAAAAAATTTAATTGCTGGAGTTTCATTAAGCTATTGAGCCTTTATTGATTATCTTGTATCTGGTAAAAGTTAAGCTTTGATGATAAATGATTGCTCTACATGGTTTATATTTCTGCAGCGTCTGATAATTAATCGATTAAACATTAACTCCACAAGGCACTGGTCTTTTAACTTAACAAAATCAATCTAGTGCTTGTTTCTTCGTGTCTCCCAACCCAACTAGTCGACAGTTGGTCTTCATCACCTCATAGGGTCTACCCCCCTTAGCCGCGGGAGACAGGCTTAAACGGAGAGATCGGGAATCAGGGTGACAGCCCCCGGTCTGAGCGTTGTCGTGACAATCTGTGCGACACAGGAGGAAGATAGATCCATCTAAGGAGAAGGATGTGGATCCCACATTATACAGGTGGATTGGCTCTCTTATGTATTTGGTCAACACCAAGCCAGATATATCCTTTGCAGTAAACTCTCTGAGTTGGTTCATGGTTGAACAGATGAGGGCGCATTGGACAATAGTGAAGCATGTGCTGCGTTATTTGCAAGGTACAATCAAGTATGGGATCATATATACTCGAGCCTCGAGGTGATGGTGTCAGGTTGATAGGATATACGGATGCAGACTGTGTAGGTAGTAAAGTGGACAACAAGAGCACCTCAAGGTATTGCTTCAACATGAGGTCGGGAATTGTCACTTGGTACAGCAAGAAGTAGAAGTTTGTGGCACTAAGCTCTGCATAAACAAAGTATATAGCAGCGAGCATGGTGACAAACCATTTGACTTCAGAAGTTGTTAGTAGCCTTATTTGGTCAAAAAGTGGAGACGATTGTCATACACCGTGACAATTAAAGTTACATCAAGCTCTCTGAGAATCTTGTGTTTCATGATAGATCGCATCAGAGATTGTGTACATCGCAGGGCACTCCAGCTACGATATATGACTACAAATCAGCAGGTAGCAGACATCTTGACGAAGGCCTTAGGAAGGCATGATTCATCTTCTTCAGAGATAAATTGGGTGTTATGCAGAACACCTTCCTTGCTAAGAGGGAGGGTTAGATTTTGTAGCTCAGACAGGTGTTCTAGTCTTCGGAGGTGTTAGTAAAACTAGGAGAAAAAGAGAATAAATTATCTCCAAGCCTAGGAACACTTTCTAAGGGGAAAATGTCTTAATTAGATTATTAACCAGTTTTAATAATTTTCGTAAGTCTAACTTAGGAATACAGGTTAATTAATCAATATTAATTGAGACAAGTTGATTTCTCTCTAGTGACTTCTAGAAAAGGTACTTGATAGAGTCAAGATGATCTTAGCCATCGATCGAGATTAGATCTTGGTCGTTGAATTCTCAATGAGATATTATAAGAGGAAAACGATGGGAATCTTGGAGATCAATGAATGAAAAGAGGCACAGTGGTAGCGTGGGGTTTGAAATCGGTGAGGGTTTCAATAGTGATTGAACAAGAAGCATTTTCCGGAGTAGTTCTTCATCTGAGATACTTCCAACTTCAGAGGGAGATTTGTTGCCAGTTTATTTTTCTGCAAAGGAGGTCAAAATTGTCTTTAGAAAGCTAGTACAATTTGTTGGAGAGCCAGTACAAATTTCTGGAGACTAGTGTGAATTGCCAAAGGTCGTGCGAATTGTTAGAGTGTGGCAATGCGAGTTGAAGGAGCAGTGTGAATTGCCAGAAGGGCAGTGTGTTAATTTTAGATAACAATGGTATTTCTATGTTTTAGCACAATTTACTTCAATGTTTCTTATCAGCCCAATGACAATTTCCAATTATCTTCAGTAGCAATCACATTAACTTATACACATTGACAGTAAAAGCAGATAGAACATAAAAACATATGCAGAAGACAAGCCAAGACAAGAGGACACAAGATGTGGAGGATGCCAAGGACAAACATCAATGTGGGGGAACCCTTTGATCAAATCTACTTATTATTCTTCAATAGTTTGACAGAGAGAGAGAGAGAGTACAAATATCAAAAATACATGCCCAAAACAAATCTGTCAAATTAGCAGTCAATGCAACCCTAACCAGAAAGTCAATGGTGGTCAAAGCTGCCTCAAAATGTCCCCCAATTAGCTTGATCAACAGCAGAAGAATGCAGTCTGCAAAGGGAGTTAAAGTCAACCCAAAACAAGCTTGGTCAACCCAGTCAAAGTTTGTTGTAATTCTGCAATCAAACTAGAAAGTCAAAACAGCGGTCAACTCAATCCAACAGTCCCCAATCACCTTGAAATCGTGCCAAAGAATGCAGCCTACGGAAATCGAAATTTTTCCCCCAAAACAAAAGTCAACATTGGTCAAATACTCCAAGTCAACGTTGGTCAATGCATGCCCTAATCCTGAAATTTTCAGCCTCCAAAACCAATCTAGAAATTTGCCTTCCTTCCACACATGTGAAGAAGAAAGCCTCCAAGTTGTACGAACCAATCAAGAGAGGAGAGAGAAGATGATGTGATGAGATGAGTGATGTCCAAATGAGAGAAGGGTCACTCTTATTTATACAATTTGTTGAGGGTGAGGAGACACATCCATTGGGCTTCATGAGCCTATATTTCACTAAGGCCGACCTTGACAATTTTTCCATGAGAAAGAATGAATTCAAAATTCCATTTCTGCTTATCAGAATGAGATGATCTTTATATCAAAATTGTACCTCTCGAAAAGAGGAATCCAATGCAATAATCATCTCCATCATATGAGTTGTCCTAAGATGGAATTTGGCACTAGTTGCCAATTTTAACACTCCCTTTCAACTAGGGAGAATTCCACCTACCAATCCATCATCATGCCAACCTGTCATCATGTACCATCCCTGCCATCACTGCCCTCAACTGCTCTACTCTGTTGAACCATGAAGTAATAATGAAGAAGTGATCGAGAGTGAGACATAAGATCATATCACTCTCCACTCACAAAAATCAGTCCTTATTCCCAGATCAAGTTGTTGGACACCATGCATCCTAGTCATAGGGAGTACGGCAATACACGATGCGTCCATCGGTAGTGTTATGGCCCCTAACCATCTTTTCCCAACTCATTGGCCAAATGAGAGGTACTTCCCATGAGTCTCGGACTCTATGTGTAGGATGTGTGTTGGGGCATCAGCAAGGGAAGGTGAACCACTCTTGCTCATATGCCATAGGAGAAGGTGGACCACTCATCCTATGCATATGTCAATCGTAGGGGAAGGTGAACCACTCACCCTACATGCATGTTTCCGAGTAAGGGAAGGTGAACCACTCACCCTACACACATGTCAACCATAATGGGGTATCACAGGGGAAGGTGAACCACTCACCCTATATCCAGCGCACCACTAGGGGAAGGTGAACCACTCACCCTATATCCAGCGCACCACTAGGGGAAGGTGAACCACTCACCCTATGGTCGCTCATAGCTCCAAGAAGTACCCCACACCCCCAAAAGCTTCAAGATCTCTATGTCCAACTCATAGGAGGGTCGTTCAACGACTCCAAATCTCTCATGAAAGGTTAAGAATTTGACCTTCCCCAAAGGCTTCATGAGAATGTCTACAACATGCTCATCCGTTCTGTTGTGTTGCAGCCTAACTGCTCTCCGTTGTACCATATCCCCGATAAAGTGGTACCTGATATCAATGTGCTTGGAGCGGTCGTGGAACACAAGATTCGCTGATAGATGAATCCCACTCTGGTTGTCACAGAAAATCACAGTGGTATCTAGCACGTGCTCAAATAGCTCACTGAAGAACTACCCCAACCAAACTGCGTCACAACAGGCCATACTCGCAGCAATGTACTCGGCCTCGGCAGTGCTTAGTGCAACCAATTTTTGCTTCCTGCTTATCTAAGATATAGAAGCAGACCCCAAAGAGAAGCAACACCCAAACGTGCCTTTACGATCCACCACACTGCCAGCCTAGTCAGCATTTGCATATCCGTGTAGCCTCAAATTCCCGGCAATGTATCTCAGTCCATAGTGGATTGTGCCCTGGAGATATCTCAAGAGATTCTTGGTAGCAATCCAATGAATGTGATGACGCTCGACCATATATTGACTCAATGTGTTCACAGCGAAGCATATGCCAGGACAGGAGTTGACCAAAAACATTAAGGCCCCACAAGTTGACAATACTTGGTAGGGTTCGCCAATCCAGGCCCAGCAACACTTCCACATAGCTTCTTAAAGTTGAGTTCCATCAGAGTAGTCACAGACTTGTAATCCACCATCCCACATCTCTCAAGTAGCTTCAAAATATACTTTCCTTGAGAAAGGAAAATCTCACCTGGATTTTGCCAAACCTTCAACCCTAGCAAATAATGCATCAGTCCTAGGTCCTTCATCTCGAATTCGGCTGCCAACTCTCTCTTGCATTGATGAATGAGAGGGTCATCAACTGTCAAAAGGAGATCATCCACATAAAGGACCAGAATGAGGGATCTATCCTTTTCAACCTTGAAGTATAGGTTCAGGTCAGCATCGCTTCTTGTAAATCCCAACTTCATAAGATAGCTATCGATCCTCTCATACCAAGCCCTAGGGGCTTGCTTCAACCCATAGAGGGCTTTCTTCAACCTGCATACATGTGTCTCACGATCTTGAACCTCGAACCCCTCAAGTTATTCCACATATACTTCCTCCTTAAGCAAACCATGCAAGAATGCAGTTTTGACATCCATCTGGTGTAGGTTCCATCTTTGAGAGGCAGCAAGGGTTGTGATCGAATAGATGGTGGTATATCGGGAAACAAGTGCAAATATCTCATCATAGTCTGCCCCTTCCTTTTGGGAGAAGCCTCGAGCTACAAATCTGGCCTTGAATTTCTCAGCACTTCTGTCAGCTCCATGTTTTATCTTGTAGAGCCATCTCGAGAGACCACTGACTTGTCCTTGGATCTAGGAACCACATCCAAGACATCATTCTTCATGATCGACTCATTCTTCGTTCATCGCATCCTTCCAAACCAATTGCTTCATGGCTTCTTCGAATGTACAAGGCTCAGATTGTACAATGGTACTCATGGCAACTAAGTACCCTTGGTACCTATTTGGCTTCTTGCTTTCACGAAATGTCCCCCTCACTGTAATATGTTTCTCAACATCTTCAAGAGTATATTTGAGCCACAAAGGTCCTTTTCTTGAAGAAGAGGGCTCGCTAGGAGGTGGATCAATGGGATCCATCAGACCTTCAACATTGAGCATCGGTTCATCAGACGGAGGTTCATCCTGATTTTCTGCATCAACGTCATCATCATTGTTCTTCCTAGGAATAGGAAGATCTCGAATCTTTCTAAGAGCAAAATCTTCATCGAAAGTGACAACATGACTTGATTCCACTTCCCTTGAAACAGGCACATATATTCTATATGCCTTTGAAGTTTCATTGTAGCCCACAAACGTTCCTTTCTTCCCAGATGCATCTAGTTTGTTTCTTTTCTCTTTCGGCACATGAAAATATATGGGACAACCAAAAATTCTAAAATGAGAAACATCGGGTTTCTTACCGTTGAAAACGTCTTCGGGTGTCTTGAAGTTCAAAGCTTGATGTGGACATCGGTTTTGGACATACTCAGCGATGTTGGCAGCTTCTCCTCATAAGAACTTCGGAAGACCTTGATCATGTAGCATGGCACGAGTGGCTTCTATGATAGTACGATTCTTCCTTTCAGCAACACCATTTTGTTCAGGAGTATATGCGGTAGTGGTCACCCTCTTAATTCCAGCTTCTCTACAATAGTCTTTGAATTCATTTGACTCGTATTCGATACCATTATCGGTCCTCAATATTTTGATCTTCTTCCCTGTTTGATTCTCGACCAAGGCTTTGAAAGAGCGGAACCACTTGAATACTTCATCCTTCTTCTTTAAGAAATAGATCCATGTTTTGCAAGAGAAGTCATCCACAAAAATAGCATAATACAAATATCCACCCAAAGATGTCACGAGCAACATACCTGATAGATCATAATGGACCAATTGAAGAATATCAATGGTTTGAGTCTCACTTGAGGGGAATGGTCCCCTTGTATGTTTTCTAGCTTCACATCCCTGACAAACACCTTCATGATTTAAGTTGAATTCAGGCATCCCTGTGACCATCTTCCTTACATCGGGTAAGGCTTTGAAATGAAGGTGAGCAAATCTTCGGTGCCATAATTCGGATTGAAGAGAAGTATCACAAGTCATTGCTCCCAACGAACTTCCTCCAACCTGATAGAGACCTTCAACCCTGAATCCAAGAGTGAATGCATCTCTTGGGTTCCTTTGCCAAACACGAACCTTCCCATCAATGAATGTCACCTTAAAACCTTTGTCTTCCATTGCAGAAATAGAAACTAAGTTCTTTTTCAGATCAGGTACATATAGCACTTCTTGTAAGTGGAGGGTTTGACCTTGATTTAAGTGAAGAGTAACAATCCCAATTCCTTTCATGAGATAAGTGGCATTATCCCCAAGTATAATCTCCATATTTGTCTTCTTTTCAACCAAGTTTGAGAGAGCTTCTTTGTACCTAGTGAAGTGCCTTGAGGCACCACTACCAATCAACCAATGGTCCAAGGTATCCAGAGAAGAGGCAGTGAAGAGGGAGAAAATAAGATACAATTATTTTTTCTTTACAACATTAACTTCTTCATACCTAGAGTTTCTTGACTTCTTGGAAAGACGACCATTTCCATTTCGAGAAGCGGAAGCATTCCTCTTTCCTTTGTTGTTGAATGTGTTGTCCTTTGATTGCCATTGCCCTTGAAGTTGTTATTGTTGTCATCATCTCTTGGAGTATCCTTCTTATGAGGACACTCTCTAGCGAAGTGGCCAAACCTGTTGCAATTGAAGCACCTTCCTTTCCTTCCTTCTTTGAATCCTAGTTTGAACCCTTGTCATTGATTCCTTGGACCAGCATTGTTCCTCTCTTAGAATGAGCGGAGAAAGTGGTAGGATTGTTTCCATTGAGGGCTTGCCTCCTTCCATCATCCTTATTTCTTCTTGAGTTCATCTGGCCAATAGTTCATCAAATCCCGAAACCCTGTCATTGTTGAGGATGGTAGTGTTGAACACATCCCAATTTCTTTAAGACCCCCAAGTGCAATAAGAGAGAGCTCTCTATCACCAGTGACTTCACCAATAGATAGGAGATCATTCTTGATCTCGGTAATTCTCATGAAGTAGGATTGGATGGATTCTCCTCTATCCATCTTGATATCTTTCAGCTTGTTCTTAAGAAAGAGAATTTGATTTGCATTGTTTACTTTGAACATCCCAACCAGCTTTTCATACATCTCCTTAGATGTTTCCATATCAAAAATATAGGCAAAAGGCTTATGAATGGAATCAACAACAATCTTCTTAGCTTTAACCTCACCTTTCTTGTACTTGGTTTGTGCAGCAGCGGGTGCATTTGAAGGAGGCTTTGTTATTCTTCCTTTGACATAGTCCATGGCATCATTTTATTCTAATGTCAAATCCAAAGTCATCTTCCATGCGTGATAGTCGGATTTGTCCTTAAGCTTGTCCTCGCATTTGAAGAAAGATGTAGTCGTCATTGACACTAGTTCCAAGTCCTTGTCCAACAACTTCCCTTAGTGTTTGCTTTGCTTCACTCTTGATTGGGCTTTGTCTTCACCTGAGCTTTGATACCATGTTAATTTTAGATAACAATGGTATTTCTATGCTTTAGCACAATTTACTTCAATGTTTTTTATCGGCCAAATGACAATTTCCAATTATCTTCAGTAGCAATCACATTAACTTAATACACATTGACAGTAAATGCATATAGAACATAAAAACATATGCAGAAGACAAGCCAAGACAAGAGGACACAAGATGTGGAGGATTTCAAGGACAAACCCCAATGTGGGGAAACCCTTTGATCAAATCTTCTTATTATTCTTCAATAGTTCAGTAGAGAGAGAGAGAGTACAAATATCAGAAATACATGCCCAAAACAAATCTGCCAAATCAACAGTCAAATCATCAGTCAATGCAGCCCTAACCAAAAAGTCAATGGTGGTCAAAGCTACCTCAAAACGTCCCCCAATCAGCTCGATCAACAGCAGAAGAATGCAGCCTACCAAGGGAGTCAAAGTCAACCCAAAACCATCTTGGTCAACCCAGTCAAAGTCTGTTGTAATTCTGTGGTCAAACCAAAAAGTGAACTCGGTCAGACAGTCCCCAATCACCTTGAAATTTGTGCCAAAGAATACAGCCTACAAAAATCAAAATTCTGCTCCCAAAACAGAAGTAAACATTGATCAAATACTCCAAGTCAACGTTTGTCGACACATGCACATGCCCTAATCCTGAAATTTTCGGCCTCCAAAACCAGTCCGGAAATCTACCTTCCTTCCACACGTACAAAGAAGAGAGCCTCCAAGTTGTACGAACCAATGTTGTTAAAAGCGCGATCGGGATTAAATCGGCGCGGGGAACGAATCGGAAAAAATCGGAAAAATCGGGAAAAAATCGGAAAAAAGAGGGAAAAAATCGTTTGGTACAAAAATATTCATTTTTTTTCATTTTTTTTCAATTTTTTTAATATCTAAACCATCTACAACATAAAATAAATACATTGACACATAAATATGATAAAAAAACTAATATATAAGATGTTTAATATCATTTCTAGCGCTAAAATCACACATAACATTGAATCATGTCCTGAATAGTAAGTCCTGACTCCTGAGTCCCAACTCAGCCTCAAAATATCAACAAAAAATATGATAATGTATCTCATCATGTCATAATGTCATATACAATAAAATGAAAGTCTAATCCTATTGATTTCCTCTGCCCCTCTTGCGAGAAAATGCCACAGCTTTCCCTTTCCCTCTAGATGTAGATGCTGGTGCTCGTGCAGGTGGAAATGGCTGTGGAGTCTGATGTGCTCTAGACGTTGAAGAACTAGAAGTAGGAGCTATAGGAGGTAGACCACGTCCTCTACTGGTGGCAGGGGTAGCCCGGGCAGGTGGTGTCACCTAGAAACATTACAATCTCCCAATCCTGAAATCCTGAAAAACTGATAAGTCTGCTGAATTTTAAATGAAATCTAAAATTCTACTTTCTCCATATGAAATCCAATGAGGCTGGAACCACTCTCAAACATCCTGAGTCATTTCATGGTAATGTTAAAAATTTAAGTAAAAGGATGAAAATGAAGATTAAGGAGAATGTCACTTTTACTTTAAGAATTTAACATTACCATGAATAGCATATCCATACTAGGGCCTAGACTTGATCATTAAGCTACCCCACTCAAAAATTATTTGTTTCTTTCAAAAAACATTGCATGAAAAAACCCAAAAAAGTTATAAAACTATGCTGTCCTGAGCCCCCACGATTTTTTCGTTAAAAATCGCGCTTTTTTCGAAAAAATCGCGATTTTTTCAGTAAAAATCGGCAAAAAAAAAGTAGGCGATTTTTTCGTATAAAAATCGCGATTTGATCGACAAGGTGAAAAAATCGCGATTTTTTGAAAAAATCGCGATTTTATCGCGATTTTAACAACACTGGTACGAACCAATCAAGAGAGGAGAGAGAAGATGATGTGATGAGATGACTGATGTCCAAATGAGAGAAGGGTCACTCCTATTTATACAATTCGTTGAGGGTGAGGAGACACATCCATTGGGCTTCATGAGCCTACATTTTACTGAGGTCGACCTTGACAATTTGTCCATCAGAAAGAATAAATTCAAAATTCCATTTTTGCTTGTCAGAATGAGATGATCTTTATATCAAAATTGTACCTCTCGAAAAGAGGAATCCAATGCAATAATTGTCTCCATCATATGAGCTGTCCAAAGGTGGAATTTGGCCCTAGTTGCCAATTTTAACACAGTCTGAATTGCCAGTGAGTCTGTTCGAGTTGCTAGAGAGGTCGTACGCATAACCAGAGAGGTAGTGCAAATCGCAGAAGAAGGGCCAAGGGGTTATTCCCTAGTCGATTTGATCAACAAAGGAGAAGATAAAATATTTGTTGAAGTTTTGCCATTTAAAGGTAAGCAGTTGTAATACCTATCAATTACAGATTTGCTAAAGAAATAATAAAACCCTCATCTGCATAACTAGTTTTCCCCACATTGGGGTTTTTCCAAGGACATTTATCCAAAAATATCAATGTCCATTTTTATATGTGTGGTTTTCTCAGTGCGTATGAATTTTTAATTGGTGAATATTGCAGTAGTGCTTTTATTCAATATTTGTGGTAAATATTTTTGCTGAGGCAAATAATCTTTAGAAAGATAGGTTGGAAAATCACTAGATAACTACAATAATGTTCACATTATCAAGATTATAGCCTACAGGGTTGGATATGCTATTTCGTCCTCCCGTGGGAAATTAATCCATAGTGGACATTACAATCAATGTCCTTTGGAACCATCAAGGAGCCTAGCTATATGATCCTAGGGGGATGTATGAGCAAGGGATACTCCTAGTATTTGAGGTCTAAAGAAGTAAACTTTGAATGGATCTCTAGTTGCTCCTCTAGACCTAGGAGGTAGATTGACAGGCGAGAGGTGATCTACTCCAGATCTATCCGAAGTCGATCTCTTTAATGCTCTAAGAACAAGTGGCTTGATGTATGGACTAACACCTCCAAACTAGCCTCAATGAGATCAAGTCGACTCCTAGAGGGGGAGGCTATGAAGAAAGCTGAGGTCTCACCATCCTACCATCAAGTGCATTTTGGAATTCTGTGTGTCATTTGTTGCTCTGATCTAACAGATCAGCAAGGACGTATGAGGTAATTGGTCTGGTCATCCCAAGGCGAGGCACAGTGTGGCTGAAGATCTCCCTTATGAAGAGTGCTAAGCATCCCTAGTCCTGATACCAGAAGAAAGTAGAGAGGAAGCCCCTTAAGCCCCTCTAAAAGCAATGGTAGCATCCTTAAATCTCAAAGTAGAAGGGACACCTAAAATGAGGTGCATCTCCATCTCTGCCTTTTGAAGGTGGCACACTTGGCAGATCCTATCAGATATTGGTATATGATGATTTGTCTATATCCGGAGTCGATGGGAGCTGACCCGGAGCTGTCTCAAAGGGATCCTGAGTAATAGAGATAGAGATTGTACCAGCTTGTGATAAGATGGTCTTCTTTAATTGGTAATTTCAAGTGCTAGTTGCTCCTGCTGATTAAACATATGGCTGAATTTTGATTGTGTCAAGTGATTTAACATATGTCTTGAAGATAATAGAGCAGATCTACTACTGCAATCAGGTTTATGGTTGAAAAGTGTGCCCAAAGGGCTGAAACTTCTTGCATGTTTGCTATCCTTTCTCTCAGTCCATATAGTGTATTTGTTTGAAGTGAGATGAAACACTGTCCACTCTTTTCTGCTGTAAATTAATATTTCAAATCAGTCTAAGGATGAAGTTCACAGGCACAAGATCCAGGAAACCTCTTGTGAGGTGAAATTTCTGTTTCGAATAAAAGTCAAAGAACATAGAAACTCATACATCTATAACAACAGTCCATTTACCATTAATCACACATGGTCAATCAGATATTGTCTTCAAATAAAAGCATATGAGCTGTAGGCTGTTGGGCTCAATAAATTTTCTCATGCAAAGCAGAAAACTTCAAATAATTTTTCTTATCTAGGCATTCATCTAGACTTGCAACCATTCAAAATTGTACTTTTTAGCAAAATGTCATTCTCCTAATGAAAAACTATTCAATAAATGCTAAACTCTCCAATGACTCCTAAATTACTTTATACCCATAAATATTGTCTAAAACAAAATAAGAAGTAAATTAAAAAGAAAAAGAAAAATACTTCTACAAAATATTTTGAGCTTGATTTTAATCACTGAAGCACACAAATTTAATAAAAAACTGTGGCTGTAAAAATGAGGATCCAGACTTGCAAAATCAAACCAAATAAAGGGAATCTTCTTAGGGTTAAGTGCCCCTAGATCAAATAGGGTCAGTCTAAAATTGTTGGAAACAGCCAAATCTTGTGTTACTGATTAGGACAAATATGCAGGTGCAATACCTCCAAGAGTTGTGAATCAGTATAGCTAGTTTTAATTCCATTGGACTGAACATACCATGTTGAATGTCAGAAACAATATGTACTTCCTTGTCTTAATATCTACAACTATGCACAAGTGATTTGCATACTAAATAAATTATCACTTTGTAGGCTACAGAAACTCCCACACACAAACAAGGTAACTTTATCAAAATATCCCAAACCTTGTGTTCCATGTTAAGCATATAGTCCTCAAAAAGCTCCTCTCTCTCTCTTCCTCGCTCAATGGCACGGAATCTCTGATCATGCTCAAATAGAGAGACAGCTTTGCTGTTCATAATATTTCAGTAATTAGTTTAAAAAGCAGTAAAACTAACCACTATCAAATGATAACCAAAAGACCAAACATACATCCTCACAATCCAGATCCATACAATTTGCACTAACAAAAATGCTACTCAGTTTGAATAAACAAACCTCCAGCGCATTGTTGATGTAAGCTCCTTACATTCCTGAACAAAAGATAAAATGTGAAAGCAATAATATATTATTTTTGAAGTTAATTTTAACGGTCTTCCTCTAGCATTAACACCATACTTGTCATCTTAATAGAAACTGCAGCTGAAGTAAAGTGAATTTGAAGCTCAATTGTCACTCATAAAGACATACCTCGAGCATCTTAACAAATTCTTCACGGTCTCTCTTTTGCTTTAGACGTTTCTCTTCGGCCTCCTGTTTCTTCCAGTGTGCACAATACTGTATGTCAAAGAAACCATAAGAACCAATGTCTATGAAAGTTCAGCAATGATGACACTAGACAACTGTTGATTTGCAAAATCTCTTGGAAAGCTAGGTAAGAAATAGGTTCATACTTCATTAAATGCCTTCCTTCGCTCTGCAAGACTTTTAAGGGCTCCATATCGCTTATCATTAACTATTACTCGCATTGCCTAGGATAAGATTGTATATTTTCCCCAATGGAAAAAATCATTAAAATAAGTAAAGAGGAAAAAAGGTTAAGAATTTACAAAAAGGTTGTATTCTCGTATCAATTAAAGAAACTACTTATAATAAAGCCATAGAAATATCACTTGATCCCAAGTCCAATTAGATTCCACATGTGCAGACTCTAACAATTGTTTGAAAGCAATTTTTGCCTCCTGGGAATGAAGATAAACACCATCAGCTCACAAGCAAAGCAAATATACATCAGTAGAAAAAGCAGATTAAGAATTTACGAGTTTCAAACATCACTGTAATTAATCCATACCGCTTTATTAGCATAAGATAATGACTCCCCTGCCACATTTATAGGTTTCTTCTCTAACAATGGAGTTACATTAATCTTCCCAATTATAGGCACTGCTTTATTAGCTGCCTGCATGAAAGGAAACCACCATGAATATAAGAACCAAGGAGTGCCTCAATACAGAATACCAAACAATTTAAGCATCAAAGAGAACAATCTCCCAGAGTCCCAAATAAGAAATAAGAAGTAATATCCTAATCAAAAATGAAATTAAAAAAATGCCAAAGAATTTTATTTAAGTAAAACAAAGTCAATAACAAAAAATAACTCTCTCTGATCAACAGCTCTTTTACGGTTCCCGCTGCTCTCTTCCCATGAGAAAGTTCTCTTTTAGTGTACTATTTTTTTAAGGCGTTTTGGATTTCAGAGACAATTCCTCAACATTCAACACCTAATAGCAACAACTGGCAATTTCCAAACCCTTGGTCAAGGTTCAAATCTTACATAGTTCAGCAAATACCTTGTCTAGGTTTCATTACAACAATCTATTCCAACACCTTGCCTTGAACTTAAGGCACCAGGATGTCATGACCCAGGCACACATAATATGGACCCAAGCCCACCAGATGTTCTCCTTAGCCCTTAATGTTTACCATTTAAGCCCAATGGACTTGATAGTTGATACTAGCAGTGGGGAGTAAGGAGCTTCATGCTCTTGATCAACGTTCAAATCTCACAAACTTCACTCAATACCTTAATCAGCTTCCATTCTCACATGTTGCTCTAAAGCCTTCAGGTAGCCATTGGGACACCAAGAGGTAGGGTTTGAACTTTGAACGTATGGCACAAAGTGGCCATGACCCGCATGCACATATCATGGACCCAAGCCCAACCTTGTGTTCTCCTTAAAGCTTACCATTTTCTATTGTTTGTTGGGCTGTGGTATTGGGGCAAGCCAGAGTGCTTGCTGTGAATATGCCTAAGGCTCAAAGTATTGGCAACCTTCACGGATCATATGTCCAGAAAAAAAAATAAAGTTAGCAACTGTGATCACAACTTAAGCCCCAGTGTTCCCATTAAAAAAAGGCAGCTACTGACATTTCCTCGTGATTGATCATTCATCTTCAGAATATGTAACATCATACTAAACAATTTCGTGACATGATACTAATGTATCAAACTACACATTTCTAATTGAAATCTCAATTTAATTTAAATATTAATATCTACTTCTAGTAATGGCCAAATATCGCCAATGTAACTGGAAAAAGTTCAGTAATAAGAGTACAACAGGTGTGGCTATTGCATTTCCAGTGAAGACATCATATTCCTCCCATATAATGAATAAATAAATATTATTAACTATAGCTAACCTAGGTTTATACATATAAATATTTAATAAAGAGGATAGTTGGGAGCACAATCAAGGATGAGTGTGTGTATTCTTTGCTAGAGAACAATATCTGAGACTGCCCATCTCAAATGAGGTGTACCATCCTTATCTGAGCAGTGATCCTGGCACAATAATTAAACTTGTTTCTGAGATTATGACAATAAAAAGCACATGAGCATAAAAAGTAAAAAACAAGAAGATAGAAATTCAAATTCAGATTTATTGTTACCAGGTGACTAACCAGCTCATTGAACATAAAGAACAAATTACACAAGAATAGTGCAATGAAGAAGACTTTGTTCTGCTCCTTTCAAAATGGTCTGCAGTCAACAAGTACACTACTAAACCAAATGACAGAAGACTAAATTCCAATTAATAGCTGTAGGCAGTGAGCAAATTCCAAATAGTTACAACATCAAATCAAAGCTCAAGGGGACATTAGAAAAATTAAAGTTCTCTGATTAATAATAACCACATCAAGAACAATAAACAGGCTGGGAGAATTGCAGACTACCAGAGAAAGTAATAACGATCATGCAGGAATATTGGTAAATGAAATGTCAATAGATTATCAAGGAAATTACCTTCAGGCTTCAAGATTAAAGGGTTTCCCATAATTTTGATCATAGTAGCAAGATTTAATTGTGAATACAAATACATGGTGTGGCACAAAAAATAATACATGTCAAAGAAAACTCAGTACGGCTCCCACACAGAAGTATACATCTCATCAATACATAAACATACAATATAGAAGTATACATTGTCCTCTAAGTGGAC
This sequence comes from Pinus tabuliformis, assembly GCA_031772625.1. Taxonomy (NCBI): domain Eukaryota; kingdom Viridiplantae; phylum Streptophyta; class Pinopsida; order Pinales; family Pinaceae; genus Pinus; species Pinus tabuliformis. The sequence continues at coordinate 608,414,178 of CM062808.1, forward strand.
TGCGAAAAGTCATTTCTAAAGATGCATCAAAAGCTAAATCCCTATAACAATAAACACTAATCATTCCGATTGATAAATTAAGGATTACCTGGTGATGAAGTTTCAAACTTTGAACTTGAAGGGTGAAACACAGCCCGAAAGGACAGCCTAGATATACACTGTCACACCGTAGAAACACAGCCTAGACTGGCAAAATCACAGCCCAAGCGGCAAAAACACAGAGAAATGCACTGGCACAATCAAAAAACTCAGCCCAGATTGCCAAAATGCAGCATAGAAACATGATGAAATGCACCCAAGAAGCGCACGGCAAGTCTTCTCTCTGGATGAAACTCAAACGACAGTGGCAAGATGTTATAAATATAATAATAATAAATAAGAATAAGTTAATTAGCTAATGAAAAGTCAAGGAGAACATACCCCTTCACCTTGTGACCAAACAATGCTATAAGTAGACCATCACAAGGCTCATTGTAACATTACCATTCTTATCAACCGTTTATAAATCAATATCTATTTTATAATTACATAATTTCAAGTATAAACAGGAACTGTTTTTAAAATGGTATCAGACCAAAACCGCTCCCCAGCCTCCATACAAAATGTTAAAATCTCTAACCTAGGTAAGTTAATTCCTTAAGATTTCCTTACTGAAAATTTAATTTTGATTGAATTCTTCAATCATAGAATAAAATACACTTGCTGGAAATTCAACTGGGAATAAAGAATCCGCAGAAGCTACAAGAAACCAATCTCCAAAATACACACAAAAATTTCTGCACTTCAAATATCAACTTTTCATTAAAATTACTCCAAACTTACAAGGGCTCCCAAACTGGGAAAATAGCCCACTAAGAAAACAAGAAACATTATAGGGAAACCTAGCTGTTCTGGTGCACCATACAACCTGTACAGCCCTATCAAAAACTGTTGTAAAAACCATCCTGTTGCTGCTGAAATCAGTCCCAGAAATTTGTACAACCACCCTTCTCTTTTGTTGGGTCATACGGCACCCTGACGGCCCCTTCAATTTCTAACAGCTTGGTTAATCTCTGTTTGCTACTCACACTATTTCCTCTTTTTTCCTCTGGACTTGCACACAGAGCAAAAATCCTTTATCATTCTCTCACTTGTGTTTTTCTAATAATATTTGTGTATCACCCTCTCTATGTACCACACTCTGTCTTTTCCTACACTTTGTCATTTTTTTATAACAATGTCTTGATGACCAAGTCTCCATAACCCTGATCTCCCAATGTAATTGACAGTTGAGATTAAATATCAATCCACAGTGGACATCACATCTAAATCACTAATGTAAATTCTTTACATTTTATTAAACATTAATCAATTTACTAATAAAAGACTCATCACTTTAAAATTAAAGTGAAGTACAAAATAGAAAAGACTTTTTGAATGACTTCCACACATCCGACACTAGACTTGTGCGGTAGTTCTTGTCTAATGCTACAAGCATCAACAGTCCCTCTTAACAAAAAAGGAACTTCTTGAAAAGCCACCTGGGATAGGCCAAACCTCATCCTCCATCATGGCATTCCTCCAAACCTGCTAGTCTGCTGATTCTTCAATGACGCTACTTATTAGGGCCATATAGTCTGAAAACTTCTTCAGAGGATTGCTCTCCCTAACTACACTACTAGGACCCTCCACCTGCTCCTAAGCATCAATGTTATTTCAATTTGCAACAGGATAAAAACAGAAAAGTTCTAGGAAAGCAAAATATTGGGAAAATCGGTAAAAATCTATAAACATCAGCAAAATAAAAAGCATACAAAAGTTACAAAAAAAAACCAACATAAATCACCCTCATCAGTGGCCCAATGACTTTTTCAATTGTAGCACAATTTTTTTCAATGTTGAAAAAACAATATCGATTTTTGTGACCAATTTTTTCAACTAGGCAGAAAAATCATGACATTGCGATCTTTTCGCAATTTTATCACGATGTTTGCAACATTGTTGAGCATCTCCCAATGTCTGCATGAACCATCAAGGTCTCCTAACAGAACTCGAAGAATTTGATCTTTCCTCCTCATCTTAAGGTTGACTTCCTAAACTAGAAGCAGCTAGCCTAGATGTAAAATTCGAAGCTTCTTGCTCCTTGTCCTCCGGTCACTGGTAGGATCTCATGTGACTTCCTAAATGCGAGGTCCTCCTAGAATTTCACATCCCGAGCCACCACAATCTTCTACTGTGTTAAAATGAAAATCATGTAGGCCTCCAAAGTCTCGTTGTATCTCACAAACACGCCCTTCATGCTAAAGGGATCAAACTTGGCCCTCTTATCTTCTAGTACAGGTATATACACCAAACAACCAAAAATATGTAAGTGGCTCACCTCTAGCTTCACACTAGTGAATGCTTCCTCTAGATGTAGACTGTCATATCACATGCCTCTACTCAAAGGAACATAGGCAAAATCTTGTACACTAAAGCGATGAAAGCTCCAAACCATGTCGTATAATTTGAGTGCAACATGCGTAACTCACCCATTGTCACATCGATGACCTAACTTGCTTCTTCATGCTAACTTTCCTCCAACTTTGAAGGGGATCCCTTAAAACTCATTAGGCCATCAACAATGAGGAGCAAGGTGAGATCACTAGTAACCCTGTTGAATGAGTTGGTTTTTGGAAAGAATAGGAAAATAATGGCGATGAAGGGATGTGAATATAACTATGAACATTTAAGGACAGTGGAGTCAAGGGAATGTTAGGACGAGAAGATATCAAGAAGCATGACCATCCCTAGGTCGATTGCACAAAATAATGGGTCAAGGAGGAGAAACTAGTAAAGTGGTCAAAGCCACATCTACAATAAAGAAATAATCAAACCCCCATGAACCAAGGTGAATCATCCCTCAAGAAAATTTTAGCTCATGCTCAACACCCCTTTGAAGAGATACCATGCCTTGGACTAACATTCACTCGAAATGATTCCATGGATAGGTTGGGGCTCAAGCCACTTGTCCCATTAATGCTCCAACATTCACCATTAAAGGTGGATGACCCATCCAACCAATCATTCACACAACCATTGTATGGGCCATTTCTGCAACATGTTGAAACCCCTCTCTGTAACATTTAATTACTCTCCACTAAAATCTCCAGGTCCAATTATGGTTGAACTAAAGAAACTAATCACCCCCATTTGTTGTGTAACTATCCATGAGCTCGCCTAGCCATATCTACAAGAAAATGGATAACTAGTTATGATCATATATCCACACATTTGAAATACATTGATTCATTCAAGCTCAAACAGATCCAAATTGTTGAGGAGCAAGGATTTGAACCCATGTGAGTAAGAGAAACCCCTCCTATGCATGTCAGAACTGTTGAATTTCCATGACCCTGGTGCTAGGATAGAATCTTAAAATCTATAACGTTACCAAACCAAGAATCTCAACAAAACTACTTTGCACAGTAGAATATAAACAACAGTAAATCACACATGCACAATTATCGACAACTTTTTGTAATGTTCCAAACTAGGAAAAATAGTGCTATGCAAAGAAAACAATAAAAACAACACCATAAAATAGAAACATTCAATGCACACCCATAAAAAGTCTAGGAATAACCATCAGCTAAGACATTTTATTATAATCTAGGAGCAAAGTACAATAATGTGGAAGTGGTCCACCTGGGCTTGCCTCAATGGCAAGTGTGATCAAGCCCAAGTGGTAATATGTCAAGCCCAGATGGCACAAATGGCTGCTGCAATGATGCCCTGCGCTGCCCTTGTGAAATTGTGTTGTCTGCTGCCAAGATGTTGCTGTAAACCCCACCTCCGGTGCTGAGAAAATTCTAGGAAATTAACCCCGACTTCTCCACTAATTACCCAGAATAACCCAGGAAGGAATTGGCAAAATGTTAACCTCGAAATTTCGGCCCAAATTTCCCCTAGCCACTGGCCGAGTTGGCACCCCTGTTTGACCCCTCAGATCTGCCCAAAAAATCCTGCAAAATTAACCCCAAGCTCCTCAACAAAAGCCCAGAAACGGTTTGGCCTGGTTTTGACCCTGGAAATTCGGCCTCCCAAGAGCCACGCCCTCGTCCAACTGCTAAAGTGTACGGCCTGTCTGTAACACCAAAATAAGCCCTCCAAAACACACCAAAATGGCTGAGATAATCTTCCCTGAACTTCCCCTTATCTCTCCGAGCAAATACTCACTCCACAACTGACCCACAAATTCCCACGTGTGCTCAGTGATGGATTCCTGCGTTGGTACTGAGTGCTGGCAATCACCCTGCTCCCAAACAGAAATCTCCAGCTCCCAAAATCCTCCTAAAGGCTAGTCTTCCCCTATACTTCTGTTTCCAAAACTCCTCCGGCAATTGCTCCTCTGAAGGCCACTGAATTATCTACTGCGTATTCCACTACTGCATCTTTCTAGAGTACGTACTGACTAAATGATGGCTGAGTTGGGGGCTCTGAATACCCACCTGCAATCTCCCGGAATGATAGAAAGAAACCTCACTAGGGTGGCACTCGTGGTCCAACGAAGAGAAGGTGAGTTCTCCTCTTAGAGAACTCGTGCTAAACAGCGAGTGACTCGGCTTAGCAGCTCGAGAAACTAAGGTTGAGTTCAATATGTCAAAATATGCCAAATAAGCCTGAGCCTCCTCTATTTATAATTCGTGGGCCTCTTTTCCCATGTGGGCCCCCTCCAACTATCAATTCGACTTTCCCTCCTTAGTCATTCAAACTTCCCTTTAAGGTGGTGCATATTTCCTCATATGGGCGACCCCCACGCTATGCCAACAAAACATTTCGGCCCCTTTTTCCTTCCTAAGTCTTTTCCAAAAATCACATGGGTCCCATGGCCTCCAAAATTGCCAAAATTGCAGAATAAATAAACCTGTAACAATTTAATTTCGGAAGGGACATTACACTTTTTACAAATTTTTCAACCCAACTGCGTTATATTAATCAACATATAATACAGTTGACTAGGGCTCTCGTACAACAGATAATGGCCCTCAATTGTCCACAAGTACAAGAATACAAGATACAATGACAATCTCGCTACAATCTTAGCATCTATGTCGTACCTCGTCCTGTCGGTCCATCGCTTTTGTTTTTCTCTCTAGCTACCCCTTAGTCCATCAAGAAACAACACATAGAGACTCCAAGAGGGCTGCCACCTATCATTGTTGCAAGTCACTTTTGCTACAATGAACATGGGTTGATCCAATCTGCTCCTCTAGGTTCGCCAATACCTGAGCATCAAACTACCAATCTATTAGCTTCTTTTTCCCATCAAAGAGCTACACGTTAGGCTCAATCCTTCACCCAACACACAGTTGTCAATGTCCTTCTTGTCACATTGATCTAGGGCTGCTTTAGACACCAACACGTTGCCCTCCAACAATTCAATCATGCCCAATCCAACTGTCACAAATCCACTAAGAAATTTGCTCCTAGGAAAGGCTTCCAACCTCCCCATGAAGACTTCTAATTCGCTTCCACAGGCTGCAACAAAGTTTCATCCACTTAGCAAACACTACCAACAAGAAAGGACCAATCATACCCTTTCTTGACCACTGGTTCTGTGCATTTTAATTCTAAGATGACAGTCTTGTTTAGGGATTTTCCGCAATCCCAAACACTGTTGCTATCTCTTGCATATTGCTCCAAATCTAGCCCCAAACACTTCGTTGTTTCTTCCCTTGACTGCGACCTAGCCAAATGAGGGTGCTCCACCTCTTGGCCTCCACAAACAAGGGTCGTCACATGTTGTTTCTATTAATTTTTTGTAGGGCTATATTGTTCTTTGCTTAGATAATTGCATTTCTTCATTAACATGTTAAGTTCACCCCATATCATCATTACATTATTCAGATTTACATCATTATTCATCAGCATATGCAACTATGTAGAAAGAAAAACATCATTATCATCAATGCAATGGAACATAAAGGAACAATAGAAGAAAAGCATGCACACATAGAGACACCAGGATTGGTCTGAGACCAGGGCAAAACCCACTATGGGGAAAACCATTGCAAATTCTTATTCTTCTTAGATCGTCATCAAATGATTCAGCAAAAGAGAGTACAATGATCCATATCTTCGTCTATGCAACTAACCAGTAAAACAACTATGACATCCATGAAATGAACCTAATCATGCTTATACTCAAAACCATGATTCTGAGGACTGTAATGTATTGTCACAGTCTGTAGTCAACTATTGAACACTGTTCTCACTAAGCAGAGTCTTCGGAATACTGAAATTTTATCTTTTAGTCTCAGTCGCACAGAGGAGTTATGCGAACAACTATGGCAGTCCTAGTCGCTTCCTAGTGAATTGCATGTGTGCGACTGGGGATAAATACACTCAGATTTGCCTCAAACCCCCAGACGCACCCTTCAGGCTACTGTGTGAGCCCAAGCACACACTTGACACTCTATGTGTGCGTCTGGGGACCAAACTGCCTGATCTGCTTCAGAAACCCTAAACGCTCCCTTCAGGCTTATGTGCGAGCAACTGAGACTTCCCAGTCGCACCCTTGACCACTTTGTGCGTGCATCTGGGGTCGAAAATACTCAATTACGTGCATGCGACTGAGAAACAAAAACCTTAGATCCGTGTGAGCTTCAACCTTGTAGTTTCGGACCCTTGTGTGAACTTTCTCCATTAAACCTGTGCGAACCAAGACAATAGAAGAGAAGAGAAGATGGCTTGATCAATGTGTCCAAATGAGCTTGAGGTCTCTTCTATTTATAGGCTTCCATGAGGGTCCACTTGATGTTGAGGCCGACCTGTTCCAATATACATGAGTGGGAACATAAATTCAAAAACCAACTTCTACTTGTCCAAATGAGGTGATATTTAGGTCGATTTTGGTCCTCTCGAAAAGAGGAATCTATTGCAATTATTATCTTCATCATATGAGTTGTCCAAAGTGGAATTTGACCGCAGTTGCATAATTTTAACACTCCCTCTCAACTAGGGAGAATTCCACCTGTTGATATATGTTCATCGATCAATATGCCATTCAAGTGTCATCACGTATTGTCATTGATCATCTCTGTCATGTAGTCGTCATGCCATGACCATCTCAAGTATCTCATCATCACAAATCATCAATGTACATCTCGATCTATCCCTTGCTTATTCTTGCTTATCTCTTGATTGTTCCTGCTCATATGCTGAACATTCTCGAATCTAAAAGAAGAAGAATTTGTCATCGAACTATGGTCTAGAATCTCTGTCAGTGGGCTACTACCCGAAATCTCATCATCAATCATCATCGGAGAGCATATCATCAAGGAGCATGTCTCCACCTACAAACCAATGACAATGAGGAAGGTCCTAATGGACACTCTTACCTCATGTCCATGACAGTGGGGAAGGTCCTATGGGACACTCTCACCCCATGTTGAGCAATAGGATATCCAAACACACAGGGGAGCACATCTCAACCCTAGGATCACATTGGGGAGCTCAATCTCAACCCGGAACCGCATAGGGTTATCTCAACCCATCCTATTGCCTATTGATCTTCCCATCGATGACCCTGAATAGTCATGTGGTAGAACACCTGCATCATAATCGACTTGGGTTGTACACTCTCAACCTATTGGCCAAACAAAGAGTGGTATTCTCGACAAGCCCTACTTGTGGGTATGATGCCAACTGGGCTATACTCTCCAAAGACCAAACAAGGGAGCAACATTCTCCGACCCTATGAAGATAGGGGAGCAGCATCTCCAACCCTCTATGTAACAGATAGGGGTCATACCCTATTGTCCAGAGTTCCCTCAACCCCGAGAGCCCTCTATCTCAATTCCTCACCCTGGGAGCTCAGACAGGGAGGAAGAGTTGGCTTAATGTCCTCGATCAGTGTTGCTCTCATCATACTCAAATCTGGTATTTGCTTGTCTCAATAGCAATTGTTTCCTGTTCATATAGGACATGAAATCAAATATCATGTTAGGTCATAAATAATCATATAAATCACAAAAGGATACCATAATCATCCTCCCTCTCAAGGAGGTGTCAATCACAAGCCTAAGCTTGTCTCGAATAGTTGCACTATCTCAATATATGAAAGTATCTTAGTCCCAACTATATATATGGGATTTTTTGTCATCACAATGTATCCATGTCATATTCAGATCCTGATCAGACGGATCTCTAAGGAGCTTCTTCATCCTGCCTCACAGCTAGCCATGCTAGCAACATCATACTCAATCTCGGTCAAGTGTAAAGCTATGGACCTTTCATCAATAATATCATGGCAGATCTCATATTAAGGTAGCACTCATATGTGCTCATCAACAATAATCTTTATCAACAACAATACATCCATGCAGTCACATATCATAGGAGAAATATCTCAGACTCAAAGATAGAACATCTCATGCAAATATTTCAAAGGATGCTCAGTGGCAACTCTATGTGAATGAAGCGGCTCAATCATGAATTTATTCAGGTTCTATGCACATCATATATATGGACGGATGTTCAAAAACAGAACATCAATGCTTCAATCAACTGTCGGTTGCCAAGTCAAGTTTCACAACATCTTGTAATTCAATCGGAGTATCCAAGGATTTGCATTTCCATTATTCAAAAACATTTTTCAATAGCTTTGCAATATAGAATTTCTTTCCCAAATTCCAGAAATCGATTCATCATGCCATGATACATCATTTCGAGCTTCAGAAGCCATCTCCCTCTTACTTAGATCATCAGAGGCTCATCACTTGACAATAATAGATCATCAGTATATAAAACCAAAATCAAGGTCATACCTTGGAACACATCATCCTGACTTCACCAGATAATAGTCAATATGGACATATCTGGATTGGGGAGCTTGCTTCATGCAATGCTCTCTGCAAACATAACACTTTACCAAACCAACTTGCTTAGCTTTTCATAAATCAATATTGTACCATCAACTCATCGAAGTTTAGAAGCCAGATCAAAACTATTATCAAAGTCATCAATATCACAGTATCAATTCTTTCAACTAGGTGATAGGTAGAGCTCATATCAAGTTTTGACTTCAGTTATTATCATGCCAACAAGTTGTCATCTATCATGCAATACCAATCCAAACTTCATCAAGTCATTCTCATAATCATAATACAAGTCATTTCTGTCACTAGATACAAAGGCATATGCAAGTTCCATCTTCATACTGAATCACAATTGTGTGCAAGGAACAAGGAGGCCAATACCAAACCATTTTCGAATACCCATATAAGTCATTGGAAGTCATTATGCTCATATATCATTGTCATCAAGGAGAATCATCAGTCTTCAAATCGAATCATTAATCATCAGATCAAAACCAAATTTGTTATCGTAGAGAGATTTGTAGTCCAAAACATATCTTAATCATCAAGTCCAAGTTCTAAGTCATTGTCAAGCATCATGTCAGAACTCCAAACATTGCTCATCTATATCAATCAGCCAAATCATGTCAAACTCTTGTAACACAAACTATAAACATAATGACATATATGTATCTCGGTCACCTGCAAACACAAGTTCAGTCTACATATTCATATTATAGAAAACATTCAAGCTTTTCCTACTCTTAGATCTTTTTGTTATCTGCAACACATCTGTAGTACTGACATCCTCCAGGTGAACATCTGATTTCATGCACAAGACTTCATTTTTTTGTGTTCTACAGGCATAGTTGCACCCATAGGCCTTCCTCTATGTGACTGGGACCCACAGTCGCACTCTTCAAGATGTTATGCGAGTGACTATGGTCGAATCAGCCCAGAACTTATCTCAGGGCCTTGGTCGCACCCTTGAGCTTGTATCTGTGCGACTGGGAGGCTATAGTCGCACCTGTAGCCTTTCTTCCGTGCGACTAAGGCTTTAAGTCAAAGAAAACTCTTCTTATCTCAAATCAGAACTTTGTTGCAGTTCAACAATGTCAGATGCATATCAATCATACTTCAACAGTACATAATATATAATGCAAATGGTAATATGAGTAAGAATCTTGAGGAGAGATTCTCCCTCTGAATGGGAATCCACTTCATTCCTCTTCATTCATGTCATCAACCTATCTATACTAATGTCATGTAATAGCAGATTTGTTAGATCATCAAATCAAACATATATCCATGACATCAATCTTTCATCAAGTGATTAGACTCAAGGCAGCAGATAGATGTAACATCATATCTCAAAGATTATGAACACAATAACACATTCTATCAAGTTGGGGCATTCAGTTTCATAGTTACTCATCATATCAAGACATGATCTAGAATATCAACCTCATAGTTATACCTCTATCATCAAGGTTACCATGCTTTTCATTATCAATAGGATCAAGTAAGGTCATTCAATAGAACTTTATCAACACAACAAGAGTTTCAACTCTTTTCCCATACTTTCATCATGTTCATCACAAGCATTATAAAGAGTCAATGAGCTATCCTTTTATATGAAATCCATCATGACTTATGTATGACAAGTATCAAGAGTATCATCTACTAGAGTCAAGGTGCTAGCCTTCTTTATAGGATCAAGATATCCAATAGATAGATGTTAGCCAAACATCAAGTATATCAATGTATCAACATTAGGTAGCCTCATAGAATTCAAGAAGATCAAAATGTTCAACACCAGGTGCACCATTTCATCATAGGAAACATAAACCCAAGTCACTTTCATATGCATGGACCATTTGTGTTAATTTTAGGTATGTTCTATGCTAGAGCAATTTATTTCAATTTCTTTTCCACATTAGCAATCACATCAGCAAAAAGTAAAGTGCAGATAGAACATAAATATAAATCGCAGAAGACAAGCCAAGACAAGAGGACACAAGATGTGGCGCTAACCAGGGACAAACCCCAATGTCGGGAAACCCTTGATCAATTCTTCTTTTATGTTCTTCAAAGTTCAGCGGAGAAAGTCAGTGAGATAGTACATTTACAATAGAAGTCAATCACTTTGACTTTTGATATCGGCATGAGATCAGTTGAAGACATATTGCTTCAACTGATTCTTTAAGGTGACTTGTTCACCTATCATAGTGTTGCATCTCGTCTATTTGTTGCACATTACTATGTGACACCTTGTTGTACTGTCACATGTTTTGAACCTTGATGACTGAGTTGCTCTCATCTTCATGCTGCTCATCATGCTGCATCTTCCATGGTCTTATTCATCATCAAGCTGCCCATGCTCATGATCTCATTCATCATTATGTTGCCCATGCTCATATCATCATGCATCATTATGCTGCCCATGCTCATATCATCATGCTGCTTATTATGATGCCCATGATCTCATACATCATGCTGCCTTCCTTCAGAGACAGATGCTCTGGCTGTTTCGGCAGTTCCCAGTAGTTCCGGCTTTTCTAGCAGTTCCGGCTTTTCCGACAGTTCCAGCATTTCTGGCTTTTCCAGCTTTTCTAGCTTTTCTGGTATTTCTGGCTTTTCCAGCGTTTCCGGCTTTTCCGGCAGTTCAGGCTTTTCCGACAGTTCCGGCAGTTCCGGCTTTTCCGATATTTCCAGCTTTTCCGGCGTTTCCGGCTTTTCCAGCAGTTCCGGCTTTTCCGTCAATTCCGGCTTTTTTGGCAGTTCCAACTTTTCCAACTATTCCGGCTATTCTGGCTTTTCCGGCTTTTCCTTAGGATCTCTCCTCCTACTAAAACCCAAAGACAAGTAGGGAGAGGAAGAGATCCAAGTGTGTGAACAAATGACTTGAAGTCCTTTTCTATTTATACTAAAACGTAGAGGTTGAATAGACATGACTGTTGGGCTTCTGAGCCTACATAAGTTGCTGGCCGACTTAACAATTTGTCCATAACATAAATAAATTCATAACTTCATAAATACTTATCGGAATCGGATGATCTTTAGATCAATCCTACCTCTCAATGAGAGGGATCCAACAAAAATATCAGCTGCCATAAATAATATGACCCACATGGAGTTTGGTCCTAGTTGCCAATTTTAACACTCCCTCTCAACTAGGGAGAACTCCATCTGCTGATCCATATGTCCAACTGTACTATCTCTCTTATCAGTGCCCTGCACTACTCTGCTCAACTCTGCTCAACTCTGCTAGCTCTGGTGGCTCTAGTCTGCTATGCTGGCTCTGCTCTGCTCTGCTGGCTCTGCTCTGCTCTGCTGAGCTCTGCTGGCTCTGCTCTGCTCTGCTTGCTCTGCTCTACTCAACTTAGCTCTGCTGAACCATGAAGAAGAAGAATTGATCGAGAATGTGTCATACCATTCTCCACTAACTCGAAGTCAGTCTCAGAGTGTGTACCACTGGTCCCAGACCAGTCCTCAACCAACCCGAAGTCAGTGTCATAGTAGGTACAACTCCTACCACTGGTCCCAGACCAGTACTCTACTGACTCGAAGTTAGTCTCAGAGTATGTACCACTGGTCCCAGACCAGTCCTCAACCGACCCGAAGTCAATGTCATAGTGGGTACAACTCCTACCATTGGTCCCAGACCAATATCATTGATCCCAGATCAATGAAGGTCATCCTAACATAGGGAGTACGGTAGATACAGCGATGCGTCCATCGGTACTACTATGGTCCCTATCCTCATTTCCCTGCTCATTGATCAGATGAGAGGTACTTCCCATGAGTCCCAGACTGCATGGGTAGGATGCCTCGACAGGAGAACTTAATCAATCTTGTCCTCACAGGAGAACTAATCATCCTGCTACACAATCGCCATGGAGAACACATCATCCAGGCCTCACAGGAGAACTAATCATCCTGCTACACAATCGTCATGGAGAACACATCATCCAGACCTCACAGAAGAACTAATCATCCTGCTACACAATCATCATGGAGAACACATCATCCAGATCTCACAGGAGAATTAATCATCTTGCTACACAATCATCAAGGAGAACACATCATCTAGACCTCACAGGAGAATTAATCATCCTACTACACAGGAGAGCGAATCATCCTGTCCCACAAGAGAGAAAATCATCTTGTCCCACAAGAGAGCGAATCATCTTGTTCACAAGAGAGCGAATCATCCTGTCCACAGGAGAGCGAATCATCCTGTCCCACAAGAGAGCGAATCATCTTGTCCACAGGAGAGCGAATCATCCTGTCCACAGGAGAGCGAATCATCCTGTCCTAGTGCACACCACCAAGGGAGGGTGAGTCACCCTGTGGTCGTATATTGCTCCAGTAAGAACCACAAGTCCCCAGAGCTCCCAAAGCTCAATGCATACAACATGCAGGACCCTTGTACAAGGGTCTCTTAATGACTCCAAGTCGTTCGAGAAAATCACAGATTTGATCTTTCCCCCTGGGCTTAGACAAAGTGTAGCGACCTGTACATCATCTCATAGCGATGGAGCTTCCTTGCTCATAGACTTACCATATCCCAAATAAGGTAGTATCTGATGTCTATCTGCTGGAGCAATCGTCAAATACGGGATTCCTCAATAATCGAATCCCACCTCTGGTTATCACAGAGAATCACAGTGGTACAAACAGCGCACTTGAAGAGCTTCCCCAACCAGGCAGCTTCATAAGAGATCATACTCGTAGATATGTATCCGGTCTTAGCGGTGCTTATAACAACCGACTTCTGCTTCCCGCTCATGCATGCTATCGAAGCAGAATCCAAAGAGAAACAGCATTAAGAAGTGCTCTAGTGATCCTCCACACTGCCTGCCCAATTAGCATTCGAATAATCATGCAGTTTCATATTTTCGGCAGTGTATCTCAATCCATGAGAGATTGTGCCCCGAAGACATCTCAGAAGATTCTTGGCACCAATCCAGTGAGGTTCAACCAAATATGAGCTCACCATGCTAACTACAAAACATGTGTCTGGAGGGAAGTTCACCAAGAACATCAACACGAATGAGTTTATGAGATTCAGAGGCATTTCCCAAATCTGGTCCGACATCACTACCATATAGCTTCTGAAAGTTAAGATCCTCGAGGTAGTCACAGGCTTGCAATTCACCATTCCACATCTGGAATCCAACTCCCTCTTACTTCTGCAAATGAGAGGGTCTGCGCCTGTTAGAAGTAGGTCGTCTTCATAAGCTGCTGGTATGAGAGGTCTATCATCCACAACCTTCGGAGGTTTGGATCCGTTTCACTCCTAGTGAATCTCAACTTTATCAAACAGCTATCGATCCTCTCATACTATGCCCGGGGTGTTTTGCTTCAAGCCATAGCGGGTTTTCTTCCACCTGCATATGTGAGATTCCTGATTATCAATCTCAGACCCCTTGGGTTGTTCCAAACCTGTGGACCTGCTACATGAGGGGAATGGTCCCCTTGTAAGATTTTCCTTTGGTACATCTCAGACATGTACTTTCATGCTCCTTTTGAATTCAGGCATCCCTGTCACCATCTGACTCACAGACCTTCGGTGCTACGTGACAATGGACATGGTCCCCAGTGGACTTCCTGCAATTTGATACAACCCTGAACTCAAAAACATCTTTGAAATTTCTATTTACAAACACGTACCTTTCCATCAATGAGTGCCACCCTGAAACCTTTGACTTCCATTTCCGAGATGGACACCAAGTTCTTCTTGTGATCAGGTACATAAAAGTGATTCGGGGTTCCTTGCTTTCTTTGAAGAGTCGACCATTTCCTTGATGACCTGCATTACCTTCGGACACTCCTTCACATAATGGCCGAACTTATTGCAACCAAGGCATCCGCCTTTCCTTCCACCCTTAGATCCGAACTTCCAAATGAAGTGATCTTTAAATGGGCCATCAGAAACTTCCGCTACGCCATTCTGATAATATGTTCTGCTTCAACTTCACCCTTTGTGAATTTAGAAGAGAGATGTGGAACCCATTGATCCTTTTGTCTTGTCCCTATTGTCTTTGGTGACTGTTCTTTCACTCTTGCTTGGGCATTGTCTTCACCTCAACTCTGATACCATGTTAATTTTAGGTATGTTCTATGTTAGAACAATTTATTTCAATTTCTTTTCCACATTAGCAATCACATCAGCATAAAGTAAACTGCAGATAGAACATAAATATAAATCGCAGAAGACAAGCCAAGACAAGAGGACACAAGATGTGGCGCTAGCCAGGGACAAACCCCAATGTGGGGAAACCCTAGATCAATTCTTCTTTTATGTTCTTCAAAGTTCAGCGGAGAAAGTGAGAGAGATAGTACATTTACAATAGAAGTCAATCACTTTGACTTTTGATATCGGCATGAGATCAGTTGAAGACATATTGCTTCAACTGATTATCTAAGGTGACTTGTTCACCTATCATAGTGTTGCGTCTCGTCTATTTGCTGCACATTATTGTGTGACACCTCACTGTATTGTCACATGTGTTGAACTTTGATGACTGAGCTGCTCTCATCTTCATGCTGCTCATCATGCTGCATCTTCCATGGTCTTATTCATCATCAAGCTGCCCATGCTCATGATCTCATTCATCATTATGCTGCCCATGCTCATATCATCATGCATCATTATGCTACCCATGCTCATATCATCATGCTGCTTATTATGTTGCCCATGATCTCATACATCATGCTACCTTCCTTCGAAAACAGATGCTCCGGCTGTTTCGGCAGTTCCCAGTAGTTTCAGCTTTTCCGGCAGTTCCGGCTTTTCCGGCTTTTCAGGCAGTTCCGACATTTCCGGCTTTTTCGGCTTTTCCGGCTTTTCCGATATTTCTGGCTTTTCTGGCGTTTCTGGCTTTCCGGCAATTCCGGCTTTTCTGGCAGTTCCGGCTTTTCCGGCAGTTCCGGCAATTCCGACTTTTCCGGCAGTTCCGGCTTTTCTGGCTCTTCTGGCAATTCTGGCTTTTCCGGCTCTTCTGGCAGTTTCGACTTTTCTGGCTTTTCCAACTATTCCAGCTTTTCCGGTCATTCCAGCTTTTCTTTAGGATCTCTCCTCCTACTAAAACCCAAAGACAAGTAGGGAGAGGAAGAGATCCAAGTGTGTGAAGAAATGACTTCAAGTCCTTTTCTATTTATACTAAAACGTAGAGGTTGAATAGACATGAATGTTGGGCTTCTGAGCCAACATAAGTTGCTAGCCGACTTAACAATTTGTCCATAACATAAATAAATTCATAACTTCATAAATACTTATCGGAATCGGATGATCTTTAGATCAATCCTACACCTCTCAATGGGAGGGATCCAACAAAAATATTAGCTACCATAAATAATATGACCCACATGGAGTTTGGCCCTAGTTGCCAATTTTAACAATTTGAGAAGGAGACATTCTCATCATACCTTAGGGGCTTAATAGCTGAAACATAACATTGAAACAATACCTTGTAGTGTTCAAATACCTGTGCACCTTCTCATTAGACATAGGTAGCTTGTGTCACTTGTTCATATAGTGCCTCTTTACCTTTTCCAGTTCTAGCCATCCTTCCTGCATTTCAAATGATCCTCAAGAAGGATCCACTCATCACATCTCATCAAGGAGGTTAGAAACATCCATATACTCAAATACATATGCAGGAAGTATAAACAATAAACATAATAATCAAATCCATAAGTCTAAACAAAAGTAAGAGGCATCATAAGTCAAGAAATACTTATCTTCAATGAGAGGTGATCCTCTCCCTCTTGAACCAGCCATCACCATCCATAGTCCACATAACAATGTTACCTTTAATCAACCAACCTACTAGGGATTATCCCATCTAGGGCTTCATCAAATCTTTCACAAGTGCTTGAGCATCTTCACATTGACCATACTAGGTTTCATATCTCATATTTTTCCATAATCCAAGGTTTATCTCAAACCCTATCCTCATAATATCCATCAAACCCTAATACACAAATTGTCTAAGGTTTTCTTCAAACCCTAGAATTCTTTTAGGTCTCCACCATCCTCTTCTTGCTTCCATCAATGGTGTCATCATCGAGGTGATCTCTATGGCTTTTCTTCAGCCCACCTCTGAAACCATGTTAATTTTTCATAGGGCTATATTGTTATTTGCTTAGATAATTTCATTTCTTCATTAACACATTAAGTTCACCCCATATCATCATTACATTATTCAGATTTACATCATTATTCATCAGCATATGCAACTATGTAGAAAGAACAACATCATTATCATCAATGCAGCAGAACATAAAGGAACAATAGAAGAAAAGCATGCACACATAGAGACACCAGGATTGGTCTGAGACTAGGGAAAAACCCACTATGGGGAAAACCCTTGCAAATTCTTCTTCTTCTTAGATCGTCATCAAATGATTCAGCAAAAGAGAGTACAATGATCCATGTCTTCATCTATGCAACTAACCAGTAAAACAACTATGACATCCATGAAATGAACCTAATCATGCTTATACTCAAAACCCTGATTCTGAGGACTGTAATGTATTGTCATAGTCTATAGTCAATTGTTGAACACTATTGTCATTGAGCGGAGTCTTCAGAATACTGAAATTTCATCTTTTAGTCCTGGTTGCACAGAGGAGGAGTTGTGCAAGCGACTATGGCAGTCCAAATCGCTCCCTGTTGAACTGTATGTGTGCGACTAGAGACAAATAAACTCAGATCTGCCACAAACCCCCAGACGCACCCTTCAGGCTACTGTGCGAGTGACTAAGGCTGCCCAGACGCACCCTTGAACATATTACCATTGCATATCTTAAACCCTATGTCTTGTTCCCCAAGGTCTTTCTTAGAGAGCATCTTAGGCTTTAGCTTCTTTGAAGCTTTGAGCCTTTATTATGTCTCTCCTTGAATGGGCTTAGCGAGATCACTTAGTCCCTAGTTATTGACGTATCCATTTCAAGTGATTTCCTACCTACCGAAACTCCTCCCATCAGTGAAAGTCTGTGAAAAGGAGGGGGTAATGGTTGAGGTGACAGTGGGTCATTCTCCCATTGTTGTCACTTACTCTAGTATTTGTCCCTTAGTTTTCCCCTCCTAGGGTCTTGCTGGATTGTGTGGTAACAAATCTATTTCACATATCAACTTGCATTCCTCTTGGATGCAAATAGATTATGACACTGATATTTTCTCATAACACCAATGTTTTTCATTATGGTGCATAACTGGACTTTGTTAATAATATATGGTAGGGAGAATATATTTTCTACTTATCTTATCAGTTGACTACTCATTGGAAGAGATGGAATATACATCTGCCAACTTGCAAAACTTTTATAGGTTATAAAGCTCCTAAAATGTTACCATTAAGGATGTTGTTTTCTATGCGGCATTGATTTGTATAAGAAGTCGAGTTTTAAATACATAAAATTTTCGATACATCATTGCGAAGTATGAATTATTTTCAAAGGGGGACACTATAATATGCACATCAATTGGCAACCCATTTCCCAATTGTTAGAAAATCTAAAGTGGTAGCAATTATAACTTTATTTCTTCAACCTTGATACTTCCTTGTGAAACTTAGTTATCTTCTATATGTTCTTTAGTTAGATCTTTTCATCAAACAATATCAAGAAAAAGCAACAATAAAAGACGACACAAATATAGGCTCTCAGCCAGGGGAAAACCCAGAAACTCTTCTCTTCTTAGAATCTGCTTCAAATGAGATACAGTGACCCAATCTCTAGACCAAGTCCCTCTCACAGTACCAATTCAGCCCTTCCTCAAGACCTTCCCTTAAACTGCTTCTTCGTTGCAACTTCGACCTACCAACAACTGCCCAGCTACTTGACCCAGCAACTTCATCCTCCCAACAACTGTTGCAAGAACCCTAATATATCTTGCTTTTTGAGACTTTCTTGGAGCAAACCAGCTCTCCTAAAGGTCAACAATGTCAAGACAAGGGTTTCACTCTTTCCAGAAACTTGTTCTTGCAATTCCGCTCTCCAGTAACAGCTTTGCTCCCCAACAAATCAGACCTAACTTCAGCCTCTTTCTGGATGCAGAAACCCTAGCTTCTTTGCATGTGTGAGAGAGATAGAGCCCAGAAACACCAAATTTCATTCTTCTTGCTTTTCCTAGACTTTTGCTCTCCTTTTCCCAACTTCCCAGCTACAGATCGAACTCTTTCTTTGATAGATCGAACTTGTGAGTGTATGTCCAAATGAGGTCGAATTGCTTCCTTTTATAGCCTTCTCAAGGGGTCGAATTCCCTCCTTTAGGCCGACTTGTACTTTTGGAGATTCCAAGACTTTCTAGACTCAAAAATAATTCTTTTTACAATTACAAATTACCCGAAAAGGTCTTATAAACATGATGTTGACTCCTTTGACTCATGACTCATGACAATAAATCCTAAGACCTAACAAACCCTAGAAGCATGAAGAACATGCTTTTACCTAAAAGACCATCAATAATGACCATGAAACCCATGCTTTGATAATAATAACTTTTTTTTCTCTCTTATTTGTTACATAGGATACATATTGAAATGGGTAAAACAATTATGAAGACCAAAACTAGTTACATATCTCAACAATCCCTCTTAACTAGGGAGGTATTCATAATTGTACAACCACTACAACATCACATCTCAAACTGAAGAGTTCTCAAGAAGAGTCGAATTGATAAGCCATACTGTAAGCATCATCATTATGACTAGCACTGTCACTGAGGCCTAATTGGACAAGCTCTTCTTTAATTCAAGAGCATTATGCTGGGAGGCTTTATGTGTGATGCCACACTAACTCTCTAAGGTACTGATCCGAATTGGATCCATGAAGATTATTAAAGAGCCATGGCTGTATCAAAACAGGATGCACTTCGAATTATGAGCACAAAGCAATCAAGAAGACCTCTGGACAATGGCAATTTGCAGCCAGCGAGGAACAACGAGGACCTCAGTCAAAGCGCGCTCACCGAGGCCCATGGAGACCACGCAGGAGGAAAACTGGCACTTGGGAGGCTCAGATCGGGAAACAGAGGGCATTTCTGATGCTCGAAAAGGAAAAGCCCCGAAGCACTCGGTCGCATGGAAGCTGGGAAAACCGTGGGGAAAGTGCTAAGGCAAAAGGCGGGTCCTGCGCTCCAAAACCAGCAATGTATTGGGGGCACCCTTGGGCGGTAAGCGGATTTGGAGAAAAACAAGCGATTCCATTCAGCGCCCGACGCGTGGCAGGCGGATGAGAGAGAAAACCGCTGCTCATCACGCGCTAACGGTCGAGCAAGTCAACCGCGCGAAATGAGCGAATGTCGTAGGATCTGGGGGCTCCAGATCTGATGGTGGAGATTGCGCCCGATGAAGAAACCAGATTTGACAGGGGATTAAGCCGCGGCATAAAGAAGTTTGACGTCCGATTTGACTGCTGAGTTGGCAGATGACTCATTCCACAGTGTAACCGAAAAACCGAACCGTTGAGGAAGAGTTGGCGCAGTTCGTGAGAGGACAAGTGGCCACTCCCTGTGAGACGTTGGCGAAGACGCAGAGGCAGGGAACTCCAAGCGAACAGCAGCAGGCAAACCGAAGGGGCGGAAGAGGAAGCGAGCAGTCATGAGACAGATTGGCTTTTAGCCATGAACAGACAGAGAACAGAACAACGGGGAAAAGAGAACGAAGACAGAGAAAGTGAGAGCGAAGAAAAGACAGTAAAGCAAGAAGCAGAAAGACAGAGAGCCGAGCTGACCTGCAACATAAGGCAGCATCGAGCAGACAGAAAGCTTGAGAGTTTCAAGCGATCCCTGAGAGGATCCGTCTGGAATTGAGCACCACATTGGGCTCCTTCCATTAAAGACCAAACAGGTCGAGACTTGGATAGGAAAAGAGTCTGTGTACTCTAGTGGCTTGGGGAATCCAAGAACCACCCTACCAAGCATCATTTCTGTTTCAAGAGACTCAAATTGAGCTCCTCATTGTAAATCTCTGCTTTAAATACACAATAAAAGAAGGCCACCACTGAAAGCTGGACCGGAGACGTAGCCCTGGACGATAGGGTGAACTCCTTATTAATTGTTGTGTTCTTGCATTTGCTTACTGTATTTCTCTTACTATTTTCCATTTTCCAGTGTTTGTGTATTTTGTAATCTGATCGATCCGTTGCCTAAAATAACATAGACACACACTAACACATGAGTCTGTAATACCTTCATTCAATAATTCTTTAACTGAGATCACTCGAGTGATTTTCAGATCAAGTGGTATCAGAGCTTTAGGCTGTTAAAGTTAGACAAGCTTGTGTTGGTTTAGTTGTTGAATGCTAACTAGATCAAAGCTCAACTCTCTAATCCTGAAATTGGGAGAGTCTATCCTCAGAAGACAATGTCAGAGGAAGGTTCTATGGGGCCAGACCCTCAATTCATAGATAGTTTCCTAGCCATAAAGTCCATGGTAGAAGAAATGTATAGGGACTTTAGAAAACATAAGGAGGAAGATTCATCAGGCTTCAAGCAAGACAAAGGAGAAGATGAGTCTCACTTCCATGACCACTCAAAAGGAAAAGGGAAAGAGGAAAGCTTTCTCACACCTCCTAATAGCCCTGAACATAAAAAGAAAGCATCTTTGATCAAACTAGATGTTAAATTTGATTTACCTATATATGATGGAGAGTTGAATGCAGAAAAGTTGGACAATTGGATTAGACAAATTGATGTTTATTGCAGAGTGCAGAGTATTGATTCAGACAAGAGCAAGATTCAGCTGGCAAGCCTACGCCTTGGAGGCACTGCCTTGGTTTGGTGGGAAGGTAGGACCCAAGCTGACATGAAGAGACATGGTAAGACTATCTCTGTCTGGAGTGAATTTGTTTCTGCAATCAAAAAGCAGTTCTATCCATTGGCCTACATGTAGCAAGCCATGATGAGTTGGCAAACTCTTCGACAGTTGAAAGGGCAAAGTGTGCAAGGGTACACTCAAGAATTTAGAAAGAGAGCATTGATTCTAGGAATCTCATTAGACTCACCTAAGACTCTGTTGAAGTACATTGGTGGTCTACACAGCTACATGAGGCACACTATCCTCATGTTTAATACCACTAGTATATATGAGGTATCTGTACAAGCTACTCATCTAGAAGCTAGAGGAAAGAATAAAAGTCCAAAAGTTGGGGGAGCATCCCAACCCACTGCAACGAAGAATAAGGAGAAAAGAAAGAAAAAATGGAAAGCAAGGAAGGCTAACACTGCAGAGAAAAGAAAGGCTTCATGCACTCACTGTAAAATGGATGGGCATGATGATGAGCACTGTTGGATTCTGCATCCAGAGCTGAGACCTAAGAAGTTCGAGGGCAAGAAGAAGAAGATTGCCACAGCTATTCAGAAGGATTTGGGGTTAGACTCAAGAGATGAAACAACTATTGCAGCCACAGGTATAAAAGGTAAGAATTATGAAGCATCTACTAGTAATTCTGCACAATCTATTATTGATGAAGAAAATGAGAGAAAAATACATGAGCTTTTCCATATTCGAGTTATTTCCAGACATCAAAATATTGATACTTTGTTTGATAGTGGCTCACAAGTAAATTTAATTTTTGAAGCAAATGTAAAGAAGTTAGGATTAATAACTACACCTCACAAGAAACCATACCCATTAGGATGGTTGAATGACAAAGCACAACTACAAGTGACTAGACAGTGCAAACTCAAGTTTTCTTTTGGGTCAGCATTTGTAGATGAGGTTGAGTTAGACATAATTCCTTTGGATATATTTCGAATTGTTTTAGGAAGTCCTTACTTGTATGACAGAAAAGTTGTTTTCTATAGAGTTGAGAACAAGTATCTACTTGTTAAAGATGGAATCGAATATTTTGTAAGAGCTCATAAGCTCAAGAATAATTATACTCTCATAAACTTAGGGCAGATGAAACAAATGATAAATTCATGTAAACAATTCTCACTGATGGTTGTAAAGGAAAATAAACCTGATAAAACCAATGTATTTGAAGGTTGTAATGTTGAACAGCAAGCTGATTTAGAAAAGGTTGTTTCAAAGTATGATATCTTGTTTCAAGAACCTGAAGGTCTGCCACCCAAAAAGGAAATAGTACATGATATTATTTTGCAGCAAGATCTTCCATTGCCTAACATTGGAATGTACAGGTTGTCTGCTTTAGAGAATGCTGAAATCAAAAAGCAGGTGCAGGAGTTGCTCAACAAAGGGTTCATCAAACCTAGCACATCACCATGTGGGTCACCAATTGTTTTGGTGAGAAAGAAAGATGGCTCGTGGAGAATGTGCATTGATTACCAAGCTCTGAATAAGATAACAATCAAAAATCGTTATCCCCTTCCTCGCATAGATGATCTTTTAGATCAATTGAAGGAAGCTGTTTACTTTTCCAAGTTAGACTTGCACAGTGGATACCATCAGGTCAGAGTTGCAGAACAAGATGCATGGAAGACTACTTTCAAAACAAAGCAGGGATTGTCTGAGTGGCTGGTTATGCATTTTGGCTTAACTAATGCTCCTGCTACTTTCATGAGATTAATGAATGATGTACTCGGACCTTTTCTTGATGATTTTGTTATTGTGTATCTAGATGACATTTTGATATTTAGCAAAACATGGGAAGAACACTTAAAGCATGTTAAGCAGACACTAGATGTTTTGAAAAGAGAAAAACTTTATGTTAAACTCTCAAAATGTGAATTGGAAAAACATCTCTGAATTATTTGGGTCATATAGTAGGGGTTGGTGAATTGAAGATAGATCCCTCTAAAGTGGCAGTCATTGTGAACTGGCCTAAACCCAAATCTGCTACAGAAGTTAGACGATTTTTATGAGTAGCACAATATTGGAGAAAATTCATTTCTAACTTTTCCTTAATCGCAGCTCCCTCACATGCTTTAACAGTATTGAACAAGGTGTTTCAGTGGGGAGGCAAACAGCAGAAAGCCTTCGACACCTTGATAGAAAAGATTAGTACAGCACCTGTACTAGCAATGCCTGATCTTCAAAGACCATTTGAGATCCAAACAGACACCAGTGACTATGCCATGGGAGCAGTGCTGACACAGCACGGTAAACCCATATGTTATCATTCTGAGACATTTAATTCTGCAGTAGTTAACTATCCTACATATGATAAAAAAATTGTATGCATTAGTGCAGAGTGCGAAAAAGTGGAAACATTACTTAATGGGCAAAGAGATAGTAATACATATTGATCATCAACCACTTCAATATCTACACTCCCAAACTAAGTTGCAGCAATCAAGACACTATAGATGGATGGGTTTTCTACAACAGTTTCATTTAGTCATCAGATATAAAAAGGGCATACATAATAAAGTTGCAGACATGTTATCTAGACCCATTATAAGTGCATCTACTATACTTAAGCATAATTCTGTGTTACATGAGAGTTACATTGAACAATATGCTCAAGATATAGACTGTAATGATCTATATGCAACTTTAAGTCAAGGCGGAAGAGTAGAAGAATTGGACTATCATGTAAAGGACCGACTCTTATACCACCGTGGGAAGTTATGCATTCCACAAACTGAAAGAGTAAAGATAATTCGAGAAGCACACACTTCTCTAATATCAGGTCACTTTGGGGTAAGTAAAACAGTTGCACAGATGCAAAGATTTTGTTATTGGCCAAAAATGAATGAGACAGTTTCTAGATATGTAAGAGGGTATACTATGTGTGCTAAACGCAAGCCCAGCAATAGAAAACTAGGCTTGTACACTCCATTACCAATTCTTTCTCACCCTTGGGAAAGTGTTTCCATGGATTTTGTTGGAGGATTGCCTAAATCTAGGAAAGGTCATGATTATCTATATGTTATTGTGGATAGGTTCAGCAAAATGTGTATTTTGATACCTTGTAATAAACAGATTACAGCTGAACAAACTGCAAAACTGTTCTTTGAACATGTATGGGTTCATTTTGGATTACCCACTTCCATTGTCTCTGATCAAGACACCCGATTTGTGGGGAAGTTTTGGTCAAGTCTGTGGGAACTGATGGACACCAAACTGAAAAAAACACAGCTTTTCATCCACAAACTAATGGCCAGACAGAAGTAGTTAACAAGACAGTGATCCAGTTACTCAGGGGATAATGCAGCAAACATCCTAAGCTATGGGATGAACACTTGTGTTATGTGCAGCATGCTTACAACAGAGCAAAACATTCTTCTACACAGAGATCTACTTTTGAGACCTGTTTTGGTTTCACACCAAGGTCTCCCTTGGATTTTGTCTTTGGTAAAGACACCACAGTTGAGGGACACAGTGATGTGGATAGGGCAACTAGGTTCATTGAATAGATCCAAGAAATCCACCAAGCAGTATAGGAACAGTTGGAAAAAAACCAAGCCAAATACAAGGCAAGGCATGACAAGCATCGGATGGAGCATAGTTTCCAAGTTGGTGACCAAGTCTAGCTATACATCAGCAAGGACAGGATGCAAGGTGAAGGTAAAAAGCTAAAGCCCATCAAGTATGGACCTTTCAGGATACTTGAGAAGATTGGTGAGAATGCTTTTCGCCTTGATCTACCAACTTACATGCACATCTACTCCGTCGTGAATGCAGATTGCTTGAGATTGTTTGAACCTTCACTAATTGAGGATCCCGAAGAGCAAAGTCAATTGCCTTCTATTGATGACCTGCTACCTGAATATCTTAATGAATTGCAGGAAGACACAGTGCTGGACAAGAAGGTGAGGATGACGCGCAGGGGAGATGTTGAGTACCTCAGAGTTGGGCTCAAGGGTTCAAAGCCAAGCAGTGCAAAGTGGATAGAGATTGGATAAGTGAGACAGTTGTACCCTCACTTAGTCGATGCTTAAAAACCAACTTTTGGTGGTCCAAAAGCTTCTTCAGTGGGAAGGTCGTGATTCGAATTGGATCCATGAAGATTATTAAAGAGCCATGGTTGTATCAAAACAGGACAGACTTCGAATTATGAGCACAGAGCGATCAGGAAGACCTTTGGACAATGGCAATTTGCAGCTAGCAAGGAACGACAAGGACCTCAGTCAAAGCATGCTGACCGAGGCCCATGGAGACCGTGCAGGAGGCAAAACTGGCACTTGGGAAGCCCGAATCGGGAAACAGAGGCCAATCACGCATCGCTAGGCAAAACCCCTCGAGAAGGAAAAGCCCCGAAGCACTCGGTCGCATGGAAGCCGGGAAAACCGTGGGGAAAGCGCTAAGGCGAAAGGCGGGTCCCGCGCTCCAAAACCGGCAGTATATCGGGGGCACCCTTGGGCGGTAAGCGGATTTGGAGAAAAACAAGCGATTCCATTCAGCACCCGACGTGTGGCAGGCGGATGAGAGAGAAAACCGCCGCTCATCGCGCGCTAACGGTCGAGCAAGTCAACCGCGCGAAATGAGCAAATGTCGTAGGATCTAGGGGCTCCAGATCTGACGGTGGAGATTGCGCCCGATGAAGAAACCAGATTTGATAGGGGATTAAGCCGCGACATAGAGAAGTTTGATGTCTGATTTGACCGCTGAGTTGGCGGATGACTCATTCCACAGTGTAACCGAAAAATCGAACCGTTGAGGAAGAGCTGGCGCAGTTTGTGAGAGGACAAGTGGCCACTCCCTGTGAGACGTTGGCGAAGACGCAGAGGCAGGGAACTCCAAGCGAACAGCAGCAGGCAAACCGAAGGGACGGAAGAGGAAGCGAGCAATCATGAGACAGATTGGCTTTTAGCCATGAACAAATAGAGAACAGAACAACGGGGAAAAGAGAACGAAGACAGAGAAAGCGAGAGCGAAGAAAAGACAGTAAAGCAAGAAGCAGAAAGACAGAGAGCCGAGCTAACCTGCAGCATAAGGCAGCATCGAGCAGACAGAAATCTTGAGAGGTTCAAGCGATCCCTGAGAGGATCTGTCGGGAATTGAGCACCACATTGGGCTCCTTCCATTAAAGACCAGAGAGGTCGAGACTTGGATAGGAAAAGAGTCTGTGTACTCTAGTGGCTTGGGGAATCCAAGAACCACCCTACCAAGCATCATTTCTATTTCAGGAGACTCAAATTGAGCTCCTCATTGTAAATCTCTGCTTTAAATACACAATAAAAGAAGGCCACCAATGAAAGTTGGACCAGACACGTAGCCCTGGAGGATAGGGTGAACTCCTTATTAATTGTTGTGTTCTTGCATTTGCTTACTGTATTTCTCTTACTGTTTTCCATTTTCCAATGTCTGTGTATTTTGCAATCTGATCGATCCGTTGCCTAAAATAACATAGACACACACCAGCACATGAGTCTGTAATACCTTCATTCAATAATTCTTTAACTGAGATCACTCAAGAGTGATTTTCAGATCAGGTACATACCCCATTCAGATGCTCAAGAGGTATGTCCTTTTAGGACTATTCTTATCTTGCATATCCATACCTAAGTCCTCAGAATATCAGTCCTCTTCGACCACTCTTTTCTTGGATTCTTGTCCTATCCTCAAAGAGTGTCGATCCCCAGGACTACTACCTTCCTTGGATTCAAATCCTCAAGGAGTATAGGTCCACTTTCCTTTCTTGTATGGTCTATCCTAAACGAATCCACAAATGCTTATCCAATCCCCCGTCATTATCTCTTCATCACCTGAAGAGAAGAATGCACATGTGATATCAAATATTACTC
Source organism: Pinus tabuliformis (assembly GCA_031772625.1). Taxonomy (NCBI): domain Eukaryota; kingdom Viridiplantae; phylum Streptophyta; class Pinopsida; order Pinales; family Pinaceae; genus Pinus; species Pinus tabuliformis. Next base: position 608,441,664 of record CM062808.1, read on the forward strand.
CCTCTCAAACCGAGAGGGCATCCCTATTCTCCCTTAATCTTGAGAATAGATCGTTGCTCCTTATTCAAGGAGACTCCTTTTGCTCCTTCTCAAAACTAGAGGAGATTTCGGACTTCCTTCCAATAATGGAAGCCAACACCACAAGCCTTATAGCTTGCCTTCATCAGAGTATCAGTGATCATTTCTCCATAGCTACATGGTTCCCTCTTTCCTTCACATCTCTTGCACCGAGCCTGCTTCTTTTCAAGGTACCATCTCCACTCTTCATTCTTGTGACAAGATCTAGGTCATCTTTCTTGCTCATCACTTTCCATCTTTGACATGAAGGCATTGTATTGAGCCTTCCCAAACTTTTATCTGATCATGGCCTCCTCATGAAAGTGATCTTCCTTGACCTTCAGGTTACATTTTCGCACTGCTAGCTTCAAAGATGAACACATGTTGACTTCATAGTTCTCAAGTGCCATATATTGAGCTTCCCTCAATACTTCTTCATCCATATAGTTGACCTTGCCATAACTGTCATCATGTATTCCTGCAACATTCTACCAGGTAGAAAAATAATATGTTAACCAGATAACCAAACAAAAATGAAATAGACTTACCTTACCATGGTGACCTTCGTGTTCCATCAACATCCTCATCTACCATCTCCACTTGATTTTTCATTCTTGCATCAGAGTGCCCAAGGATTGAACTTGATTACCAAGTTACACCTTTTCTTCCGGAGATTATGCTAGATGTTAGTCAATACAAATTCTAGAGAAAGTCTTGAACTTCTATACATTCTTAAGTAAGTCAAGCATCATAAAAATTTAAGCATATCTTTCTAACCAACCTTGTTTCACAAGATTCTCATACACATGAATCTTATCCAAAGTTTTCTTTACAACATGCATTCCCATGTTTTCATCCAATCATCTAGTTGCCATGTGTTTCAAAAAAAGTTTGTATCCTAACCCATTGTAATCCTTCATCCCATTTTACCAGCATGTTTTCCACATTACATATAATACATACTATTCTTGTCATGATGCTCTTCCCAAAGACTTTCCAAGATGAAGGTCCTTCTTGAATCATAAGCAAGATGACAACCTCTAACGTAATGTTAGATAATATCTGGATGGACACTGTGCAAAATGGTCTGAAATTATATCCTAGATGATCTCTATTCAATGAATTAATGAATTTCAACCTTGTGAGTATCATATGCTCCTATCCTATGAAGCTTATGCAGAAAAATATCATCCAAAAGAAAATTAACATTCATAAAGAACTTAGAAGTTAGTGAACCTTCTTTAGTAATAAAGATCCTTCACTTCTTCTTTGCCTTCTTGTCAGGTTCTCCCATGGCTTCGGCCACATGAGCTTCACTCCTGTCCTTTCTCTTATTATTTTGTTGATTTGGACAGTTCCTCTTATAATGTCCAAATTCTTGACACTTGGAGCATTGAACCTTGGACATATCTTTATTCTTGGACTTGCCAAACTTTCCCTTCTTCATATTCTTGACTCGGGCTAGAAAGGCTTGAGTTTGCTCATCAGATCCAATGTCATCCTTGACCTTGATTCTTGATTTTTCTAGTATGCATTATGCCCACAACTCATAAAAGGGAGTTGAATCTTTCTTCGAGTAGATACTTGTTGCAAAGTTACTCCATTCCGGTGGCAATGCATTAAGAGCACATACAGTTACTTCTGAATCAGTGATCGACTCCCCAAGTCCTTGTAAATGGTCGCTTAACTGAGAGACTCTCATGAGGAAGGATGCCATATCTTCAAATTTTGATTTCTTCATTCTATATAGCTTGTTCCGCAAAGACATCTTTTGACCTATTGTACTTATAGAGTACAAATTCACTAGCTTGTGTACATGGCCTTGGAAGTCTTCAAATTTTCTACGAAAGGAAAAAGAAAATCCTTGATTGATTCTACTATGACCCTTTGAGCTCTTACTTCCTCTTTCTTGTACCTTGCTAGTTCTTGTGTCTTGTCTTTCCCAAGTTCAGTAATTTCTCCAGTAACCTATCCCATTATATCTTGCTCTGTGAGTATCAAAGCAATCCTCTTCTTCCATGCTAGATAGTTTATTGCCCCCAATGAGCTTGTTGCTCTCCTTGCAGAAAGAACTTACATGACATGAAGATTCAGCGATTATGAGATAGTACAGTACTTACTTGAATAGCATTTCCAACCTTCTTGATGTATTCAAGACCTTTCAGAGAGTTCTTGATGATGCCCTTGAGAGATGTTCCCTAGGATTCCTCCATGAACAACTTCCAAGATTGATGCCTTCCGAGTAGACTTCCTTTTGCGAGATCAACACCCTTCTTGAGATTGATGTAGTTCTTGATCTTCCTTAATGTAGAAACCCTAAATCAAAAGGTCGATTATCAACGAGTCTTTAACCAAATCCCTTCAAGAGAAAATCTTTTTCTTTTAGGCTTTGAGAGCTTCCTATCCCTTGATCAACAATTCTTTCTAGTGTCCTTCTGGTTGCCTTCCTTGCTCACCTTAGCTCTGAAACCATGTTAGAAAATGTAAAGTGGCAGCAATTATAACATTTTTTCTTCAACCTTGATACTTGCTTGTGAAACTTAGTTATCTTCTTTATGTTCTTTAGTTAGATTTTTTCATCAAACAATACCAAAGAAACGGAAGCCATAAAAGAGGACACGCATATAGGCTCTTGGCCAAGGCAAAACCCCTCCAAGGGGAAAACTTGGAAACTCTTTTCTTAGAATCTACTTCAAATGAGATACAGTGACCCAATCCCTAGACCAAATCCTTCTCACAGTACCAAGTCAACCCTTCCTCAAGACCTTCCCTTAAACTGCTTCTTCATTGCAACTTCAAACTGCCAGCAACTACCCAGCTACTTGACCCAACAACTTCGTCCCAACAATTGTTGCAAAAACCCTAATTTATCTTCCTTTTTTAGACCTTCCTGGAGCAAACCAGCTCTTCCCAAGGTCAAGACAAGGGTTTCGCTCTTTCCAACAACTTATTCCTGCAATTCTCCTCTCCAACAATAGCTTTGTTCCATAGCAATTAGGACCTGCAACTTCGGCGTCTTTCTGGTTGCAGAAACCTAGCTTCTTCGTCTGTGTGAGAGAGAGAGAGCCCAGAAACACCAAATTTTGTCCTTCTAGTTTTTCCTAGACTTTTGCTCTCCTTTTCCCAGCTTCCCAACTACATATTGAAATCTTTCTTTGATAGATCAAACTTGTGAGTGTATGTCCAAATGAGGTCGAACTACTTCCTTTTATAGCCTTCTCAAGGGATCGAATTCCCTCCTTTAGGCTGACTTGTACTCTTGGAGATTCCAGGACTTCTAGAGTCTAGACTCAAAAATAATACTTTTTACAATTACAAATTACCCGGAAGGGTCTTATAAACATGATATTGACTCCTTTGACTCGTGACAATAAATACTAAGACCTAACAAACCCTAGAAGCACAAACAGCATGCTTTTATTGAAAATACCATCAATAATGGGCATGAAACCCATGCTTTAATAATAATAATTTTCTTTTTCTTTTTCTTGTTTGTTACATAGGATACATATTGAAATGAGTACAACAATTATGAAGACCGAAACTAGTTACATTTCTCAACATCGATAACATTACAATTCCAGACAACCAGAAACATAGTCTTATCATTTAGGAATTTCAAAATTTACTTGCCTTATGCACCATCTACCAAGCATTAATTTATAACACATTGTAAACAACCATAAGTAAACAAAACCTTAATAAGTGTTGAACATAACAAGCAAACTAGGATAATATTAGTTCCTAGACATTGCTACCAATTGATCTTCTATCCCAACATAAACATTTAAAATATCCCTTAGTACAAATTGAGCATTAAAACCATCCTTCCAACATAGGAAACACATTAGTTGCCACAGTTGAAACTTAAAGCCAACCATTACCAACCCAAAGGGTTAGCTCGACTAGTTGTCGCCAATATTCTTGGGTATTTGCAATGTTGAATGAAGCAGGGACGGTTTTTGGAAGCTAAGTGTCATTTCCCAAAAATCCTTAGAAACGAATCGTCTCAGAAAAGTACTTTGATTCTCTAGGGATATTCGTCAATATTGCCCAATTTTGATCAAACAGCCTAATCCAAGCCTTTTAATATGGTAGAGAAAGCTTAAATGTTGGATTAATGGTTTTAACTTGAGTGAAGGGTACATTTTTGCTAAGGCCATGACAAAGGAGTTTAATAATCAATACCACCAACACTAGGGTACATACAAGGCTTGGTTCTCTTGATTAAATGTCAATTACATACCCTCGTACATGATATAATCTAATGAAATGCCACAATCCCATTGATCTTGAAATCCTTAAAACTGTTAAGTCTACTAAATTTTGAATGGGATATGAAATTCTATTTCTCCATATGAAGTTTGATGAAGTTGGAACCACTCTCAAACATCCTGGGTAATTTCATGGTAATGTTAAAAATTTAAGACATTATCCTTTATCTTTCATTTTCATCCTTTAACTTTAAGAATTTAACATTACCTTTAGGGATTATCTAGGAAACGTCTAGGGAGCATCAAGGGGGCACCTTGGGAGAGTTTAGGATGAGCATAGTTCCTCACATAACAATTGGAAAATTCCCAAAAAAAAAACTCAGTGGAACCGTGTGAGCGGTTTTTGGAACTGTTACCCATCACTTTGTGGGTGATATCCGTAGGACAAAAGTTTATCCTAGATGGTCCTCAGCCAACAGCCCCTTGCAACCAACAGATAGCTCAATGTGCCATTTTCTCCGCCATCTAAGCCAACCATGTGGTCCCTCACTCATCTGTTATGATCGCATGTTTAAAGGTGGGCCTCCCAACCCCGAAGGTATGGATTTTCATTATGTAGTTGGGTATTTTTGTTTACTTATCATGGACACTTGTGCGAATGGAATGGTGGGGGGATTCAGCAGAAAGAGTGGGCTATGTCTACTCTTGTCTCCTCTGCTCAATTTGATGGTTAACCTTGTATCCTAGTCCCATGGCATCTCCTTTACTGCCTACTAGCTTTAAGGGTGGCACTACATGGGAAACCCCAATTTTGGTTGTGTGGCCCTGCTTCCCGATACCATATGCATTACTCCCCTCCGCTCATTACAACCCATTAATCATTTTTCCCATTTGGGACCATAAGGAGTTATCCTCCCCCTCCCATTTTCCACACCTTAGGTCGGGCCTGGAACGATAAACCGAAGGTTGATGCACCTAAAAGAAATGGAAAAAGCATAATTTGGCCACTCTCAACAGGAATGTACCACAAAATGCAAACGATGGTTGGGACATACAAATTTTGTGCGTGGGAAAAAGCCAAACATGAGCTCTACCCCTTACCTATGGCCATCACCCTGGTTCCTATGGGCCCTATATGAGCCCCTCCATCATTAAGGAACCCATGATTATCCCAAACCCTGGTGGGCGATGAACTGCCTTATCTTAATGGGGTATCCACTGTTGTACTCTACACATCATGCTCTCATCCCCTAGAGCAGTTATGAAGAAAAATCAATCGAAGGCAAGAGGCATATGAAGAAGGGTGGAAAAACAAAGGTTGGGGTAACTCATGTACCACGAATGCTCCCTCCTACATTCATGCAATGTTTTAAAACTCCGACTCAGACTCTCACTTGCCTGAGGGTCGACTCCGACTCCGACTCGGTATCGACTCGGTCGGCTCGATTTCAATGACTCGGTCGTTGTAAAAAATACATTAAATATTTATTTTTTTATTAAAAAACATAATTTTAAAGATTTTCATTCATGTTTCCAAACACACAACATTAGAATATAGATAGAAGACAACATATGATCAAAGTAGGCTCATGAATATATCCATTATATCAAAATGGCACCCAGTGCACTATCCAATACATACATGATCATGATATAGAGATCAAAACAAAAACACATAACCAAGGAGGCTAGAAATGGCCTCTACAACAAAAGTAAACTGTGACCAGTACTACTAGCTACTGCCAGAGGAGCCAAGATCATGTGGATCAATCTCTGGATCATCATCAGAGTCAGACAGGGGGCCCCATGGCTCCTCCTCATCATCATCTCCAACTGCAACTATAGAAGTGGTAGCACTAGCAGGCTGTGCAACAGCTACAAGCTGAGATAGACGAGATATGCGCTTCTATCGTGGCTGAGCAGAGGAAGTGCCTGCAACTGGAGGACTTGCTGGCTGTGAGGCTGAGGCTGGTACAAGTGGATCAAGATCTACATTCAACTGAACATTATGTTCGAGTGATGCTATCGTCTGTAATTCATAATCCATATCCTCATCAGAATCAAACTCTGTTGGATGACTCTCCACTACTCAATCTAATGTTGGATCAATGTCTTCCAACACAATGGGATCTGAATCAGGTCTTTTGTATGGGAGCCGGAGGTTGTATTGGACATAGACTAGATCATTTAACCGTTTTTTATCCAAATGGTTTCTCTTCTTTGTGTGAATCCTCTCAAAGACAGACCAATTGTGCTCACACCCAGTAGCACTGCAAGTTTGACTCAAAATACGAATTGCAAACTTCTGCAATTCAGGACAATGGCTACCAAAAGCCTCCCACCATTGTGCTACAAAAAACATAGGAGTGTAATGAGTTAGCTCAACAAAATTACAAATTATATCCAACTTTCAAATTATAAACGATTTAACAAAATAAATATTAAGAATTTGAAAATTGAAATTTTTGTTTGCCTGGCTCATCTGCTTCCCTTGCAATCTTTGCTAGGTTCTTCCCAAAGGTACCTGAGGCATTAGTGAAGGTTGTGACATGTCGGTGTATCTCCAACTGATCACACTCCAATGGGATCATGCGATCAATGCAGTCAATCAGTCCATCTCTAACCTCCCCCCTCAAAGCTCCTGTAGCCTTAGCTTTATAATGATATTGTGGGTTCAAAAAATACCCAACTGCATGTATAGGGCGATGGAGTTGATTGTTCCATATTTCATCAATGATTGCCCAAATGGGCCCATACTTAGCCACTTTATCCTTGTATGCCCTCTTTATTTGCTCCTTTGCTTGATCCATAGCCTCATAAATGAAGCCCATAGCCAATCTTTCCCCATCCACCAACCGCAACACCTTAACCAGTGGCTCGGCAAGCTTCACAATCTCTGTTGCCTTTCTCCAAGATATTTCTTCTGTAACTTTCTTTTTCAAATCTTTGCCTTCCAGTTTGTGAGACCACTGGCTTAGATTCCATTCTTCACTGGAAAAAATCTTTTGCAAGTTTCTATGTTGTGAAAGCATAGATTGCAATGTCAAAAAATGAGTAGCAAATCTAGTGATGGTAGGCCTAATAATATCCCTGCCCTGTGTGTTTCCTCATGAGGCTCAAAATCCATGAATGATTGTAGATAAATTTTCTTATGCTTTTGGCATGATCTACAATGTTTTTGACCCAATCTAATTTGCCAATATCCTCAACCATGAGGTCTATGCAATGTGTAGCATATGGGGTCCAAAAGATGGTCCTGTGTTTTTCCTCTAACATTTTACCAGCAAGAACATAGTTAGAGGCATTATCTGTGATGACTTGAACAAAATTAGCCATCCCCACCTTCTCAACAACATCATCCAATAGCTGAAACAACAATTGCCCATCTTTTACCTTATCAAATGCATCAACTGATTTTAGAAACATTGTTCCCTATGGGCAGAAGATAAGAAAGTTTATGATGGTATGGTTTCTTTGATCAGTCCATCCATCGGACATGATGGTACATCCTGTTCTTGCCCATGAGTCCTTGAAATCTTTCAAATAGTCATTAATGGATAAAATTTCTTTCTGCAAACGATACCCCCTTAGCTCATGCATAGTAGGGCCTTTGAAGCCTTTTCCAACAGCATGTATGGCATCAAACATAGGCTCATAATATGGTGAACGGGAAGCATTGAAGGGGATATCAGCATCATACCACCATCTAGCTATGTAATCACAAGCAGCCTCCCTCAATTCTTTCTTCCAATAGTCATCTAAAGTGGGCTGCATTTGACTTCTAGTAGCTTGAGAACCATGTGCATCTGATGGAGAGGAGGGAGTGAAATAACTTTTGATATTCATATCACCCTTTTTCATTTTACCCTTTCCCTTTTCTTGAATAGACTCAAAAGAGGGAGGAACATATCAGAAGGGGTTTGATGCATCAATACAAGGGATAGAGGAAGAACCCTCAAAATCAAAATGGAGGTTGGTAGCCAGCGTTTTTTGTATATTCCTCTTCCTCCCAATTTCAGCCTCTAACTCTTTTTGCCTAGCCTTATCTTCTTTAAACTTCTCAAAGTTGGCTAACAAATCCTTCCTGATCTCCCCAATTTCTAGTGAGGTACATGGAGTAATTTGGCTTCTAATCCCTTCCAAGTGTTGTTTCAGCCTATTAATGCCCCCAGGACCTTCCTTAATTTTCCTATGGAAAAATTTGCAATGCATTTGACTATTAACCATTTCAACATATACCCAAGCAGCATCCTTCACTCTAGGTGCCATTTTTGACTTGGAAATGAAGGCAAAAATCTGAAAATGAAAACAAATATTGATTCAATGTTCATTTCTTTCACAAAAATCACTCTTTACGATTTCAAAATTTGCACATAAAATTTAATAAGCAGAAACTGATTTCTACAAGTGAAAAAAAATACCTCCAGGCACAAACTGCCTCCTCAAGCTTGCTCCAAGAAACCAACTCCTCAATGTTGTCCAAATGGCTGCCCAAGAAGCTCCTCACTCCAGCTACAATGCTTGCCCAAAACTCCTCACTGCTGCTCCAAAAACAAACTCAACAACTATTCACAAACTCTCACTGAAATTCTCACTCAAATGCATGAGATGGCTGTGAGGAAATGAGAGGGGTTGGGTGAGTTAAATAGGGTTTAGGAGAGGGGAATGGACCCCAAAGACCAAATAAACAAAAAATAAATTGCTTTGGAGTCACCCACACATAACATTTAAAAAAAAATCACAGTTTTTATGGGTTACTGGGCCGTTGTACGCAACCCAGCCGAGTTAATACGGACTTGGTCGAGCCGGTCGGGTTAATACCGAGCCGGCCGAGTTGTTAGACAACCCAGCAGACTCGATATTAACCCGGCCGACTAGACTGTTTCCTAGGACGGGTCAATGTTGGGAGGTTTGGCTCAACCCAGCATGCTCGATATTAACCCGACCGGCCAAACCATTTCCTAGGACGAGTCAGTGTCGGGAGGTCTGGCGCAAACCAACTCGGCCGAGTCGGTTCCGAGCCGACCGTTTTTAAAAACAGTGCATTCATGTACCCAAGTATGGGCTTCCCCTATTGTAGCTATCCTTGTACCATGGCATGTGGCTTGGAGCCTTCCCCTTGCCCCTCGCCTCCCCCCCCGCCCCCCGACACTTTGTTCCATCATTATATAACATACCACCTACAACTTGATGAATGTACCATGGATAAGTCACCGCCTTTGAAGCTTGAGACCACCTAATAGAGTCTTTGGTTAACCTTTTGATTAAGCTTTGAGACACTTCTACATGCCAAAACCCACTATGGAACGGCATGCCTTTATGAAGTGACCACTTGTTTTCCATGATTTGTAAGCTCTTTTACTCAATTTCTCTAATGATTTATTGCACTGGAAGGCGAGAAGATGCATTGGATCTTATGCAGGATTGCAGGTAGGTCTCCATTTGAGGTTTGGTCTCCCTATACGGGGTCCAAGCCCTCCAGAGGATCACATTGGCACTATAGTGTGAGCGTTGAGGGCCATAGTCCTCCACCATAGCGGAGAGCAGTATTCCACTTCATGGATCCCTCAACACCACTCATTGATTGCTTGTTTTCCACCTTTTGGATGAGGATGATGCACCTGGACCACCTTGCCCAGTTGGCTTCACACTTGCACCATACACTTGGCAGATGTTCCAGGGTCCAGATGAGGATGTGTCTCCCCACAGGAGACAATGGGAGGGCTTATGTCATCATTCCAGCCCTTACAGATGGTATACAAGCATTATCGATCCACTTGGAGACCCATGAGGTTGTTGTTGTGCCCCCACACCCATTTGGGGCTCCACATTGGATTTTCTTAGATATCAAGGGGCCACCCCCTTGATCATTAAGTTTGGAGCCTTTTCTCTCACATTGGCACACTTTTGACTCCACTAGGCCTTCTCAATGGCCCTACGACTCCTTATGATTACTATTTTTCCCTCTTGAGAGGCTTTATCATTTTATTATTGAGCTATCTTGGTGGGCTTGTCACCAAATCATGTCATTATTGTACATTATTTTATTATTTGTGGCATTACTAGGCTAATGAGGCTATTCAAACCCCCTTACCTAAGTCACATGACACGAGGACATGAGACACAGAGGACACGTAAATACGAGTATTCAATACGAAACGCAGCGACCCGGAAATAGGACACGGGGGACACGTTTTATATATATTTAATAAATATATATATATATATATATATATATATATACCGAAATATAGTTTTTTATCCATATTAAATTGCAGGTTGCAGCTTATCTAATCAAATTAAAATATAATTACTTCTCAAAGTTCATAGTTCACTTTAAAAAAATAAATAGAATCAAAATTTACAACTTACAAGCACATAAGAAACTAAGTAGTAAGTACTTACTACTAATTAATTACTAATAATTTATAAACTTATAAAGTTAACTCAGAACTGTTATATGATTCAATATGTGCACACAGACAGTGAATGGGCAGTGAGTAATGGTATATCCACAACACTTAAATATTGGGGAAATATACCAGCCTTAAGGCTCATTTTACCACAGTAATTCAAGAGCAGATTTGTAATCAATGACATGAGTGAGCAGTGAACTGATACAAGCACATTTACCACAGTAATCTAGGACAAATTGTTACCATGAATAGTATGTTATCAAGAGTGTAATCACCACAATTAGTCAGTGATGTAATGATGAATTTCCAGCAGTGAAAGGGCCAGAACTAATTTCTGTCATCTCTTAAGGAGGCCACTTCATTAAAAAGGGGAGCTATCTAATATATGTTTACAGTCAGCTTCAGATGCAGGTTTGTCTTGGCCGAGTTCATAAACCAAGTGCTGTAGCAGCTTGTTAAAGAGGACAGAATTAGAGTAATCATCGAGTCTGGTTTCTTTTTACAGTAGGTAAGTGTTCCAATATATTCAAGAGAATTATCATATTCCTGTAGCAGCCTGGCAGTTAAGGAGGCCACATTGTACTCAAGGGAATCATCAAATTATCAATTCTGATTTTTCCTATCAGTTTCGAGGTTATCCCAGGTGTTGTTCTTCCATGGCACTGAAAGGTAGATTCAGGGAGCAGTGAACAGTACTTACAATTGAATGAAATGCACCAGCGTGACATGCCAGAGGTCTATTGTCAAACAATGATGAGATCATGTGATAATAGAGTGATATGATAAAGTTAGCACTAGCAGCCAATCAGCATGCCTATAGTGCTCTAAACAAAGTCAAGACACCAACATTCAAACCGCAGTCCAATGGCTAATCTTGCAATGCTCCAACTGACAAAACTGCATGAAATAGATAGTGAACAAAGGCATCCACAGTGAAGTTTAAAGAAAGATAATATATGTTAGGATAATAGGATTCAAAGCTTTGTCAACTGTGTTACCATCAGACAATGATGCACAGTACCCCAAACACTGGTCAAGATAACTGAAGTGTAAACAGAGCTTACCCACAATGAACGCTGCACCGGTTTACGGGCCGGTCTTGAACGCTGCACAGCAATCGCACCAGCCGCACCACAATCTGCTCCAGACTCCTCCACACGACAGCTCCAGACAGCACAGGACGAAAATAACCCGCAAAAATCCATCGCGCGGCCTTTAAATTACACTTTTTGCAGCATACGTATTCAACCGGTCGAAATACGTTAGGGCCACGTTTTCAACAAACGAAATACGCGTTTTCGAAATTCAGGACACGACGAAAACCATAGAATACGTATTCAATTTTCCAGGACACGATAAAAACCGTATTCGACACGTATTAGGGCCGTTTTCGTGTCCAATACGTAAAATACGGGACACGGGACCCTGGAGGACGTGTCCTGTGACTTAGCCCCTTACGGATTGTATAAATAGATGAGAGGCCCATTCATTCCTCTCATCATCACTTGGATTGGATTAGTATCTCTTGTGAGAATTTTGCACTTCCTTTTGGAGGACGAGTTTGGTTTCATGGATGAATTTTAATGTTTGGTTACTATCTCTTGATCTTGGAGCTTCAAATTGTGTCTTGATTTGGTGATTGGATATGCTCACTATGGATGTAAGTGCAATTTTTCATGTTTACCTTTACATTTATCTTGCCACATGAATAATGTATGGGATTTTCGCTCTCTAAATCTGAAATTGCCCTAAATTAATGCAAAATTGTGGAATTTCGGACTTTTGATGTATTGCATATATTACATGTGTCTTGTATGGTAAATGAATGTTCCTAGAGGTTGAAAATTTATTGATATTACCTTGATAAGTCATCAAACCTTTCACATTGAAGTATAAATACCTTTGGTAGCTAAGTTCGTGCCTTAGATGCCATGCGAAGTTCCCTAAGGTTTCCTTGATTGGGTGAAAGCTTCTACAAATCTCAAAATCACCTTGACTCCATCTCTCCCTAAGGCAAGTCACAAGTCTAGCCCTTGGTGGTCACTTAAATGAACATATTTTTCACCTCTTTCTCCTCTCTCTAGGCCTAACACTAGAAGGTCTGCTAGGGCATCAAGCGAAATCCTTTGTAGCCATCCAAAGCCCTTGAAATTTGGTCCACAATTGCATTGGGGTCTTCTCAAGGGATCCTCCAAGTTTGAGGTAAAGCCAACGGTGGAATCTCGAGATATTGCAGGCCCTAGCCATTCAATCATTCCTCTCCCTAGGTTGCTTCGAGTTAGTGTCCTCATTTGGATCATTGCATTTGAATTTCAAAGAAAATTAGTCCTTTGATCCTATTTTGTTCCCTAACTATGTCAAGTCCCTCTATTGTTGATCAACTCCATACACTTGACCTAGTTTGGGTCCACTTGGGTTCTTTCTGGTCCCGCAACCTTGCAACTCAAATTCCACAAGGATCACATAGAAGCCATTTCTCCTTAGGGATCCTTAGGTTTGGAATAAATCTTGTCAAGAGAAATTCTCCAAACCCAGGCTTAAGTATCCCCTTAGCCCTTCCTAGAGAGCCTACCACCTTGCATCTAAAGCAAGCAAGACATTTGATTGTGTCTCTCTTGTGAACAGCCTTTAGGAATCACTCCTCATCCCATCATTCATCTATTCAAACTTGTGATTCCTCTTATATTGGGTCTCCTCCCATCGGTGAAAGTCCGTAAAGAGCAAGGAGCTTTAATTGAGGTGACAATGGGCTATCACTCCATTGTTGCCACTTGACCTAGTAGTAGCTCTATAGGATCCCCTCCTAGGACCCCTGCTAAACATGTCGGAATAGCGTAACAGGAAACATGTTGGAATAGCGGTTTGATCCTGCAGAACCATAGTTCGCGACTACAGAACCACGGTTCAGAACCGTCGCAATTCCAAAAGCCCAAGAACCACAAAAAAAGGGTAGACTGTGGTTTCAATTTTTGGAACTGCAGTTCCGCCCAAGGATTGTCGGAAGATCCGTCCAGGATGCAAATCCACATCCTGAACCATGTTGAAGAATCTAGGGCAAAGTAGTGTAAAGTGATTCTTCGTTACTTGATAACAATTTGTGATGCACTTTGACAATTTATCTTCTTCTTATTAGTGTGTGTGTTTCATCAAACTGCTACCAAAACAAAATAACAAGAACACAAGGTTTGGCTCTCTGCTAGGGACAAAACCTCTCCACTCTTGAGAGGAAAACCCTTTGTAAGTTTTCTCTTATTGAAGCTTCTTATTTGAACAACTGCCAAACCCTAGACCCTTGACTAGGATATCCTCCAAGCATAAGTCAAATCCTTCCTCTTTCTACACTATAACTTCCGGCACATGGACCTCTGTCTTCCGGCACTTTGCTCCTCAGCACTTCGACCTTCTTCTGTTGCTTGTCTAAGTTAGACTCTCTTCTTCTTAGGAGAAACCCTAGAAAATTAGGGCTTCTTTACTTCGCTTTAGAGAGAACCTTCTTCGCTTTCTTTTGGATACCTTGTAGACCTAGATACACATCTGAATGAGGCTTCTCATGTTGTTGCCTTCAACTGTTGTCAAATCCGCAAGGGTTTACTTGCTGAAGTTTTCGCACGTGTGAATAGAAACCCTAAAACAATCCCCTTATCCTCGTTGTCTTTCCCTTCCTTCTTCATTGGATGGGGAGGCCTTATAGGCCTTGTTTATTAGCCCAAAACAGAGATACTTGTTACTGTGATTTCCTGCTGTAATGACCACAAGCAAATCCTTTTATTCTCGCACGTGTGGTTGTTGATGCCCTAGAAACTGTCTCCTTACCTTCGTTGTTCTTCCTCCTTTCTTCGTTGTGCCTTGGAGACCCTTTCAGACTTTCTTCCCTTCACTTTGTCTCCTTTCTTGTTTGCGGATTTCAGAGCACAAGTGATATCAAATGAGGAGTGGATAGCCTCTATAAATAGAGATTTGTCCCTCCTCTTAAGGCTGACTTGACTATCCATTAGGCCAACTTGACAAATTCATATTTTATTCATTATTTGGCTGCTTGGAGACTTCATTGATGCTAGGAGAGGATTTGACTTGGCTTGGAGGTGTTCCCATGACCTTGTATGTTGACATACATGATGTAACTGTTGAAGAATCTAAGGCAAAGTAGTGTAGTGTGATTCTTCATTACTTGATAACAATATGTGGAGTCTTTTTACTTTTCTAATTAGCTTAATCTTTTTCTTCTTCTTATTAATGCATGTGTGTGTACTTCATCAAACTGCCACCAAAACAAAAGAACAAGAACACAAGATGTTGGCTCTTTGCCAGGGCCAAAACCTCTCTTCTCTTGAGAGGAAAACCCTTTCGTGAATTTCTCTTATTGAAGCTTCTCTTTATCAATACCAAACCCTAGACCCCTAACAAATAATATCCTCCAAGCCAAATTCAAGTCCTTTTAAAATTGCTTCCTCTTGCAGCACTTTGTCTTCTTCCTTTTAGCACTTCTTCCCACCAACTGTTACAGACTTCGGGCAGCAGCAATGCATCCCTAATTCTCCACACGTGTGAGTGATTCTCATTCAAAACTATGTTAGACTTTCTTTGCTTGCATACCCTTCTTCCATGCTTGAGAGAGAGACCTTGTAGGCCTAGTTTGAACCTTGAACAAAGAGATATATGTGACTGTGATAGTGCAGCTGTGATGACTGCAGTCAGCCCTCCTTTACTCGCACGTGTGACTGTGATAGTGCTTCAGATCAGCCCTAATCACTTCGCTCTTCTTCCTTTCTCCTTCGCTTGAGTGAGAGGCACTTTAGATGTATGCTCTTGGCCCAAATGATGAGGTTTGTGGTACTGTGGTAGAGGGCTGCTATAACAGCAGAAAGACCCTTTCCTCCTTCGCATGTGTGACTGTTTTCTGCCCTAGAAAACAGTCCCTAAACTTCGTTGAGTTTCCTCCTTCCTTCGCTGCACTTTTGGAGACCCTTAGACTTCCCTTACCTTCCTTCTCGGCTTATCTTCTTCGCTGATTTCAGAGCTTGCATTGTCTTTTCTTGGAGGGTGAAATGACTCTTATATATAGGAATCTGCTCCTTCTTATAGGCCAACCTGAGGCCGACTTGACTTTTATGCTTCTGATTTCTTCCTTTTAGGATTTCATTGCTTGGAGAAGGCTTGTGACTTCGCTTGGAGGACTTCTTATGACCCTAATACATATTCATACAAGGTGTAACATGCCCTTAAGGTTTTCAACATTTTCTTTTGACTATCTGACTCACCTACAGCACTTTGACATTTGCTAGACCTACTTCAATGAACAAGAAACTCATTGACATATATTATAAAAAATAATATTTCTTTTCTTGAATAATACAAATATCAAAATTACATTTATGAAGGCCTAGCCTAGTTTCATTTCCTTCAACAAACCAGGGGGGAGGGTTCCTGCATCATTGGGTGTTTGGCCAATCCCATGCCAACAGGTGCCTATCTCAATTCTCCCTGGGTTAGGCACACTAGTCTATGTTAATGGATTTACTCAGGATGACATCAAAGAATGTGGGTAAGCATCCCTTGGGTTTCCCCACAAAGTTATCCTTGGGAAGAAAAAGCCATTACCAAAGGAGCATTCAAATAAAATGTGGATTTAGTGACAAGGGAAAATAATGCAAGCAGTTGTGCACCAAATAAACATCAACGTTAAAAATCTTGCCTCCAAATTCTGTACAGAACCTTTGTCTATTCCTCCTTCCTTTGAATCATGCAAGCTAGCTTTTTCCAAATTCAACCTGAAAGGAAACATCTCCAAGGTCAGGATACATTATAGTCCTTCACAGAAGTGAGCAGCTAATAACTACAACATTAAGCAACTAAATTACCATTCAATGCTGAAACAGCACCCTGAGTTTTGGTTAGGGTATATACCATATAGTAGAAACTTGTCAAGACAACAAGTGTAAAGTAGAAAATAAAATGTGGCAGACAAGAACAAAATGCCGATAAACATGCCAATAAATATATTTTGTACGAACATTAAAAGATAAGATAATTTTATCAATGTCCAGCAAATGACCAAAAAAGATAGGTGCATGGGACTGTGAAGTACAATCAGTAATACTAATCTGTAATAGTGCCCTAGGATACTCTGAAATTATATTAACATCTCCTAATGACCAAATAGGTCAATGGAACTCAAAAATACAGCAGGCAATAATAGAAAAACGAGAGCACATCAAGCATCTCTTCAAAATAAAACAAAAAGAAGGTGGTCTTAAGCATTAAACCCACTGCAATGAAGTAAAGGACAGCCCCAGAAAGAAAGACAACAAAAGCAAGCAAAGCTGCAGCAGAGAGAGCAAGTCACCAAATCATGAATAGAACAATGAAGCCAAAGCGGTCTATAGATAATGTCTGGACAAGAAAGGGGAGTCTATATCCCTATCAATAATTGTAAGTCAACAATACTGAACCTTATAATGCCATCTAGAGAGCTGCTTCAACTAAGACGAGTCAACTAGGTAAAGGAGGCAGCTGAGAGCTCCACATACATGCCCTCCTAACATCCAAGGTTGACAAACTATATGTCCCTATCAACAATTGTAAGTCAACAATACTGAACCTTATAATGCCATCTAGAGAGCTGCTTGAACTAAGACGAGTCAACTAGGTTAAGGAGGCAGCTGAGAGCTCCACATGCTTGGCCTCATAACATCCAATGTTGAAAAACTCCTATGAGAGTATTAGAATTTGCAAATTTGGTGATACGCTCTTATCCCTAAGGATTGTAATGAGCATGGGGAAAAGCAACCCCTCCTGTGCCAAGTACTGAAACTGGTATGACAGGTCAGTCGTACGGAAGCTCAAGTAAGGAAGTATTCTCTGACTGGTTTGCTACTGTCCATGCCAATATCTCCAATATCCTAATGACATTTGCCACTCCCAATGGCCAAGATGGACCAAAGAAAGCATGTGATGAAACTGCCCGACCAGGGGAAGAAACATAAGGCCGACCATCTAAATGCAGCCACTTTATAATTAGGCCAGGGATATTTAATCAGCAATGGAAGAAGGTCAAGAAGGATCCCCTCAAACTATGTAAAGACAATAAAATCCACCTTAGATCTCATAACTAATGGGATACTTGAAACAGAATGTTCCTCATCTTCAACATCCCATAGGAACATAATCTAAAAGTTCTATCTTCCAAAAGGATATGATGATTTCCTTAACTCACAACTAGGAAGGACTACCTCAGAAGACCATGTAAGACAACGTCCTTAGAAGAACAAATAACAAGGTAATATAAGTTTGCTAATGTCCAACAAATGACAAAAAATTGGTTGATGAAACTGCCCGGTACATAAGTGGTGATACAATATGGGAGTGGAAAGGTCACTCCAATAGAAGCTAAACTACCCAGTGTGATTTAAAAGCAACCACCATAGTGTCAAAAGGAAATGCAATGTGTTGACCATGTACATGTGTTCAGTCCAAGAAGCAGAGTATGCAGCAGTGGAACAAAAATTTTGTGTCAATATCATCATTGTAATCCCAAATTCTGCATGTTTATTGTAAAGTGTTGGAAAATGTAAGTATGTTTGGTCTTCATTAATGTACTTGAGTCATCATGTAATGTACTTGTCAAAACAATAAAGAAAAGAATTTTTATTATTATTATTGTGACTTATTAAAGCATGGGTTTCATGCTTGGGTCACCATGTTTTAGGTCAAAGTCCCCATTGAGAACTTCTAGGATTTATTCTGAATCTATAGAGTCATTGTATATTTAAAGAGACCCTTCTTGGGTTTTTGAATCATGTAGAAAGGTCAAGTATTGAGTCAAATATGAATTATCTGACCTTCACACCATGTCGGCCTAGAGAAGATCAAGTCGGCCTAAGGATCCTATTCGACCCCACAAGAAGCCTATAAAAAGAAGCTCATCGAACTCATTTGAAGCATCATTAGCACACACAAGTTGAATTCTCTTGTAGCTGGGAAGAAATACGAAAATCTCTTGTAGCTGGGAAGAAGTGCTAAGTTGTCTTGTCGCTGGGAAAAGGTGTGAAGTCTGTTTCCGAACAGCCGAAGTGAATGCGAGTTTAGGGAAGTCTAAGGAGAGAAGAAAAATTGAAATTTTGGTGTTTCTCTTTCTTTGTTTCGAGTCCTGAATTGGGAGATCGAAGTCTTCCAAGTTTCACTGTTGCCGGAAGCTACCAGTTGCCGTAAGTTGTTGCCTAGTCGAAGTTGCTGGAAAGAGGTCGAAATTCTAGGAGTCTGACTTGGTGTGGAGGGATGGTTTGATCTTGGTCTAGGGTGAAGAGTCTCAAAGAATACTATTGAAATGAAGAGTTAACTTGACTGGGTTTTCCCCTCGAGGGAGGATTTGCCCTAGCATGTGCCTACATCTGGAGTCTATTGTTTTATGTGTTGTTGCTTTTGGTAATTGCTTGATGAACTAAAGAAAGAAAATATAAATAATCGTAATAAATAGAAACATCACAAGTAATTATCAAGAACAAAAAAATCTTTCTGCCTTTCTGATTTTCTAACATGGTATCAAAGCTTTAGTGAAGAAGGAAGAAAAAGACAGTCTAAAGCACTTGATCCATTCAAAGAGACTATCTCAGGGAAGGAGTCTATTATATTCAAGAAAGATGTCTAACTCAATTAAGGGTGAGAACAAACTTGAAGGAGCCTCTAACTTCAGGTCCTGGAAGAAGAGGATTGACCTAATCCTCAAAAATAACAAGGTGTTGGACTTGGTAAGAGGAAATGTAAAGAAACCTACAAAGGAATCCAGTGATGTCGACAAAATGAAATATAGGGAATTAGAATTGGTAGCCATGACTCTAATGGTAGAAGGGATAAAGGACAATCTTGTCCCATTTATAGCTAACATCGATCATGCTTAGGAAATGTATGAAGCCTTGTCGAAGCTGTTTACTATTAAGAATATTGGTCAAGTAGCAAGTTTGAAGAATGAGCTAAGGACTACGAAGATGACTAAAGATGATATTGTGGCAACCTTCTTTGTGAAGATAGCTAGACTCAGGGATTATATCTTGGCCACTGATGAGATTGTTCCAACCAAAGAACATGTGATCACTGCTCTATTAGGATTGCCACCCTCTTGGGGTGCATTTGCTGCAAGTCTCAACAGTTGGAAGGTAGCTCCCACCTTTGAAAAATTGTGGATCACCTGTAGTAAAGAAGAACTAAGGATCTCTATGGTTACCAATCTTGAAGGAGTATCAAATGCATACATTGCTCGTCATAAAGGAAAGAGATCGAAGGGACCAAGGAAGAAAGTTGACATGTCCAAGATAGAGTGCTATCAATGTCGTAAGAAGGGTCACTACAAGAGTGAGTGCCCCGAGAATCCAAAGAATAAGAAGAGAGGAAGGTATCAAGCCAACTTTGTTGAAGAAGGAGACTCAAAGAAATTCAAGCCCAAAGAACCCGATATTAGGGACTTACACTACTAAGTCTTTTACTTATATATCGTGTTTTATATGTTTTAGATTTTATAGATTTTTGACATATTTTGGAGAAAGACATTTTTTTATTGTTTTTATAAGTTTGTAGGTATCCCTCAAGCTTTGGAGCGAGCCCCCAACAACATTGATTGAAAGGATTATTCATTTGATAATCTATTATTGACTTTGTTATGACCAGCTCTATTGAATCTTATTGATTCTTGCTATGGACGATTCATCACTTGATAAATCTACCCACCCCACTCATATTCTTAACTAACTATGTAGAACCCTGAACAGGTTCTAGAATACCCTAACCGAAGGGTATGCTAATGTGAATGTCTGAAACCCTAAGCTGATTAGGGATATTGTGAAATGCTATTTGAAGTTTTTATTGATGATGTCATGTTTGGGATTTTGGTATGATCAGGAAAACCTAACTTGTTAAGGTTGAATGATAAGGTCTAAAAATCCCAAACCTTTGAAGTTTTGGTGATTGTTGGGTTTGCTATGTTTCTACATTGAAACCCTAGCTCATTAGGGTTTAGTAGAATGTGTGAGCAGGACCATTATATTGTCTTAGAAATTATTTCCTTGGTATGTGTGTGTTTGTCTGATCAAACCCTAGTGCAATCAAGATGGTTGCGTGTCTAACTCTTATTGATCATTGTGAAGTTGGGTTTGACTAACACATGCTATGAAATATATTTGCATGATGATGAAATCTAGGCATGTATAGATATGTCCTTTTGGTTGAAGCCCTAGCGTGGTCTAGTTTAGATGTATTAATGTTGTCAGACATATGATATGCTCATGAATGATTATGAGTTCCTAGATATGTGTGTTGACCTAGTTATTGATAGTCATAAGTTTTAGGATTTAATGGAAGTCCTTGTCTGAGATTCTAGGATGATGATATTTTGGAAATCTAGGGTTTTGTAGCTAAACCCTAGTGAAGTTAAAATTGTCTAGTATGAAATCTATTAAATGACTGTTGAAAATGAAAATCTAGGGTTTTGCAGTTAAATCCTAGTAGTAACATTGTCTAGTATGAACTGTAACAATCTTAGATCTATGTATGTAATGATTGTTGAGATTGTGAAAATGGAATTCTAGGGTTTTGGAGTTAAACCTTAATCAAAGTAAAATTTCTTACATATGATGATTTGAGATTTGTGTAAGATTGTTGAAATTGTGAAAATGGAACTCTAGAGTTTTGGAGTTGAACCTTAGTCGAAGTAGAAATCTTTGATGAATGTTGACAATATGATAATTTGAGATTTATTAAGGAATTTAGACTTCTGTGATCCATAACATTGTTTAGATAATCTTCGGCAAAATCACATAACCAATCTTTTGTCGACGCGTTTCGAACCAACCAGTGTGGTTCATCGTCAGGACAAGCTGAACCACACTGGTTGAACCACACTGGTTGGTTCGAAACGCGTCGACAAAAGATTGGTTATGTGATTTTGCCGAAGATTATCTAAACAATTTGAGATTTGTCAAAGACAGTTGAAATTTGAGTTTTTGGATGGATTTGATGATTGATCAGAAATCTAGAGTTTGCAACTAACCCTAGTGGAAGTTGGTCAGGTTAATGACAACGTTGTGATTCACTTTGATTGATTCTTTTGTATGAAATCTAGGATTTGTATGAATCCCTAGTGAGAAGGCTAACATATGAATTTTGAAAGGATGTTAGATGCCTTGTAGATCTATATTTGTGTGAACTATTTCTATGGTTTGCTATATGTCGAAGTAAGTTGTGTCATACCTTTGGAAGAAACATTAAAACCCTAGATGGAATGAAAAGTGTTATGAAATAGTCTAGGCTTTATGATAAAGGCCCTAGCAAGATGTTGAAGAGTATATGTCTCTTGTTTGTAATTGAGTTTGGGTATCTGATATGTATAAAATTGAAATGCTTTCGTGATTCTGATATGGCTAACTTCATGCTTCTATAGATTTGGTTGTACTTGTTATTTAAGTTGTGCAGGTACACAATCTTCAATACAGTGAAGATGCTCTTTGATGTGATAAGCATGATGGGGATGATGATAACTCTGATATGGTTGGAAGCCACGAAAGATTCTCCGATGACAAAAAGAAGACGTTGATCTCCCTGAATTAAGAGAAAGCATGAATAGAAGAGAACTTCCTAAGATTAAGGAGTAGTCTGGAGAAACAGATGTTTTATGCTTGAGAGGGAGTGCATAGCTTGATGTTAAATGAAGAACGAATTTCGGAGGATATGTTGCGGAATGGGAAGTAGGAAGGAAAACATATGATTGAGGAATCTTCTGTCAAAGATTCAGTTGATAGTCCTACTATGAAAAGTTGAGAAGCAACATCAAGTTGTCAGAAAGAACGCGGAGGTCTGTATTTCATTTTGTACATATGAAAGTATATTATTCATTGGGGTTGTGTTTGTACAAGTAAATCACTCGAAGTTTTTGATAGCATGTTGGTTACCAACCAATTTGATTGGGAGAGATTGGTCATTCTTGGTCTATTGGATCAAGGGGTGTTGAGGCTTTGTGAGTGAAGCATTGCCTCGAAAGACATCTGGCTGGCATTTTCTGCTGATGTCTGGGTCCCGAAGTTGGAAAGGTGGTGTTGGTTATTGAGCTAAGTTTTGGATACACACTTGGATTTTTGGGTTGATGGTTAGCAAGTAAGCCTAAGGGTACCTAAAGGGGCTGAAAGCTTGAGTCCATCTTAGTCCCACCTGGATAGATTGCACTAGGAATCTAGTCCATGGCATTGCAGTGCCTAAACTTCTTCATAGTTCATATAGTTTGAGATCGTCCATTGTATTTGTACATTATGAATACCTCCCTAGTTAAAAGGGAGTGTTGGAAAATGTAACTATGTTCAATCTTCATTAATGTACTTGAGTCATCATGTAATGTACTTTTCAAAACAATAAGGAAAAGAATTTTTATTATTATTATTGTGACTTATTAAAGCATGGGTTTCATGCTTAGGTCACCTTGTTTTAAGTCAAAGTCCCCATTGAGGACTTCTATGATTTATTCTGAGTCTACAAAGTCATTGTATATTTAAAGAGACCCTTCTTGGGTTTTTGAATCATGTAAAAAGGTCAAGTATTAAGTCAAAAATGAATTATGTAACCTCCACACCATGTCGGCCTAAGGAACCTATTCGACCCCACAAGAAGCCTATAAAAGGAAGCTCATCGAACTCATTTGAAGCATCATTCTCACACACAAGTTCGAATTCTCTTGTAGCTGGGAAAAAATGGGAAAATCTCTTGTAGCTGGGAAGAAGTGCGAAGTTGTCTTGTAGTTGGGAAAAGGTGCGAAATATGTTGTTGGACAGCCGAAGTGAATGCGAGTTTGGGGAAGTCTAAGGAGAGAAGAAAAATCGGAATTTTGGTGTTTCTCTTTCTCTGTTTCAAGTCCTGGATTGGGAGATCGGATTCTCCCAAGTTTCACTGTTGCCGGAAGCTACCAGTTGCCGTAAGTTGTTGCCTAGTCAAAGTTGCTGGAAAGAGGTCGAAATTCTGGGAGTCTGACTTGGTGTGGACAAAAGGTTTGGTATTGGTCTAGGATGAAGAGTCTCAAAGAATACTATTGAAAGGAAGAGTTATCTTGACTAGGTTTTCCCATCGAGGGGGGGTTTGCCCTGGCATGCGCCTACATCTGGTGTCTATTGTTTTATGTGTTGCTGCTTTTGGCAATTGCTTGATGAACTAAAGAAAGAAGATATAAAGAATCGTAATAATAAGAAACATCACAAGTAATTATCAAGAACAAGAAAATGTTTCTGCCTTTCTGATTTTCTAACAGTAACCCTATGATTCTTCTCAAAGGGCTTCACTCTAGGGAGTTTTTTAACCTCACCAAATTATCTGTGTTTGTAAACACAGATAATTGGCAGAGTGTTTCTCCCAGTTATACCCCAAAGCTAGGGTGCAACTCATTAACAAGGTCTGAGGTGAGTCTTAGTGTTATCGAGTCTATGTATTTTTCTCATACTAGATCATGTGTCATGTCGCAGAATTTGGTTGAAGTCTTAAGAGTCTGAGTCTATGTGTATTTCCCTTTCTAAGGGTTGAATTAATTGTAATATCTTGATGTAAAAGTGTTATTTAAGAATATTTTTGGTGAATGGTTCCTCATAATTAGAACACCATTACCAAAATATTTTTTGGATACACTTAGAGGGTGGAAAATTATTTAATCCCCTCTTGAGTCTTTTTTATTTCTGGCAAAAAATAAAAATTAAATTAGCTAGAAATTATCCAAAAATAAATAAAATGAAGGGAAAATTATTTGAGGCTATTTTCAAAAGAAAAATTCAAGTCAAAAATAAAATGTCTCATTTCCAAGGCAGAAGGACCCAATTCAGAAATTCGCTTGGGCCAGAGAAGACTATTTCCCAACAAATCGAAATTTTTGGACCGGGAAGTTAATAATTTTCCACAAGTAATGATAATTATATTTTTTGAAGGTCCTACATAGTCCAGAAGTCAAAGTGTGACCCATTTAGCACAATGAACAAGGAAGGTCGAAATGTTTTGGACATGTGTGCCAGTTAATCAAGGGATCGAATTCTTTCTTCAAGGATCAAGCCATGGATCGATACAACTAGCTGTTATTTCCACTTGAAGAGATTATTCCCTGTCATTTTTTCTATATAAGGAAGCTCTCAAGCTCCTCATTGTAACTTCAACTTGTTGATTTGGTGTAGCATCGGATGTGCTCTAGCCATGAAAATTGGTGGAGGGGCTAAAGCAAATGAGATCTCCAAAACCTAGAAATGGTTTGGACATACTGTACCCGGTTTCAGCGTTATTAAAATAATTAATATTTTTAATGGAGTTCCTAAGTCTAAACTTAGGAAAAATAAAATAGTAATGGGTATTAAAATAACACTGGGTTAGAAGATGTCATAAGAGGCTTGTGGGAGGATGCGCGCGTTTTTCCTACTGTGGAGGCCCGACAAGGGTTAGGGTTCGACTGCTACAGCTCCTGACATGGTTACCCTCCTGCACCCGATCTGTTCTGTTCCTTACTGAAACCGTACCTGCCTGACGTCGTTCTTCATCCGTTGTTTCCCCGTTGCGGTTTCATTTTACCCCCTTCGTGAATTCATTGTTCTCACACCGACCTCCCTTACCTGCACTCGGTCTCAACAGCGACGGGCCTTCACACTTTCACGGCAGCAGCTGGCGTGAGACTTTCGGAGCAGTTATGGACATGGACTTTGTGGACTATTCGGAAGACCCACTAGAGGGTGCCTCCATCTGGACAACCCCCCAAGCAAACACAGTAGGCTTGCTCCCTTTCTGCAGCGAATTGTCGGACACCATCGCGACATTGCCCTCGATCTCGAGGCCCTCATGCTCGGTCATTACTCTCCCAGAGGCCACCCCTCCTGGCCGACTTTTGCTACCTCGCCCCCGTCGTTGTCCACCCTACATTTTGCGGCCCGTTCCATCGCCCCTAACCTAGCCACCTGCTCCTCAGGCTACCCAACTTTCCCTCCATCTGTCAGTTCTCACAATCCTTCAATTGCTCCCTCCAGCGAACCCTTGGCCACAACACAAGGGTATCCTCCTGCGGTGACTATATCGGCCCCCCTATCCGGCAGTTTCACTGACATTCCTCCTATTTGAGGCGCCTTCCCCTCTGGATCGGGTTTAAACCCTCAACCTAACCCTCCTTCGAGCGGAACCCAGCAAGACTCCACCGACGCAGGGCACAGACCAAGCAAAAAACAAAGGTGTGTAAAATCCAAGGCACAGGACGTCATCATCCGCTTGGGAGAGGATATTCAGTGGGGAGACACTATGGACACAGCGTACAGAGTCCTGGTTGGAAGGGTTTGGGGACGAAATTACACTGTAGCCTGGCTGAAGCAATGGACGGCAGAAGTTTGGGGACAACACCTGGCCTAGCTACCTTTCGTCCAAACCTTCGTCAAGGGATGGTTCGCGTTGCGATTCACCAGAGTTGAGCATACAAATTGGGTCCTGTCATCGGTTTGGCACATTGAACAGGCCCCCGTCCTCCTGCGTCGGTGGAACCCCCTTTTCGATCCAGAGAGGGAGCAACTCGGTGTTGCCCCTCTATGGGTCCGCCTACCAGGACTACCCCCGCAATTCTGGTTCGAAGACATCTTTCGGCGCATTGGGAACTCTTTGGGCACATATCTGGAACATGAGAAAACATACCTCTCCACTGGCATAATGGCATACGCGAGGATTCTGGTTCACTTGGATACCAGGGAGGGCTTACAAGAACACATTACACTCTAGTGGAGGAATTTCTCTCGGCAGCAGATTCTTGACTATGAACGGGTGCCTTTTCGGTGCAGGAGGTGCCATAAGGTGGGTCATCTCTTTAGGGACTGCCCCCTCAACAGTAAAGCAAGAATAGGGGAAAACTGCAAGGCTATACCTACCAAAGACTCTCAAGCACATGTGGATCAACCCCCTCCTGAAGCTGCAGCGCCTCACAACGACCCTGAAGCAGCAAAGTATGCACCAGTCAAGGAGGCTCTGAAGAAGCACGGCAAGGCACCATATCGACCTCCCTCTCCTCCTCTGACCAGGGCAAGGGCGGCTGTCGAGGCTACGCTATCTTCGGGTATGAACACTTCTATTCCCTTCTCTGTTAATAGCGTTTCTCCTTCTGAAAGCATAGTTTTTTATACTATAATTAATCAGGTCTCGGCCTTCACCTCTTAGTCCCCCATTTCCTTGGCATGCCCGCTCCACCCCCCCTCCCCCACATTCTCTTGCACTCCACCATCCTTCCCGGAGGGAGCCCCTCCCATATCCTCTGCCTCTAAACATGGGCCCCTATCCCCCAGATACCCGCTTCGATCCCGGGTGCGATCACAGGCCCCTGACGCTATTGGTATTGGCCTGGATACTCCTCCCATTCCCCCGAAGCCACCCCGAGGACGTCCTTCCTCCCTTTCCAAAGCTAAGCTGCAGGCTGGAGAGGAGATAGCATCTGGGAAACAAAACACCATCGATAGGGTACTTAAAGCTCTGAACACCCTGGGCGTTCCCCCTCCATGAAGTTGTTCTCTTTCAATTGTCGAGGGTTAGCTAGGCCTGATAAAAAACTAGCGTTTCGCAGACTGCTAAACTTTGAATTGGTCGATGTCATTTTCCTACAAGAAACCTTGGGCTTAGCTGAAGCCATCACCCAACTGCTTGAAACTATGCTCATGGGCTGGTCCTTTCTGGCTCTTGATGTAAATGGACGCTCAGGAGGCATTGCCCTGGGTTATAACTCTCGAACCATCAAGCTCTGTAACAGTTGGGGAGGCATTGGGCATATTGGGGCAGACATATTCCCATCTGACCTGGACATTGAGATTAGACTGATAAATGTGTACGAGTCGTGCCATCACTGTGCAGACTTCTAGGACCATTTACTGAGTACTGATATCTTGCAAAAGGACTTCTTAATCCTCGGAGGGGATTTAAATTTCTCTATCGGCCTCTCTGAATCATGGGGACATGACGCCCAAATTGATCCCCTATCAGCATAGTTTGAGAACATCCTGGAAAACCACAGTCTTATGGACATCCCATCAGTAAAACTGGAGCCCACCTGGAGGAACAACAAGGTTGGTGATGATCGTCTCGCCAGAAGACTTGACCGCTTCCTTATCAAGGAGCGCCTATTGAACATGGGTTATAACTATCGACAATGGGTGGGATCGGGAGGTATCTCAGACCATTTGTCGATATACCTTGATATAAGAGGGGGATTCAATAAGCCTAAAGGCCCTTTCAAATTCAACTCTTACTGGCTAAAGGATGCATCTTATGCTCGCATGGTTAATGATTTCTGGAAGTCCCACCCCCCTGCTGTTGGAGGGCATATAGCAGAAAGCTTTGCACATAACCTAAAAGAGCTGAAGAGACTCTCTAAAATCTGGGCATACAAAAAGAGAGTGCAGGATAAGCAAACCCTAAGGGATACTGAAGCAAAGATTGTTGCTTTCAAAAATGATAAAGGGGGGGTCTACACCTCAAATGAACAAATGGAAAAGCTCACATCCTTATTATCTAAGAGATGCAAAATCCTAAAGGATCAAGAAGAGTCCTAGAGATTACAAAGCAAGGCAATCTGGTTGCTAGAGGGAGACAATAATATGAAATTTTATCACAAATTTGCAAATGATCAAAAAGCCATTAACTCCATATGGCAGCTCACAAATGAGCAAGGGAACATAGTCAACACCTTTCCGCATCTAGCAACCATGGCCACATCCCATTTTAAGCAGATCTACAGGGCACCTCCAAATGCCACTCTTGCTGAAGTCATTCGAGTGGCACAACTATTTCCCCGATTTGTGGATCAGGAGACTGCCATGGAACTGAACAGGGAAGTCACTCTAGGGGAACTTGAGGCCACATTAAAATGGTTCAAGCGCGACAAAAGCCCAGGGCCAGATGGATGGTCGGTGGAGTTCTTCTTGGCTTTTTTGAGACTCTTGGAGCAGATCTCCTTAAGGTCGTTGAAGACTGTCGGCTCAATGGCAAGATGTATGAAGCTTTCAATACCACTTTCATAGCCCTCATTCCCAAATCCGACAACCCGGCCTCCTTGGATGATTTCTGCCCCATATCCCTGTGCAACTGCATTTATAAAATCATTGCCAATCGTCTCTGCCCCATATCCCCGTGCAACTGCATTTATAAAATCATTGCCAAAATCACTGCCAATCGTCTCCAGCCCATCCTATCCACTCATATTTCTCCTGAGCAATTTGCTTTCTTGCAAGATCGTCAGATCCATGAGGCGGTCGGAACAGCACAAGAAGTATTGCACTGTCTACAGACGAAGAAGATGAAAGGGAATGAAACATAGTTGTTGATCTATTATCCAAAGAAGTCGCAGTCAGGCCTTTCGGCACATGGTTGATTCGAGAACAGAGGGATGGTACTCACTACCAGTTTTACCATCGACCTTTTATGGACATTACAGAGTAAATGGCTTAGCTAGAGCCTATATTTTACATTTTCTAGCATATGTAAATATTTTATACTTTTAAATTGTCAGATGTATATTTGGCAGACATACACTCTCTATGTAGAGTTATTTTGTTTTTCTTTCCTGAACAATCTCCGTAGAACAATGCCTCCCTGCGTGGATGCACGGCACTATTTTTGTTAAATTGGATACTCCTATTTTCGACAAGCACTTTGCCTCACATACAACATATGCATTTCACATATACAACATGTAATTTTCCTTTACTAATGAAAATTACGATTTTTCCAAGGGGAAAAAACACTGGGTTAGAAGGTTCCAAAAGTCATGGATCAAGCCAAATATAATCTTAGTCGTTGATTAGAGATGTAATCTCGGCCGTTGAAGGACCAACAAGAAAAGCATAAGAGGAGGCTTGAGGGTCAGTGGGAGAATACACCAGAGTGATCAGCGATTCGATTTGCTAGAGCGGGGTTGTGAACCAAAGTCGAATCAGTGATCAGCAACAAAGGGCAGTGAGCACTGGACAGAGAGGCAGAGATAGTGCCGAGAGACCAGCGCAGTGGCAGAGAGAAAGAAGTAGCAACCAGAGCAGGCCACGCAAAGCCCTGCAGAGACAGCGCAGAGGCCAAAGGGCCTGCCTCATCCACGCAGAGGGCTGCAGAGGGTTCTGATGCTGACGCAAAGGGTTTTGATGCTGACACAAAGCAATAGGACACTGACGCAGTGCTTCAAAGTTGTTGGAGAGGGTTTCGTGGGATAGGTTTTCTGAATCCTTGTTTCCAAATAGAGAGGTATTACTGTCGGTTGTTTTTCTCTATCAGGTGAGCCAATTTGGCACCTAGTTGTACTGAAGGAAATACTACATAATAATAAACCCTCAGAATAGCTGCACCGGTTTTCCCAAGTTGGGTTTTTCCGGGGACATTTGTCCAAAAATAATGGTGTCCCTTGTGTGTTTGTTTTCTTTCAGTTGTTGATCTGTAGATGTTGGGATTGTATTGTGTTTATTCCGTTATTTATATGTTTTAAATAACTTGTTCGAATTTAACAAGTAGAAGAAATAAACCCGAAGAATACAGATTAAATTTCTAACGATAATAATTAGAAATTTCAACATGGTATCAGAGCGTGGTTGCAAATCACAGAAGAGCTGAAGGCATCAGCTAAGTAGAGCATTTGCAACAGAATCAGTGGTCTCGAGTGACAGAGGGATTGCGTCCTCAGTCCAAGCCAGAGAGAGGCCAGCGCAGAGAATGAAGAAGGCAGAAAGAGGCTCACGCAGAGACCAGGAGGGTTGATGTAGTTGGCTGAGGGAGTTGTTTTGCCAGTGCCAAGATTGCGCAGAGCCTAGAGGCTCAGTCCTTCAGTTGCTGGGGCATAGGAAGCTATGGGCAGTTTGCGGATGCAACGATTGTGGGGCACTGTGGGCAGAACAGTACCTAACGGGGCAAAACCAAGGTAGAGGGAGTTGCTACCGAGGCGGATTTCTAGCCAAGGAATCTGGATCAGTGTTGCAGGTGCACAAAAGATCGGAGAGGTGCAACTCGACGATTGGCAAGAGGGTTTCTATAAGGGAAATCGTGACTCAGAGGGAGTCCAGCAAAAAAATTCTTGGCGGGAAGTAGAGAGACTCAGAGAAGTCGACAGAAGAGCGTAGAGATGGCCATGAATGGGCTGAGGGATCAGGACAAGCTGGATGGGTGTCCAACTTTATGGTCTGGAAGGCCAGGATCTTGTCCATTTTAGATAAACATCGCATCAAGGCCTTCGCCTTGAGAACAATGGCGATCCCAGTTGACCCCACTGATAATGAGAAGTATGAGGAGGCAATGGCCAAGGCGAAATGCATCATTCTTGATGGAGTCAAGGATCATGTGGTCCAACATATTGCTGAGAAGGAGACGGCAAAGGAAATGTGGGACACCTTGAAGAAATTGTACCAACATACTTCCGTGGAAAGGAAGATGTTACTTGAGAATCAGTTGCAGTCATACCAGATGCAGAAGGGGGAGTAGATAGATCACTTCCTCGGTTGGTTGAAGGAGATCCGGGACCAACTGACTTCCATAGGGGCCACGCCGAATGAGGAGATGTTGGTGAGGACCACACTTAACGTAGTCTCCAAGGAGTGAGAGACATTTGTCCAGAGCATACTGGGCAAGGCGTATCTTCCAAATTTGGAAGAATTGTGGGCGGCTCTTCGCCAAGAGGAGATCAAGCGGTTGAGCAGACGAGAAGTCTCGATCAAGAAGGAAGAGGAAGAGGATGCAGCTCTAGCATCTGCGGGAAAGCAGGAGAAGAGGAAGAAAAAGGACCTCTCCAAGGTCAAATGCTTCAACTGTGGGGAACTGGGTCATTATGTGAACCAGTGTCTGAAGAAGAAGAGTAAGGGAGAGGCGTCTGACTCTAAGGCAGCGCCAGCAAAGGCAGAGAAGGAGGTCGAGGAGGATGACGATTGTGCCATGAGTGCTCATGTACCTCTAGAGAAGAGGTGGGGAGACTCTGAGACATCGATCTATAGTCAGGAGGATTACAGGCGATGAGGAGCAGGATCCTTGAAGTACCCAACTTCTTGGATTATACCTTGCTACGGGAGCCCCGAAGAGAGAGTAGCAGGATTGGTGGATGCCGGTAGATACAGATGTGGATGAAGCGGCAAAGAGTGCTACAATGCAGGAGTCCCCGAGCAACGCGAGGCTAGCAGGCTGCAACAGTGCGAGAGGCAGGGAGAGTGTTGCAACGATGCAAGATGGCACAAAGAGATTTGCTACGGTGCAAGTGTCAGGTAGTTGTTGCAGCAGCGCAGAGGTCAGTACAGGGAGCACGAGATAGTAGTAGAGAGAGCTTCAGCATCGGGAGTGTTTCTAGCCTAAAAGGGATGTCATAAGTTGGGTGGATTAGTTACTTACTTCTCAATAACTGAGTTGCAATGCAATAGCAGTTAGCAGTAGCACGATGCAGAGTGACGAAAGGGGGTTGCAGTGCAGATGCAGAGTTGGGAGAAAGGACCAGCAGCAGCACGAATGCAAAGGGAGTTGTCGTACGAATGCAGCAGTAGCAGTGGCAGTGGTTGAGCCATCGGCAGCGGTACAGGGTGCAGAGTGCAAAGGATGTTAGGCAGGGATGCCTAGCATCAGCACAAGTATTGGTGTCGTATAATCAGAGTGATGCTCAATGTGGAGTATTACTAGAGCACAATCATCGCTAAGAGGGAGTGTTGATTTGGGGTAGCATCGGATGTTCTCTAGCCATGAAAATTGGTGGAGAGGCTAAAGCACATGAGATCTCCAAGACCTGGAAATGGTTTGGACAGATTGTACCCGGTTTGTGAGATATTAAAATAATTAATATTTTTAATGGAGTTCCTAAGTTTAAAATATTAATGGGTATTAATATAAAATTGGGTTAGAAGGTTCCAAAAGTCATGGATCAAGCCAAATCTAATCTTAATCATTGATTAGAGATGTAATCTCGGCCGTTGAAGGACCAATAGGAAAAGTATAAGAGGAGGCTTGAGGGTCAGTTGGAGAATACACCAGAGTGATCAGTCATTCGATTTGCTAGAGCGAGGTTGCTAAGCAAAGTCGAATCAGTGATCAGCAGCGAGGGGCAGTGAGTACTGGACAGAGAGGTAGAGATGGTGTCAAGAGACCAGTGCAGAGGCAGAGAGCACGAAGTAGCAACCAGAGCAAGCCACGCAGAGCCCAACAGAGACAACGCAGAGGCCAGAGGGCCTGCGTCATCCACGCAGAGGGCTACAGGAGTGACGCAGAGGGTCCCAGAGGCTGCGCAGTGCCTCAGAGAGCTGACGCAAAGGGTTTTGAGGCTGACACAGAGCAGCAGGAGGCTGACGTAGTGCTTCAGAGTTGCTGGAGAGGGTTTTGTGGGACAGGTTTTCTAAATACCTGTTTCCGAATAGAGAGGTATTACTGCCAGTTGTTTTTCTCTGTCGGGTGAGCTAGTTTGGCACCCAGTTGTACTCAAGGAAATATTGCATAATAATAAACCCTCAGAATAGCTACACCGGTTTTCCCAAGTTGGGTTTTTCCGAGCACATTTGTCCAAAAATAATGGTGTCACTTGTGTGTTTGTTTTCTTTCAGTTGTCGATCTGTAGATGTTGAGACTATAATGTGTTTATTTCGTTATTTATATGTTGTAAATAACTTGTTCGAATTTAACAAATAGAAGAAATAAACCAAAAGAATACAAACTAAATTTCTAATGGTAATACTTAGAAATTTCAACACAACTGTGTTGAAAATATTTTGTACTGAGCTAAGCTCTACTGGAATTTCTGCATTAATAAAACATCTTTGGGGCTTCAATTCAAGGCGTACTCTCACTTGATGATTCATGGTATGTGTTGAATTTATTTTAATACTCTAATTATTTTAACTAAAGGTTATTGTTCCATATCCAGTGGTTGGATTATCTATTAGCACAAGTATCTTGCTTTAGGTACTACGTTAGAGTAAGCAGATTGTACCTAGGAGATCTAGCAGGTATTTCTAGATCTCTAGACTTCTTGTGTGAATCAAGCCCCTCTTGAACTAATATTCTATCTTATGTGTAGAGATCTTTAGATATTCAGCGCTTGGGTGTGACCCAAGTACATGGACATCAAGGTGATCGCATCTTGTATGAACTCTGAGCTTATCTAATGATTTATTGCGTAGGGTTTGGGTTGGTACATCAAAACACAAATTATTTCTCACTTATTTTCAAAATCTACTTGGGCTATAAATGAATTATTTGCTATTTAGAGTTAATGTTTTCTTGTAGATTATTGTAAATAATTTGTAAATTATTTCTAACCCTTGCATATTATTTTTCTCATTTATGAATAATATTTTGGGGTTTTTATTTTAGAATTTTCTAGATCTTATGGCTTAGCTCTATTAATGGACTTGCAGGTGCCAAAGGAAAGGGAAACTCAAGTGTGAGGATCCTAGCCAAAACGGCTAGGGTTTGAGAGGGATTTCAACCTTAGAAGGAGTCATCCAGAGCAAGGAAGAAGTGTGTTCAACCAAGGAAGGCTGATCTAGGCCTTTTAAGACCTGATCTACAAGACTCGAGTGCTCAAATTGCAACACCTAGCCTAGAAGAGGAAGTCGCTAGCCCTAGAGGGCTTGTTTTCTACTGCAACTGGGTTTTCTTTAGTAATTATCTTCTGGAGTGATTTTGTCGGTGGTTTCTTAGTGTTGGAGATCATTTTTGGGCTTGTGATTGATATTTCTTGCTTGAAAGAGGTGACCGCAAGGGTTTAAAGGCCCTTAAAGCCTAGCCACGGGGTTTTCAAGCCTCTATGCCTCAGCCACAACCTTAATTAGGCTAATTATCCCTAGTCGTAGTCCTGATTTGGCCTTGGACACTTAGCCGCAACCTTATAAGGCCTTAAATTCATCTTTGCAAGTGATTTCAAGGGCTAATACTTTGTTTTGTAGGCCTATTATAATTTTTGGCAAGGATTTGTAGTGTTTGCTCATCATATTTTTGTCAATTTTTGGGCTAATCTTGGTTTTGCAGGGTTATTATCCATTGAACAAAATTTTCAAGGGCTAAAAGATCATTTGACTCATCATTCAAGTCCTTGAAAGCCTAGCCAATAGCCTTAAGGTTACTTCTAGGTCCAGAAGCATTAGAGGGCCTAAAATCCCTAGTCGCAACCCCTAGGTGGGTTGATCCATCCTCCAACTTGCTTTTCATGCTAATACATTTGAGTTGCATGTCTCTTCAAGGACAAATATCCAAGTTTTGAAGGCTATACATCAAATTTTGGGGCCTGCACTTGCCACTTTTGCTCAACTAGCCTAGACCTAGTTGTGGGGGTTGAGAGCATTTCCTTGAGTTTTCAGTCTAATCATTGGTGGTCGCAGGTGTTGGAGGCCTTGTATTTCTCTTTCAAAGTCAAAGTTTGCCTCTTTTGTGACCCAACAAGTCAAATTTTCCATTGAACCCAGGTCACTATGCCTAAAGGGTTTGTTTCCCTCTCCCTTCCTCTCTTTTGTGGACTGTCACAATACATCAGATTTGAAGAGTAATCTAACAGTGGCATAATCAAATGTTAAACACCTTAAAGAAGCTTAAATATAGTTCTAAATAAGCCTAATAACTCTACGAAGTAACATTCATCACTCAAGGGCTTAATCACCATTGTGCTTGCTAGCTTCCATTGTCAACTTTGGGACTATTTTCATACTAATAAGTGGCTGGTCTGATTTGTCTAAGTGTGGTGCATGATAGCGTTGTGAGGAGTTCATTGGTGAATTAATCATATAAGTCTTGCATTGACTTGTCTCTAGCATTCTTGCATTGTCATTGCCAAGATAGATAGCTTGCCTCTTTGCATCATGTATCATTGTATTATTGTTAATCACTGTTAGCAATCTCATCTTGTGCTGATCTCTATTAGCACTTGTCATAATCATTTATCATGCTTCATTGGTTATGATCTAAGCAGTAATTAATATTAGATTGTCCTTGTGCCTAATTGTTAAATCACATTATCACAATAAGAATTAAATGAGATCTTGTTGACACATTGATAAGCTCTAAGAAGCTCTTGAAGAAATTGGAATTCTTAATTTTGTTTCAATGGAATTCTTTATCTTGCTTCATTGAGATAGTCTTTCAATTGTCCTCTAAGTGCTTCATTTAATTTCTCTTGTCATTTTGTGTTGAATAAGCATCATTGATTTCAAGTAATATAATCTTGTTGAAGTACTTAACACATCTAATAATCTCATTAAAGCAATCACTCATATCTTGCATCTTCATTCTAGGCTTAGAAGTGCATTCCTAAAATTTACCTCCAAGCATAAGCTTGGTTGTAAGAAATAGGACCACCTTCTTCAAACAATTTGAG
Source organism: Pinus tabuliformis (assembly GCA_031772625.1). Taxonomy (NCBI): domain Eukaryota; kingdom Viridiplantae; phylum Streptophyta; class Pinopsida; order Pinales; family Pinaceae; genus Pinus; species Pinus tabuliformis. Next base: position 608,477,669 of record CM062808.1, read on the forward strand.
GACTCTAGACCCTCATTCGCAGTTAACATAGGTGACCTTGCAGTTCTCTTGAGAAGAAGGATTCACTTAGATAAGGCATCTAACTAAAATTTACCAAGAGCTTGCATCTCACATAGATTTAGGTCCTGCATTTCATCTAGGATAGAATTTGCATCCTGAAGCAATTGTTCATCTGGTAACTTGGAATTTAATTCATATTGTGCAAGTAATTAATTCTTAAAGACACTGCTCTCTAACTTATAATCTTAAGGAATCTAATCAAATTGTGCTTAATAATCATACTTGCCTCTTAATTTCAACCAAGTTGCTAGGCCATTCAATTGTGTCTCCTTGGTTTGTTGGTTCCCAACAAGTTCCTCATCATTTCAGCGTTAGGGACTACCCCCCTTAGCCTTAGGGACTACCCACCTTAAACAAAGAGGACAAGGATCAGAGTGGTAGTCCCTACATTGAGCGTTGTCGCATTCTTGTGTACAATTCAGGCGAGAACACAATGCTCTGGAGTTGAGCACATGGAAAGAAGCCTCAGCGCTCCACGGGCTTGTCATTGCTGAAAAGTGTAACTAGGTTCGATCTTCATAATCACATGTAATTGTGATTTTTGTAAATGATGAAAAGAAGAAAATAAAATTATTATTGTAATGTCTTGCTTCATGGGTTTCATGAGCAAGAGGTTTTATTTTTAGATGGCTCCCATTGACAACCTTGGGATTTGTCATTAAAGTCAAAAGAGTCAATGTCATGTATGGAGAGCCCTTCTTGGGCATGTTACAAATGTATACTAGTTTACAAGATTGTCAAATAGCCCTCCAAGACAAGCACTTGTCTCTCCTCTTCAAGTCGGTTTCAAGATGGAGTAACAAACTCATGTCAACTCACACAACCCTTCATAAGTACAAGTTGGCTTATATTCATGGGAGACCACTATAAATAGGCACCTCGGCCTATTCCACCATGATAGATTTTCAGACATCTCTCTCTCAGTTTTTCGGGTGACACTGACAGAGACAAGTTCGGATCTCGGGTGGGCTAATGAAGGATTACAGTTCAGATACTTCAGAAGTTCGGATGTCTCTATGATTTCGGATGGACAGTGGCAGAATGAAGTTTGGATATGTCTCTCTGTGATTTCAGGTGGACAGGGGCAGTGAGAAGTTCGGATCATCTTTGAGATTCGGATGACTGTTTTAGAGAAGAAGTTTCAGTGCCCTAAACAGAGAAACATAGTTCGGTAAGGAGGCTATAGTGAATGAGTGACAAGTTTGCAGTATACACAGTGATGAAGTCTCACCATAGTGCCACAATCTTGGTGGAACCTCATTAAGGGTCTGAGTGCTATATCTATGCCATCATAGAAGAAAGGTCTCAGTAATATGACAGCGTGGAGGTCTCACAGCAAAAACAGATCTCGGTGTCAAGATAGTGACAAGATCTCGATGGTGACAATGTCTCAATGCTAAGAAGGTCGAAGTGGAAGAGGAGTCAAGAAGAATGGTGACTGTCAAAAGAACTTGTGTCTTGGTCTTGGAGTGGCTAATAGGTCAAGGGTCTTGGTCTTGGTATTCGTCAATTGGAATCTCCATAAGAAGAATTTGTGCGGGTTTTCCTCTCAAAGAGTGAGAGGTTTTGGCCCTGGCTCATTGCCTACATTCTATGTCTCTTGTCTATTTATGTCCATGCATTGGTTGTTGTTTGATGAAGAAGAACATTAATAACTTAAGTAACGAAGATCCTAATCTAATGAAGTGAAATACACTCACAAGCAGTTACTAATTGAAGAGAAATCACCTAACTATTGATGCCCTAGATTTCTCAACATGGTATCAGAGGTAAGGTGAGAGTTAAGGAAGGGCATCTAATCAAAGAGACACTCAAGGATCGGTTTTCAAGAATGACATCAAAGCAAGTCGAGATCTACATCAAAGCATCAAACCCTAAATCGAGGAAGAAGTCTACACCAACAAAAGTCTTGGGATCCTCTAGTCATAATCAAAAGACCACATGACCCTCATCAAGTTGAAGAGATCTACAAAAGCAAGGTAGCCCGAAGTATAGACATCCAAGAGAAGCACTTCAAGGACAAAGATCACATCGTCTAGGAGAAAGTCGAAACTCTAGAAGCATTTCTAGATCTGCACTCTTTTACCACCGAAGAAGTCAAAATATCTTGAAAGCAAGAAGGCTAAAGGCATTGTCATCATTTTCAAAAGGCTATAGGGAAAGTTCCCTCTCATTGAAGCAAGGATCCCCTCCTTATCCTTAAAGATCACCAGAGGAAGCATCAAGACATCCTCATCGATCACCATCAACAAAGGATCAAGTTAAAGATTTTATGTTCACTTGACAATTAAGTACTTTTTCTTATATAATCTAATTTAGTAAATGACTTCATTTTGCAAGTAGATCTATAAGTTGGTTGGGTCATCAAACATCCTTGCATGGAAAAGGAGGATACACATAGTCCTCAAAAGAAGTGAAGTCATTGATCATATCAATGGAAAAGTCTCCAAACCATCCGAACGTCAAGCATTATCTTAATGCATGGAAAGGGATAAAAGGGCTCAAGGGATTCTTATGAAATCAAGTCAAAGATCCCCTCTTTCCCTATATAGCACGATCGGAGACATCGAAAGAAATATATGATAAGTTGGTAGAACTATTCTCTAAAGATGCAATAAAGAAAGTCATGTCACTTAGATCTGATCTACACAAATTGAAGGTATCAAAGGATGAAGGGATATCCTCATAAGATCTCGACTGCAAGATCTGGGAGAGATAATTTCAGATAAGGAAATAATCTCCTTTGTTCTAAATGCACTAATTGATAAACAAGGTAACAAATGTTTATAAGGATAAGAAGGCTATCCCATTCAACAACTTGTGGTTTCTATGCAAGATAGAAGAAGACGGGTTGAGGACATTTGTCAAAAGGAAAAGTAGAACATATCTCAGATTCAATGTTATGAGCATCGTAGGAAGGATTGTCCTAAGCTTGAGAAGGGCAATGACAAAGAAGATAGAGAATAAGTCCATTTCACCAAAGAAGTGGAGGAAGTTGAAAGAAGGAAGTCCAGGGAAGAGAAAAAGAATTAGAAGCAAGAGTTTATGAGATCACGATAGGGAAACATGAAGGACAATTGGAACAAAATCTATGCCAGTCAAATATGAAGGATATAGCTCTTGGGAACCTTATTGAAAACTCAAGGAAAGGAAGAAGTCATCTAAGACAAGGCTCATCGTACATCAAAAGGTAACATCTACTGGATAAGGATATGCAAGATCCTCAAGACTCACTGATCGAATCTTCATCAAAAGGTTCACCAATCTAGAGAGCAAGCAAGTGTTTCATCAGGGACTCCAACTTGTGGAATTCATGGGATGATGGTATGATGACATAAGAGATGAAGCAGATCAAGGGGCTGAAGCTCTTTTCAATCAAGGAAGTTGCTGAAAGAAGCCTAAATGACCTAAAGGTAAATGAGGTATGTATGTTTGTATTCAATATTATAAAGTGATGATGTATGGTTGCAGGTAACATGGATCACTGCTCGATCTTGAGAAGCAAGATCAAAGGAAAGAAATCTCCTCCTATAAAGGGTTGCCTGAAGGCATGGGTCACACTAGATGAAATCAACATTATATGTCCTCATATGAAGTATGAGGTGGTTGACTACAATTGACAACTCTGAAGCTCCTGGGAATGAAATGTGTGGAGAAAGGAAGGAAGAGATCGTGAGATATGCAACCATGGAAAAGGCATTCAACATCCGGAATGTTCAAAAGTGTAACTAGGTTCGGTCTTCATAATGACATTTAAATATAATTTTATGTAATAAAATGTAAATAAAGAAAAATGAAATTATTTTATTGACTTGCTTCATGGGTTTCATGAGCAAGGATTTTTTTTTTAACTAAAGACTCCAATTGAGAGTCTTTAGGATTTATTTGTCATCTAGTCATAAAATGTAAGAGTCATTGTCATGGAAATGAAGTCTTGTTACACTTTGTAAAAGGTCACTATTATCTATGTAAAATATCCTCAAAGTACTTGTCACCAAGTCAGCCTACAAACGATAAGAAAGCTACTAGATCAAGTCGGCCTAATTGCATCTGTCAAGTCAGCCTAAAGGACAACGAAGGAGGGCTTTATATAGCCTAACTCGTCCTCCATTTGAAGACAAGAACTTGACTCACTTGAGACAAGAAGAAGTGCAAAAGAAGGAAGAGAAGCAGCAGTACGAAGAGGGAAGAGAAGGAGAAATGGGGAGAAAGAAAGAGGATTCTTCTGGGTAATACGAAATTAGGGTTTCTTCTGGGACAGTGAAATTTCTTCTAGGCAACAAAATCTTCTAGGACTGAGATGATCTTCCTCACAAGAAGGTAATTTTCACTTGTAAATTATAGATAGGATAGAATACATTAACAGAGCATCATGATGGAAACATTAGAAGTAAGAGCTCGTGACATGGGAAGAAGAAAGTATGTTTGGGATAAATTTTATTGTTTACAATAGAATAAAAAGCTCTTAGGAAACCTCAGTGATATGTATAGTAAGAAATGAAGGTCATTATAAACTAGAATACATTAATAGAGCATCATGATGGAAGCATTAGAAGTAAGAGCTTGTGACATGGGAAGAAGAAAGTATGTTTGGGATAAATTTTATTGTTTACAATAGAATAAAAAGCTCCTAGGAAACCTCAGTGATATGTGTAGTAAGAAATGAAGGTCATTATGAACTAGAGTCATCGTACAGAATTTATAAAGAAAACATATGCTGAGTGAGGATATGAAACATCCTCGAGTCTCTCTGATGGAATTCTCATTCGAGGATTCACTAATCAAGAAAGGAAGCAAAAGGTTTTCAACAAGAATTCCATCTCGTGGGATTCAAGGAATGAAGGTATGATGACATCACAGGAATCGCAGGATGAAGTTCCCTCGTTCAACTGAAGTTGCTACAAGAAGTCTGAATGACCGAAACGAAGATGAGGTATGTATGCTTACACGAACTATGGTAGAAGTCATATGGTTGGGAGTAATATAGATCACTATGGTCAAAGAAAAGAAAAAGATCTCCTCCTCTGAAAGTTTGCAGCAAAGCATAAGTCACACCAGATGAAATCAACATAATATGTTCTCATATGAATCATGAGGAAACTGACTACAATCAGGAACTAAGATTGGAAGCTCCTGGGAATAAAGTGTGAAGAGATAGGAAGAGATTGTGATGATATGCAATGAAGATAGAAGGAATTCAACATCCGAAGTCCAAGAAGATTTGACTAGAAGATCTCCCGGAAAGATGTGAAGATTATGATGAAAGTCGGAAAAAAGATAGAGACCCTTGACAATGAATATCAGTAGGAGATGTGTCAATCTGCATGCAAGATGTTGATACTTGAAGGAAGATGTCATGATAAAGGTAACCTTGATATGTTCGTTGATTATTTTGAACTAATATCTGGATGAGCTTATGTAGGTGGACCATATAGAAGGATGTAATGTCCTTCCAAAAAATATGGCATGAAAGCAGAATAACATGAAGCAAAGACAGATGAAAGATATGATGGATCACTTTCTGATGAGTTGAAGACATGACTAGCTCATGAATAAAAGTGATGAATGAATTGTGCCCTATGTAGAAGTCCCCAAAGTTGAAGACTCCTTAACAAAGAAGAAATTCATGACATTAAAGGAAGGAGCTCTTCAAGCAGTTGGTTGTTCCAGGATCTCCACAAGAGAAGCTGCAAAAAGTCCCTAGTTAAGAGGGAGCATGATAAAGAAGTTTCTTACTTGGAAGAAACTTGGAAATTCCTAAGCAGGAAGCTTAGGTACATTCCTTTGTGATGGAATGAGTACATTCCTTTAATGGAATATATCCTCCTGGTTTGAAAAGGAGAGATATAGACATGTTGTTTTGTTCTTCACCTGGGAAGGCAGGATGGAGGATTGTGTAACCATTTGGCATCTGATACTCTTTGAGGATGAGATAGGGCATCCAACAGTAAGAATAGTTGTGGAGGAACGATATTCTTTGAGGACTGGGGAGTCCAAGATAAGAATAGTCCTCATGGAATATACCCTGAGAAAAACGGGGAGAGGTATGTTCCTGGAGAGACAATGATGAGTATGTTTATAAATCATTGGTCTCGCCAACATTGTGCTCTGATCATGTGAAGAGATAGAGTTGCTAGTCAAGGCCTTGCTATATGACAATGCTGGTTGGTATGATGCTATAGCAAATGAGATACAAATCCGAATTCTTCTTAAGAGATTCTTCAAATTGAGAAAATCCAAGGTACCATTATGAATACCTCCCTAGTTAAGAGGGAGTGTTGAAAAGTGTAACTAGGTTCGGTCTACATAATGAGATGTAAATATGATTTTATGTAATAAGATGCAAATAAAGAAAAATGAAATTATTTTATTGACTTGCTTCATGGGTTTCATGAGCAAGGATTTTGTTTTTGAGTCAAGACTCCAATTGAGAGTCTTTAGGATTTATTTGTCATCTAGTCATAAAATGTAAGAGTCATTGTCATGTAAATGAAGTCATGTTACACTTTGTAAAAGGTCAATATTATCTATGTAAAATATCCTCCAAGAACTTGTCACCAAACCTCTTCAAGTCGGCCTACAAATGATGAGAAAGCTGCTAGATCAAGTCGGCCTAACTCCAGCTGTCAAGTCAGCCTAAAGGGCAACGAAGGAGGGGTATATATAGCCTAACTCGTCCTCCATTTGAAGACAAGAACTCGACTCACTTGAGACAAGAAGAAGTGCGAAAGAAGGAAGAGAAGCAGCAATACAAAGAAGGAAGAGAAGGAGAAGTGCGAAGAAAGAAAGAGGATTCTTCTGGGTAATACGAAATTAGGGTTTCTTCTGGGATAGCGTAATTTCTTCTAGGCAGCAAAATTTTCTGGGACAGCAAAATTTCTTCTGGGCAGTAGAATCTTCTGTGACAGTGAAAATTCTTCTGGGCAACAGAATCTTTTGGGGCAATGCGAAGTCTGGGCAGCAGAATTTTCTGGGAAGTGCGAAATTAGGGCAACAAAAGAAGGAATCTTCTGGGAGGTCGAAGTAGAAACCTAGAGACCAAGTCTCTCTAAAGGAACCCAAGAAAGACCTAGAGAAAGAGATTCTCTAGGGAAAGCCGAAGAGAAGCAGTAAGAAGGATAGAGACTGAATTCTCTAGAAGGAACCAAGGAAAGCAATGTGAAAAAGGCAGAGCAAGGAAGAGACAGAGTATTTAGATTGGTGACACAGTTCTTGGAAGGACAAGAGTCAAGGGTCTGTGTCATGGTCTTGGTACTTATCAATTGAAGATCTAAGAAGAATAATTTTCACTGGGTTTTCCTCTCAAGAGGTGAGAGATTTTGGCCCTGGTTGGAGAAGCCTATATACTGTGTCACTTGTCTCTTTTATTATTCCATATTGGTAATTGTCTTGATGAAAGAACACATTAATAAGCTAACGAAGAATTGAATATAAGATTAAGAACAAAAAGAGCATCACAAGCAATTATCAAGAAGAGAAATTGTTATTTATTGAATGTCCTAGATTTCTCAACACATAAGACCAAGAAGATTTGACTAGGGAATCTCCTGGAAGGATATGAAGGCTCTAATGGAAGTCTAAAAAAAAGGATGGACACCCTTGACAATGGATATCTTTGGGAAATATGTCAACATGTAAGCAGGATGTTGATGCAAACTGGACGATGACATGATGAAAGGCCACCATAAAGGTAATTTTGATTTGAGTGTTCATTTCTTATTTTTGAACAAATATCTGGATGGGCTTATGCAGGACCGCCAAAGGAAGAACTGTGGATGTCTTCCCAGAGGACCATGTAGAAGGATGTAAGATCCTTCCGAAGAAAATGGTATGAAGAAGGCAGCATGACATGAAGCAAGGCCAGATGTAGACTGATGAATCACTTTCTGATGAAAGGAATGATGACATGATTGACTCATGAATGAAAGTGATGGATGGTATGTGCCCTATGAAGAAGTTCCAAAAGATGAAGACTCCGTAACAAAGAAGAAATTCATGACATCGAAGTAAGGAGTTCTTCAAGGAGCCAATTGCCCCATCGTCTCCAGCTGAGGAGATGTTGTAGGTCCCTAATTAAGAGGGAGCTTGGAAACAAGTTTCTTACTCGGAAGAAACTTGGAAATTCCTAACCCAAGAGGGAGCTTAAGTATATTCCCTCTGTAGGAATGAGTACATTCCTTTATTGGAATTGATATGTCCTCCCTAATTGAGAGGGAGAAATAGACACATCATTATGGTCTTCACCTGGGAACACAGAATGGAGGATTGGTTTAACATCTGGCATCCGATGCTCTTTGAGGATTAGATAGGGCATCCAAGATAAGAGTAGTCATAGAGGATCGATATTCTTTGAGGACTGGCTATCCAAGATAAGAATAGTCCAAAGTAGGTCATACTCTGTGAACACCTGGGTGGAGTATGTACCTTTGTTAAATTTTTGGATAACAATGGGAAGACATAATGGACGATTGGGTAAACATCTGGCATCCGATGCTCTTCGAGGATTAGATAGGGCATCCAAGATAAGAGTAGTCGTAGAGAACCAATATTCTTTGAGAACTGGCTATCCAAGATAAGAATAGTCCAAAGTAGGTCATACTCTGTGAACACGTGGGTGGAGTATGTACCTTTGTTAAATTTTTGGATAACAATGGTATGTTTTATGCTTAGAGAAATTTTACTTCAATTTCTTTATTAGCCAAATGTCAATATCCAGTTTAGCAATCATCACATCATGATAGTAAAATGCAGATAGAACATAAACAATAACAGTAGAAGACAACCCAAGACAAGAGGACACAAGATATGGCACCATTCAGAGGCAAACCCCAATGTGGGCAAACCCTTGACCAATTCTTATAATTCTTCAAAAGTTCAGCAGAGAGAGAGACTACAATATACAATATTCACTTGCCCAATCATAATGAAATCTGATCAGTCAAACAACATAAACAGAAAGCCCTAACCAGAAAGTCAACACTGGTCAACAGGGCAGATTTTGACCTCCAAAACAGCTCGGTCAAACTCAGTCAACTCGGCCTCCAACAGCGAGTCAAATCAACGCAAAAATAGTCCAAAATAGTCCAATCAAATCTGGTCAACAAAAGTCAACGTTGCAACAAACCTTAGCACAGTCAACGTTGGTCAAACAGAGGTCAAACAGCCTCGGATTTCGTGCCCAAAACTATGGCCTACCCAAACAGAAATACCCCACACAAAATCACAATCAAAGATGGTCAACGCTAAAACAACCTTCTGCATTTTTCGGTCAACTCTGGTCAACACAGGGACAGCAAAAGAACAGTGCCTTCTTCGCACGTGTGGAGAGAGAGAAGCCTCAGAAATCCGTACCCAATCAAGAAGAGAGAGATGTGAATGAAGTGTCCAAATGAGGAGGCACCTTGTATTTATATGCAAACGTTGAGGATGAATAGACGTGACTGTTGGGATTCTGAGCCTACATTAGTTTGCTGGCCGACCTTGACAATTTATCCATAATCAAAATAAATTCATAATTTCATTTGTACATGTCAGAATGGGATGATCTTTAGATCAATCCTACACCTCTCGGAGAGAGGAATCCAATAAAAATATGAGCTACCTCATATGAGCTATCCAAGGTGAAGTTCGGCCCTAGTTGCCAAAATTACCAACCTTGAGAGACAATGATGATGGTGTCTATAAATCAATGGTCTCGCTAGCATTGTGCTCTGATCTAGTGGAGAAATAGAGTTGCTAGTCAAGGCCTTGCTATGTGACAATGTTGGTTGATATGATGCTATACAGATGGGTTACCAATCTAATTCTTCTTATGAGAAATTCTTCAGATTGAAAAGGACCAAGTACCATTATGAATACCTCCCTAGTTAAAAGGGAGTGTTGAAAAGTGCAACTAGGTTCGATCTTCATAATGACATGTAATTGTGATTTTTGTAAATGATGAAAAGAAGAAAATAAAATTATTATTGTAATGCCTTGCTTCATGGGTTTAATGGGCAAGAGGTTTTATTTTTAGATGGATCCCATTGAGAGCCTTAGGATTAGTCATTAAAGTCAAAAGAGTCAATGTCATGTATGGAGAGCCCTTCTTGGGCATGTTAGAAATGTACACTAGTTTACAAGATTGCCAAATAGCCCTCCAAGACAAGCACTTGTCTCTCCTCTTCAAGTCGGCTTCAAGATGGATTAACAAACTCATGTTGGCTCACACAACCCTTCATAAGAACAGGTCGGCTTATATTTGTAATATCCCGTTTCTGGGATATCCCTCAAACCCAAGCAAACTCCAACCAAACACGTCCAAATGATATAGTGACCAGGAAACTCAAAGTGATAAAAATAACAGTGGTACAACATATAATAATGTGAACATGAAATATAAGCAGATACTCAAGAAATGCTAAGCCATTTTATTATACTGAGTAATGGAAAGAGTACAAGAGGTGATCAGACAGGTAGCACCTTGACTTGCACAAGGCAAGTGAAGAAATACACTCAGAATAGCAAAGGAATGGCCTCTCTCTGAACTGCGTCCAAGCTGCTGGAGAACTGCCATGCTGCTGCCACTGCTGGAAATCAAATGAGGATTTGGGGTTGTTCCCCTCAGAAAATGTTGAAACTCTGGAATCAGACTCTACTCAAGAAACCCAAAAAAACCCAGAAAGCTTTTCTGAAATAGCCGACCCCCGAAAATCACCCCCTTGGGGATCTACGCTGTCCCTCAAGGCTCTGCGCTGCCACTGAATAGAATCCTCCAAAACTCCACCTGAAACTCTGCCAAAATCCTCCAATATGCAAGGGTTGATCCCCTGCTCAATCTCCCAGCTCAAATCCTCCGCAAAACCCTCAATCCGGAACTCCCACCAAAAGAACTGCGTCCCTCTCTCAAGACTGCGCAGTTATCCAAAATGCTCAGTTCCTCCTCCCTCCAAAGATCAATCCTCCTGCAAAGACTGTTGAAAACTACCTTGCCCAAGCAGGCACTCGAAGTCCCCCGGGGCTAAGGGTGAGATCTCCGAACGGAGACACTCGATGCACTAAACAGTGTTGCAGACCAGCTAAACAGCCAGCGTGCTCTAAGTCGAAGTGACTAGCTCAAATGCACATAATCAAATGACAAAATGACGAGGCTCCCCTCTCCCTTATAGCATTGGCCTCTCACAATCCCAAGGCCCACCTCCTCCAACATTGTCCCTCTCTTGCCACGTGTTGCTTTCCATCTACGCAGTCCCTCCAAGTGTCTGTGTGGGCCCCATCTCTACGTGGTCCTTTGGCCCCCTTTTCTCCCCTTTAAGTCACACAACGTTGTGCTACTAGGAAGTGACTTTATTCTAAAGGTGAGTCATGTCCCTCTTTTCCTCACCATTTTATTTATAAATAACTATAGAAGGCAAAATTGAGCAAAATCGAATATTCCAATTAGCCATGGCTAATTAAGAATATTACAGTCTCCCCCTGCAAAATGTTGCTTGTCCTCAAGCAACTAAAGTGATGGATGCTGCAAAATTTTCTCACTCTCCCAAGTGGCATCCTCATCCGGTAAATTCTTCCACCTCACCAAGAATTCCCGAACCGTCCTGCTCCATAGCTGCCTCTCCCTGGTATCAATAATAGCCTCTGGCTGCAACACCAAATGCCCCTCATCATCCGTGGGCGGTAGCTCATCTATCACTGTCACATGTTGTCCCAATGCCTTCTTCAGGCATGATACATGAAAGACGTTATGAATCTTGCTGCCTTGGGGCAGCTCCAACTCATACACAACCTGTCCAATCCTGCGTATCACCCTGTATGGCCCATAAAAGCGGGGCTTGAGCTTTTCAACCCCCTTCTGCTTCAGTGACGACTGTCGGTATGGCTGTAATCGTAGGTAGATCAAGTCCCCTACCTCAAACTGTCTCTCCACCCGACCCCTGTCAGCATACAGCTTCTGCTAGTTCTGCGCTGTAGCCATATTATCCTTGAAAGCTCGGAGAATATCCTGACTCTCTTGGATCCAAATCTTGGCTCTCGGAGCCTTGCTAACACCAAACATCACGTCAGCAAAAGATAAAAGATGATATCCATACAAAGCATAGAATGGTGACATAACGATGGACATGTGATGTGTAGTGTTGTAGCAGTACTCCCCCAGATGTAGCCACTTCAGCCATGCTTGCTGCTACCCACTGACATAGTTACGCAAGTAGCCCTCCAACCACTTGTTAACTATCTCTGTCTGCCTGTCCGTCTGTGGGTGATAACTGGTACTCGGTGTCAACTTCGTCCCCACCAACCGGAAAAGCTCCTGCCAAAATCCGCCCATGAAACGGCTGTCCCTGTCACTGGTGATGGTCTTGGGAAGACCATGTAACCTGAAGATCTCTCTGAAGAACAGCTCGGCCACCTGTGCTGCTGTGTAGTGTGCGGATATGGCGAAAAAGTGTGAGTACTTCGTTAGTCGATCAACGACGACAAAGATGCAATCCTTGCCCTGTACCATGGGCAACCTTAGGATGAAGTCCATCAAAATACACTCCCATTTCCCCTCTAGAATGGGAAGAGACTGCAATAATCCTGCGGGATGGCTCATCTCCCCCTTGTTCCTCTGGCAAACTTCGCACTCCCGAATATGCTGGAGTACGTCCTCCTTGAGGCCCTTCCATGAGAACCTCTCTCTAATGGCCCTGTAGGTTTTGGTAAACCCCTGATGGTCGGCCAAAGGTGAATCATGTGATGCCTGGAGTATCTTCTTCTTGAGCTGAGATCCCTCAGTCAAGAAGATCCGGTCCCTATAGTAAATGATCTCATCGATCACCCTGTACCTGTCATCTGCCACCTGCCCATCCAGAACCTCACATGCAAATCTGTCCTTGGAGTACTCTACTAAGAGTCGAGCCCTCTAGTCTGTGTCCAAGCTCATAAGAGACAACGTGGCTGGTCTACGTGAAAGGGCATCTACTACCACGTTGTTCTTACCCTTGACATACTCAATGTTAAAGTCATATGCTTGGATCTTACTGATCCATTTATGTTGCCTCTCCTGTAGCTGCTTCTGTTCCAAAAAGAACCTGAGGCTATTGTGATCAGTCCTCACCTTGAACCTGTTACCCACTAAATATTGTCGGAACTTGGCCAATGCATGCATGATGGCTAGCATCTCCTTGTCGTATATAGAATACAACCTCTCGTGCGGAAGGAGCTTCCGGTTCTCAAAGGCTATAGGGTGACCTCCCCACATCAATACTGCAACGATCCCCTCTCCCGACGCATCACACTCCAAAACAAATGGCTGCGAAAAGTCTGGCAATACAAGCACTGGGAAGCTGCTCATCACCTCCTTGAGCCTGTCAAAGGCTCGATGCGCTGTATCCGACCAACTGAATGCCCCTTCCTCGTCAAATCTGTCAGGGGTGTAGCAAGCTGTGAGAAACTCTTGACGAACTTCCGGTAGTAAATACAAATACCAATGAGTCCCCGAAGTTCCGTCACGTTCCTCGGCTCCGGCCAATCTCTAACGGCCCTAATCTTCTCCTCGTGGACTCTCACTCCGTCCACCCCTATGATGTGTCCCAAGTACAACATCTCCGTCAATCCAAACTCACACTTGGAAAGCTTGGCATAGAACTATTGCTCCTCCAAGATGCGCAACACTGCCTCAATGTGCTGGAGATGCTCCTCCCAAGTCCTGTTGTAAATAAGTATATCATCAAAGAATACCAACACAAACTTCCTCAAGTGACTGCGAAAGATGTGATTCATGCAAGACTGGAATGTAGCTGGGGCTTTGGTTAGCCCGAAGGGCATCACCAAAAACTCAAAGTGCCCATAGTGACACCTAAAGGCGGTCTTGGGAATGTCCTATTCCCTCACGCGAATCTGATGGTACCCAGATCTCAAATCAATCTTTGAGAAGAACCGAGCTCCACTCAACTCTTCCATCAACTCATCGATCCTGGGTATGGGGTACCTGTTCTTCAGGGTCTTCTTGTTCAGGGCCCTTGTTTTTTTCCCTTTTGTTTTAAGGACAATTGTTTGTAAGGCTGAAGTTTAACAAATACCCATTCTCCAATTTCAAATTCTCTTTTTGTTCTGTTTCAGTCAGCCTGTTGCTTCATACGATTTCTTGCAATATTTAGATTTTCCTTTAGTGCTTGGAAGACTTTTTGGGTTTTTTCTAATTGATCTTTAACTACTGGAAGTTTTGTCTCAATAATGGCAAGGTCCTTCCATTTAGGACATTATAGAGCTTGAAATGGAGTCATTTTCGCTGAAGTGTGGTAAGTAGAATTGTACCACCATTTGGCGAGATGTAGCCATTGAGCCCACTTATTTTGTTTGTCTGTTGCATAACAACGTAAGTAGGCTTCTAAACATTTATTGACAACTTATATTTGACCGTCTATTTGAGGATGGTATGTTGAACTCATGTTGAGGAAGGTTCCTATATGTTTGAAAAATTCCTTCCAAAAATTTCCTTTGAATTTGGCATCTTTATCGCTAACAATGACTTTGGAAACCTGTGTAGTTTCTAAACATTCTTGAAAAATATCTCAGTGATTTGCTTTGTTGAGTTTGATTTCTTCATTCCTATAAAGTGTGCATACTTGGTGATTCTGTCGATTCTGACGTGCATTATAGTAGGTTTAAATAAACCTACATGTCCGACTGACAGTGAATCATGGGATTCTTTGAGAACTTTGGCTTCAAATTTGGAAATTTGGACTTGAGTAAATTCTTTCCTTGTACCACAGAATATCGTTTTTCCATTCAAAGTTTGAATTCTAAGGAGGTTATTGATTATAGCACTTGTTTCTATATCTTTTGCATACACCAAATTTCATTAAGCCATTCTGGGACTACAACCAAAATTGTAAGTAATGATGATTCTTTGTCTTTCCTCGATAGAGCATTTCCTACCATTGTCTTTCCCTTTCTTATGTAATATATTCATGTCAAAGGCAATTTTTTCAATTCATTTTTGTTGTTCTGTAGCGAGTGTTTTCTGTCAGAGGAGTTGTTGAAGACTATTATGGTATGTTCGTATTAAGAACTCACTTCCCAAAATATATTGCCTCCACTTGGCTAGCGCATGCATAATGGCGAGCATTTCCTTGTTGTATGTAGACCTGAGACATTCTTGCTTGTTGAGGTTCATGCTTTCAAATGTGATTGGATGACCATCCTACATCAGTACTGCTCCTATTCCAAAACCTAAAGCATCGCATTCAATTACAAAAGGCTTTGAAAAGTTTGGAGTTGTTAATACAGGTGCATTGGACATAATTTCTTTTAAGTCTTCAAAACACTTATTTGCCTTATCATCCCATTGAAATGAGTTCTTTTTCAAAAGGTTTGTTAGGGGTGCGGATATATGAGCATAGTTTCGAATAAACCTTCGATAGTATCCAGTCAACCCTAAGAATCCTCTTAATTTGGAGATGTTAACTGGTCTGGGCCATTCTTTTATAGCTTTGATCTTATTAGGATCTACTTTTATTCCTTCCTTGGATATTATGTGTCTGAGGTATTCTACCTCTTCATTCCCAAAGGGGCACTTGGACATCTTTGCGTAAAACTGATGTTTTCCAATATAGTGAGGACTTGCTCCAAGTGTTGTAGATGCTCCTTCCATGTTTTACTATAGATTAGAATATCATCAAAGAACACTAACACAAGCTTCCTTAACTATGGACGGAATACCTCATTCATGGTAGCCTGGAAGGTTGTTGGGGCATTAGTTAATCCGAACGGCATCACCTTAAATTCATAATGACCTTCATGCATTCGAAAGGCAGTCTTCGCTATGTCCTCTAGCCTTATTCTGATTTGGTAGCATCCCGATCTCAAGTCCAATTTTGAAAGGTACCTAGCTCCATGAAGTTCATCTAGCATTTTGTCTATAAAAGGAATCGGGAACTTGTTCTTAATTGTTATCTTGTTCAGCCCTCGATAATCTATGCATAGTCTAAAGGATCCATCCTTCCTTCGGAACTAAAACCACCGGAGTAGCGTAAGGGCTTCTACTTTTTGTGATGATTTCACATTTTAAAAGATCTTGGAATAATCTTTTGATTTCAGTTTTTTGATGATGTGGATACCTATACGGCTTGATGTTGACAGGGTTTGACCCTGATTTAACTTTGATTATGTGCTCAATTTCTCTTTAAGGGGGCATCTTCGTAGGAAGATCTTGGAACACCTTTTGGTGTTTTAGAATCAGTTCCTAAATTTCATGTGGTTCTTCACTAACCAATCTAGAAGCCATCATCTCCATTTGATGACATTGCACTACATATGTTGGTGCTCCTTTCCAGATCAACTTCATCATCTGGTATGATGATACAATTTGATTATGAGGGGGTTGGAAACCATATAACTTGTATTTCTGCCCCTCCCATCTAAACTTTATAAATTGATTTTGATGGTTGGCAGAGTAAATGCCTAGGGTTTGTAGCCATTAAATACCTAGGGCCACATCCACTCCTCCTAGAGGTATAGTGTAGAATGAAGATTCTAGATTGTAGTCTTGAATCTGCAATTTGACCTTATGGCATTTCCCTAATTTTTCAATTTTCTTTCCAACAGCTAACATCACTTTCATGTTGGGCATTGGATATGTGAAAATGTTGAGCCTTTTCGCCATATTTGAGTCCAAAAGGTTGTGTGTGTTGTCGGTATCTATTAGAACCATTACATTACTCTTTTTGATATGTCCTTTTAACTTTAATGTCTGGGGCTGAGATATACCTATCATCGCTGATAACGACACTTACAAAATATTCTCGCTATCTAATTCTGTAGAAAAATGCGGAGAATCTTCAACTTCTACATTTCATTCTTCACTCTCTGAATCAATGGTTGCTTCACATGTATACAGGTTAGAATCCCATTTCTACATTTGATTCTTCACTCTGAATCAATGATTGCTTCACATGTATAATGGTCTCTTTTCCTTTAACACATTTACATTTAGAATCCCATTTTTTGCCACAATGTTTGCACTTACCCTCTTTCATTCTTTGTGTTTCCAAATTAGTTTTTCTTTCTTCACATCGTTGTGGTGGAACATCCTTTGTATTATCCATGTTAGCAGTTTTGGGAAATCTTTGTCTTGAATATACTCTTTCAACTTTTGCCAACTGTATTCTTTTGAGCTTCTTTTTTGCAACTTTTGCTTTCTATCTTGTTTCTTCTATAGAAGTGATGTCATGAAGCTTAAGCTCATCCTGTAGATGTGGTTTAAGTCCTGTGATGTATGATTGAATAAGATGTCTCTAATAACCCAGGTACTCGTGTAGATAGAGTTTCCCATTCTCTAGTGTATTCGTCCACATCTCCTTTTTGTTGCAGCCTAGCGAGTGTCGAGAAGTACTCTTCTTTTTTGACACCTTGGACCCTCTTAAAGAATGCATTTTTGAATTTCCTCCAACTGATAGCATGCATCGTTTTCTTACACCACATATACCAATTATATGTTTCACCTTCCATTTGCATAGATGCATGCCTGATCTTTTCATCGTCATTGTCAATACTATAAATTTCGAAATATTCTTCCGCTTTATTGAACCATGCAACACTGTATTTCTCATTACCGTCAAATTTGGAGAGCTCAAGTTTTACTCTACAATGATATGTAGAAATTGTTGGGGTGAACAAGGGCTATTGATTCGAGAGTTGCACATTTTGGTGTTGATTCAAGAGTTGCATATTTTGAAAATCCGTTTTACTATTTTGCTATGTTATCAAGATTCGGATACGGATCCGCCAGTTTTTTGAAAATGCAAGATCTGGATACGGCAAGGATACGTCACGTACAAAATATATATATATATATATATATATATATATTTTAAATTTTAAAAAACACTTTAGAGATATTAATTAAAGAGTAGACAGTGGACACTTTATAATTGTTGATTATATAACATATATCTATATGATATACATGCTAGAGATGACAAATACCATAATATGAAATATAATTATTAATTATATAAGTTTATAACTGTATAAAAAATCATTATTAAAGATATATAATATATATTATAACTTTATATTATATAAGAGGGAACAATAAATATATATTAATATTAAATAAAGAGAATGCTAATATACTATTGTTATAAATCTACCATTTGTTGTTACATAATGTAATAATTATAATACTATTTGGCATTTGATGTAATTAGTAAATTACTAATAGTTATAAATTGACTATATAATAGAATTTTGAATATTTCATAACTATAAAATTTAAATTGACTAAATAGTTAATTGTTATATATATAGTCTATAGAATGTCATTCACTGTTATATAAACAATAATACCATTTGGCATTTGAATTTTGCAGGCCTTTAAAAACAAAATAAAAAAATCGACTATTTGGCATTTGCCTTTAAAAACAAAAACAAAAAAATTAAAATCGACCATTTGGCATTTGCGACTATACAATCCACCATTTGGCATTTGCGGGCCTTTAAAAAAAACAAAAAAACATACAATCGACCTTCCAAATAAAACAAAAAAAAAAAAATTAAAAACCGGACCATTTGTTGTGTATTTTATATGACATTTGAAAAAATAAAATTTTAACCTGTCAGCTGAGCAGCAACGAGGCGGTGGCTAAGCGTTGCTGGCTGGGGCAACGACTGACTGACGGCAACATGGGGACAACGGCTGACTAACGGCAGCGTTCCTGGCTGGCTGGGGACGCATACGTATTTTAGCCGTATTTTGGCGGATCCGGCCCTGGATCGGGTTCAGATCCGCCGAACTGCCATTCTTCACCCTCTCGATGTCGAATCCGGTAACTTAGCTATTTTGTTGATTGGGAATGGAAGATGCTTTTGGAGATTCTGATGACGTGGGTATGTTGAATTAGATGTCTTCGAAGGATCATGGTGTTGAGTAGCTTCATTATTCTGGGGTAGTTGATCAGATGTAATTTTCAATTTTTCACAAATAGAGTTCAACATCACCATTGCTTCATTATGAGCTATTATTGTTGCATTATGATTTTGATCCACCTTATTTAAAAGGATTGCATGATCCCTTTTAAATTCATTACGACTATGTTCGAGCCTATTCTCTATTCTCTTCGTGGTGCCTAGAGCCCCTCGATTTTTTCAGTGTCTCCGGTGTTGTCACCAAAAAATTGATCATCTACTCTAATTTACTAAATGGATCGAAGTACACCATGTAAAGCCAATTTTACCATAGTAAAATTGCTTTCACTGTGAGAAATTACCTAATAAACCACCTTTATTAAGTAATTTATAGTTAAACCCATGAAGAATAGTTAAATAAATCACTATTTATTTGATTTTCTTCTAGGAATCATTAATTAAACCATTGTTTTATTATTATTCCTTGTCAAATTTGACCCAATCATGAAAAATAAACAGATATATCATTATTTATCTTATTTTTCTCTAAGAATAATTAATTAATCACTAATTAATTGTTATTCTTTGTTAAATTTGACTAAATCTCTTAGGAATAATTAAATAAATCCTTATTTGTTTATTATTCCTTAACTAATTCCTTCAGATGATAAATAAATCATTTATTTATTTATTATTTCTAAATAAAAGTTTAAATATTTTTTCCTTCCTAAACAAATATAATAAAATATTCCAAGAATGGGATCAATAATATTTTATTATTGCTCATTATTCGAGGATAACTCAATTTTGGAAAACCAATCAAAAATCCAAAAGAAATCTGGTCAAAAGGCACATCTATGACTTGGCGCCGCGCA
The DNA here is from genome assembly GCA_031772625.1 of Pinus tabuliformis. Classification (NCBI taxonomy): domain Eukaryota; kingdom Viridiplantae; phylum Streptophyta; class Pinopsida; order Pinales; family Pinaceae; genus Pinus; species Pinus tabuliformis. The sequence continues at coordinate 608,497,471 of CM062808.1, forward strand.
TCAGGGTCTGGAGCTACGCTTGTGCCACAAAGGGCTACACTTTGGTGTCTAGTGCTACATTTCCCTATAAACTGCCAAAACGTCTTTTACATGACCTATAACTTATAAAAAAAAAAAATCATCCATCTAATCTTCGTTTGTTGGATTGTCCTCTGGTAAACAAATTATAGTTTTAGTTTGTTAGCAGTTTTGGCTGATCTTTGTTTTGGGAATTGAAAGTAGGAACAAAACAGTTGATACAGGTTTTTATACGTTGAGACTACATCAGACTACATCACAAACCAGCAGGGACCTAAAAGGGGTTCAAAAGAGGGACACTGCTAGGTTAAGGGCAACGATGGAGGCTTAGCCCACTGTCACCACAGCGAAGTCTACTTGCTCTTTACGGACTTTCACTGATGGGAGGATTCCCAGTAGTGTAGGGATCAGTCGTAAAGAGTATGTCAATGGATTGGTGGAAAGTGACCCTAGAAACCCTTTCCCAAGGATGGAGTGAAGAATGGAATGTGCTTGCTCTTTAAGCAAGGGACTTGGTCCTCCAGGGGGTAAGGGGTGAGGATTGGAGGGTTGAGGGAGAAGGAATAGGCTTATAGACGAGGTTCTCAATCCCTATAATCCTTAAGAAATTTGGATTCCCAAATGGTCCTTAACAAATAATCTTTATTGAGAAGTGAGACCACACGGGGCCAGGTGGACCTAGCCCAGGCTCGGGGATGGAATGCAGTAACCAATGATGTTCTTATCCTCGACAAAATAAAGGGAATGGGCCAAACAAGAATATTTACTTCAAAAGGTTGAATTGATCATGTTGGGGTCTAGCCTTGGGGATTTTTAGCCAAAATTCAATCCTAGAGCTAGGGCTTCGGATTCCCAGAAGATTCCACCCTTAGAATTGCCTAAAATTTGGAGGAGATGGAGGGGAGCCACCAGCGCAGTAGCCTGTAGGAGATCGAAGTTTTTCCTTGGGTAAATTCCCAGGAAATTGATGCCCCAGGTGACCTTTGAGGGATAGACCTGGGAAAAAGTGGTAAAAGGTGAAAAGGGTGAAGGAGATGACCACCCTTTTTAGGGATCAGAGCCTAATTCACATGGGGATATGGAGTCAAGGATAATGATCAGTAAGAACTTGGTTTATGAGAAATTTTTTGGCGTAAATCACATGATATTTCATTTGTCGACATATTTCGAACCAACCAGTGTGGTTCATCGTCAGGACAAGTTGAAGAAACAGATCTAGATTAGCATATTAAATAGTTAGAGCAGAGCATCCAACAGTTATATTTTCTAACAGCTAAATTTGTAGCTGTTGGATGCTCTGCTCTAACTATTTAATATCCTAATCTAGATCTGTTTCTTCAACTTGTCCTGACAATGAACCACACTGGTTGGTTCGAAACGCGTCGACAAATGAAATATCATGTGATTTACACCGAAAAATTTCTCAAGAACTTGGTTTCTTGATCAAGGAGGCCCAGAAAGTCAGTTTCATCCAATGTTGAGAGAAACAAAAGAAAAGTGACCTTCAAGCATTTATACTTCAAAGCAAATGATGCAAACTTATTGAGACAAATAATTTCTAGGACATTTCATTCATATAACATTGGCCCATACGTTAAATTAGCTAAAACATGCTCAATTCCACAATTCAATTATGCAGCAACTAGCCCTAATTTTAGCAGTATGCAGCAACAGGAATAACAACATTAAAATTTACTTACAACGTTATAGAGTATATCCAACTAGCATTTTGTTTGCAAGACAAAGCTCCAAGAGAAGAAAAATAACCCAAATCCATACATCAAAATTCATTCGTCTCCAAAAATTTCTTCCTAGGAAAAAATGTGAAGTTCTCTATGATTAGAGAGATCCCCAAGTTAAGTGATGATCCAAATGAATGTATCTAACATCAATATATAGCCTCCTAAGGAGTTCGAATTAGCCTATGGACCTACATTAACCCCTAATGATAAAATGATGAGCAAATAAAATTCCTATCGATGACAAGCCCACCAAACTAGCTCACAAGTGGAAAAATAAGCCTTACAAGGGGCCAAATAATAATATGTACATGTCGTGGGGCCCTCCCAAGGCCTAATAATGTCCTGAAGTGCCATAATGAGGAATAAATTCCTCAGAATATGATGGAAAAGGAGGTGGCTCCTTGTTCTCCAAGTAGTAGACCTGTGGTGCTCCTAGTGGGTCTGAGGGCACATAAATGACCCCATGGGTCTCCATATGAATCAGAGATGCCTGTAGATCCTCTGCAAGGGTCCAAGTGGTGGAATGAATGTTGCCATGATGTCGTACAAGTCCTAAGACACCTGCCAAGAGTGTGGGGCTCTTGTGGGGGACCTGTTGGACATAATGTACCAAGCATATCACCATCATCCCAAAAGTGGATCGCTAGTAGTCTTTGAGCATTGATGAAGATCCGTGAGTGTTGTCTCCTGTTGTGGAGGCCAATGGCTCCCTATGCACACCCTATATTTCCTAATGTAGACCTCTGGGCGTTAGGATCCTGTATAGGGAGACCAAACCCAAATGGAAACCACCTGCTTAGGCTTCTAGTACAACCAGTCATTAAAATAATCGTGTAAAAGAATTTACAAACCGTGGATAACAAAGTGGGCACTTCATAATGTCATGCCCTTCCATAGTGGGCTTTGGCATGTGCTAGTGTCTCCAAGCTTCAAAGGGGGTTAACCAAGTACCTTATTAGGTGGCTTCAACCCTTGAAGGGGATAGTATGTCCAAGGTACATCCCTCTAATGAGGGTGGCAAGTGATAAATAAGTGGAATGGAGTAGGGAATGAGAGAGGCAATCCTGGGCCACATAATGGGCATAGGGGCAGCTAGATAAGGGGAAGCCCACACCTGGGTATGTAATGTGTAGGAGGGAGGGAGCATGGTACATGAGGTGCCCCTGCCTTGATTTTTCCATTCTTCTTTATATGTCTTTTGCCTTTTATGAATTTTCTTTAATTAACTACTCGGGACTCAAAGGACAAGAGCATGATGTGTAAGATATAGCAGCGAGTACCCCCTTTTAGGTAGGGCGGTTCATTGCCCTCCAGGGGTTGGGACAATCATGGGTTCCTGAATGATAAAGGAGGCTCCTCTAGGGCCTATGGAACCAGGGTGATGACCATGGATTGGGGTAGAGCTCATCTATTGGATTTTGCCCACGTGCTAATTATTTTGTCCCAACCATATTTTGCATTTTGCGGTACAATGTCCAGTTAAATGTGGCCAATTATGCTTTTTTCTTTTTCTTTTCCTTTTAGCTGCTCCAACCTTCGAGGCATCATTCCAAGCCTGACCCAAGGCGGGGGCAAGGGGATAGGGAGGCTAGCCCTATGTGGACCCAGCATGGAAATGTGGACCCAGGTGGGAGAAATGATGAATGGGGTATAGTGAGTGGAAAGGGAGTAATATATCCAGATAATGGAGCGGTACCACGCAACCAAAGTCGATGTTTCCCAAGTAGTACCACCCTAGAACCAAATGATCAATAAAAGAGCTCCCACAGGACTAAGATCCAAGGGTAACTTCCAAAAGAGATCAAGGGGACAAGAGCACAAACTAAGCCCACCCTTTCTGCCAAATCCCCCATCAATCCATACCCAAAAGTTTCCATGATAAGTAAACCCAATACTCAATTACCAAATGACCAGACATACCTTTAGATTCGGGAGGCCCACCTTCAAACATATGAGCAATAGAGGTGGGTGAGGGACCACATGGCTGGCTCAGGTGGCAGATAAATGGCACAACGAGCTAGTATGAGGCTGCAAGGGGTTGTTCGTTGTCGGCTCAGGTTCATCATAGAGAAAAATTTCTTTTGGGGATATCACCAACAAAGTGGTGGGTAACATTTGGCTCCAACTGGGACGTGATCTCTCGAAGAAGTGGATGAGGCTACTCGAATGGGAGATCACGAGAACTCTAGCAATCTCTTGGTCACCATAGACTTGTTATCTGCACATGTCAAAGATCAAAGCCATGGGGCAGCATGTTTTTCACGGTGTCTTATGATCACCCATGCTTAATGTCAGCCCATAAACCAACAAGAAAATAAAATATGCAAATATGCATCTATCTACCATGAGAAAAATCGTATGATGTTATTTCTAATGCATAAATCAGCATGCGATGCACCCTACTCTACCATGCATATGATACAATGTCAAGTGCTAGATATAATCATAGACCCAATGCAACCAACATGTCAATTGATCAATACAAGAATGCATGCTTCCATGATTAATTTTGCAATGGACTTGACAATATAAATGGGAATAATGATGTGAGGAGTTATGGGGGCTGGAGGAGGGAAAACAGGAAACCCATATTATAGAGAAAGGAACCCTAGAAAAAGGGAAAGACATCAGCCAAGAAGATTGAATTTGGTCTTCTAACCAGGAGATAGAAATGTCAACGATCATGTACATGAATCTTTGATGAAGAGTTATCTCAGACCTATCATCCTTAGGGTAAGGAGTGAAAGATTCAGACATATTTAGGATGATAGTATTTTGGTCGTTGGGAAAACAAGAAGTGGACTCATCAATGTACCTAGGGAAAAACCATGATTCCTGGTTCTTCACAAGGGAAATCAGTTCTTCATCAAGACTAGGGGAATGAACATCATCACAAACATCTATTTCTAGGGTAGGGGTAGAACACTCAAACATGGAGAAAAACCCTTTATCGGTGGCATGGCCTAGGGAAGCATCTTCCTCAATTTCTTCTATATTAGAGTCATCATAATTTCCCATAATCTTGGAAGGCTCTTCTTTTATTGAATCATCTTGGAACATAAAGAAAAGACCTTTCCAATCACCAGGAAGTGGCGGAGCATTTTCTTCTTCCCTACACTCATTCTTATGGTCTTGAGGAACCATGGGGTCTTCATTTCTATAATCATACCTAATTCCCCAATCAACAACCCCAAAGTCACTCGTAGATTCTCCGTTTATTTGACTATCATGATCTTCCTCAGAATCCTCAAATTCTTCACTATATATTTGGTGTTGGTTAGAATGCCATTCATTCCCTTCTTTAGACAAGGAGGATTTTTCCTCCTTCATTCGTTCTCGAAGAATGATCTCCAAGGTATTTACTACATGATTTCGAATAAATGCCTCAAGAAGAAGGTCATCGGTAGGATTCTCTTTATATATACTCTTTGTGTTACAGAGCCTTTTCGATTGCTCACAATAGTGGGAGAAAATCTCTTGAGAGTCATATGTGGCCATCAATTTCTTGCAAGACTTTTCATATTCCATCATCCATTCTTGCAATGCCTAAGGGCCCTTGGGGTTGAGATCTTCCTCATCATCTTTAAAGGATATACTTTCCAATTCATGAGTCTCTCTCTTGGCATTATTATTAAAGTATGCATTAATAAGAGGCCCTTCTTCAAACATAAAACCATACTCAATAACTTCCTCCTCTTGAAGGGCCATATCTAACATTTCAGATATGTCTTCATGAGATTGGACACTCGGCCCCTCAAGCAACAAGAACTACATAATCAACATCGGAAGAGAAGGAATGCTTTTAGGTTTACATGATTCAAACCAATCAGTATTTGGGGCAATGGATGGGACAAACAATTCCATTTGGTCACAAGATTGAGTTATATTTTTCTTTGAAAGGTACCTTATGAACCTTACCACATGATTGGTTGCAGAATGTTGATCCCCATCGAACATTGGCATATCTTCATGGATTTCAATGAAGCGCATCTTGGAGTCCCTGTCATATCTATGGCAAGAAAATATGTGGTCAACATGTTGTTGGGTCCTTAATGACATGGGAGTCACCAAGGTGAATGAAATTGCCTTAACAAATGCTTGCTTCACCCTACAAGCATTGACTTTGAAGTTCAATGAAGAACTAGGGCTTTCTTCTTCCAATGGAGTCACCAATATTGAAATGTCAATATGTCGTATAGGGAACAAAACACACATTTCGTGTCCCCAGCAACAACACCAAAAATGTTACCACTCAAACCATCAAGGGACCTAAAAAGGGTTCTTAAGAGGGCAAATGCTAGGTTAAGGGCAAAGGTGGAGGCTTAGCCCACTATCACCACAGCTAAGTCTCCCTGCTCTTTATAGACTTTCACTGATGTGAGGAGTCCCGGTAGTGTAGGGATCACTCGTAAAGTGACCCTGGAAACCCTTTCACAAGGATGAAGTGAAGAATGGAACTTGCTTGCTCTTTAAGCAAGGGACTTGGTCCTCCAGGGGTAAGGGGTGAGGATTGGCGGGTTGAGGGAGAAGGAATAGGCTTATAGACAAGTTTTCTCATTCCCTATAATCCTTGGGAAACTTGGGTTCCCAAATGGTCCTTACAAATAATCTTTATTGAGAAGTGGGACCACACGAGGCCAAGTGGACCCAGCCCAGGCTCAGGGATGGAATGCAGCAACCAATGATGTTCCTATTCTGGACAAGGTGAAGGGAAAGCACCAAACAAGAATATTTAGTTCAAAAGGTTGAATTGATCCTGTTGAGGTCTAGCCTTGGGGATGCTCAGGCAAAATTTGATCCTAGAGCTAGGGCTTGGGATTCCCGAAGATTCCACCGTTAGAATTGCCTCAAATTTGGAGGAGAGGGGGATGCTCAGGCAAAATTTGATCCTAGAGCTAGGGCTTGGGATTCCCGAAGATTCCACCATTAGAATTGCCTCAAATTTGGAGGGGAGGGAGGGAACACACCAACGCAGTAGCCTGTAGGAGATCAAGGTTTTTCCTTAGGTCAATTCTTGGGAAATTGATGCCTTAGGTGACCTTTGAGGCCTAGACCTCGGAAAAAGTGGTAAAAGGTGAAAAAGGTGAAGGAGATGACCACACCTTTTAGGGATCAGTTCCTAATTCACTTGGGGATATGGAGTCAAGGATGATGGTGATTAAGAACTCGGCTTCTTCATCAAGGAGACCCGGAAAGTTAGTTTCATCCAATGTTGAGAGAAAGAAAAGAAAAGTGGCCTTCAAGCATTTATGATTCAAAGAAAATGATGCAAGCTTATCGAAACAAATAATTTCTAGGACATTTCATTCATATAACATTGGCCCATACATTAAATTAGCTAAAACATGCTTAATTGCGCATTTCAATTCTGCGGCAACTAGCCCTAATTTTAGCAGTATGCAGCAACAAGAATAACAACGTTAAAATTTACTTACAACATTATAGAGTATATCCAATCAGCATTTCGTTTGCAAGACAAAGCTCCAAGGCAAGAAAAATAGCCCAAATCCATACATCAAAATTCATCCATCTCCAAAAATATTCTCCAAGGAAAAAATGTGAAGTTCTCTATGATTAGAGAGATCCCCAAGTCAAATGATGATCCAAATGAATGTATCTAACATCAATATATAGCCTCCTAAGGAGTTCAAATTAGCCTATGGGCCTACATTAGCCCCTAATGATAAAATAATGTCTCTCGTCTCTTTATGGTTTATGCATTGGTAGTTGTTTGATGAAGAAGAACAGTAATAACCTAAGTAAAAGAAGATCCTAATCTAAAGAAGTAAAAAGCACTCACAAGCAAAGTTACTAATAGAAGAGAAATCACTTAATCTCTACGCATGAGATTTCTCAACATGGTTTCAGAGCTAAGGTTTCTAAGTCAAGGAAGGGCATCTTATCAAGGGACACTCAAGGATCAAATCTCAAGGAAGGCATCAAAGCAAAGATCATCTTGAAGTCAAAAGAAGCATCATAACCCTAGATCAAAGAAGTCTACAAAGAAGTATTGGGATCATCATCAAGAGGAAGAAGGCCAAAACCCTACATCTACTCAAGTTAAAGTGTTTTGAAGACTAAGCATTGATCGGTGTCATCTCACTCTGTGTGGGATCAAGGATCATTCTTGAAGAAAACTACCTTCATCAAGGAGAAGTTTTCTATCCTCTATATCATCATCAACATCAAAAAAGCAACAAGAAGGGCTCCAAATGCAGTTGACAAGCAAGGTTTTGAACAGGTGGATGAGACCGCTCTTGATGGTTGTTTTGGGCACGTGTGAGGGAAGTATTGCAATTCACCAAGCCCATTTATAGCATGATTCGTTTCGCAGATATAGATAAGCCAGTGATTAGGGAGGTGTATGAGCATATGGATAGCATGTTGGGGAAAATAAATTGTTTAGGAAAATGATCCCAACTTGTATACAATGATTCACAATTGTGTGTGTGCATGGTGGAATAAGCTTAATGTTCCACTACATGCCTTGGCATATATCCTTATGCCAAAATACTACTCTCCATCTTGGTTGGGCCAACCTACACCTAGGGGTGGGGTTAGGATCAAACCCCATACAGATCCAGAGGTATCTAAAGGATATATGGAAGCATTAGACAAGTTGGTACCTGATGTTGTCGCTTTAAATGGCACCCGTAGCACAAGTGCTTCGGGAGACATAGAAAGCTTCCTAGAGAGAACCTCTGAATTGATTGTAGACCAGTGCCTAGGACATCTTAGATAGAGGAGTGCATGGAAGATTTTCAAGAGGAGCTTTCAGTTGCACTTCAATTGTCACATGGTTGGAAAAAGAGGATAAAGGGGGCTTGCTTCAATAAGCCTTTATGAACGTAAACTCAAGCCAATACATGGGTCCAAATGCTCAGGGGATAAATCGGGCTAATCACGAGGAATGTTTGGTTCTGGTGGCCGACACACAAGAACGAGCAGCTTAATATTGAAGTTGTAGTAAAGGTGGAGAGGAGGAGAGAAAGGAGGGAAACAGATGCGTAGGGTTGTAAACAAACAGAATCCTAAGCAACAATGTTCCAACAGAAATATGGAAGAGGGAGGAGGTGGAATGGTAGAAACAGCAGAGCGCTAATTAAGGTTTCATGCCAGATATATCATGGGTACCTCTATCGCCAAACAGCATGAGTAAATTTGGGCTCACACAAGTACTACAGGTTAACCAAATAACATAAGTAAATATGTCTTGTACACAGGTACTACAAGTTACAGACTAACAGAAGTATCTATGTCTTAACCGCAGGGACTGTTCGGTTATTTAGCAGCCTAGATAAATCCATGAATCAGAGAGAAATCGGTCGCTTCATTACACTATTTTAGAGAAAGGAAAACACAAATGAAATGAGATTTACAAAGAGGAAACATATTGCGCATTGATATGCTTGGAATCACCATAATCGTTTCATTAATACTTGGAGGGTCCAAATAACCAATCCATAAAATTCAACAGTGTATCGCTCTAGTCCCTCATGAACAGGGAATTAGAACCAAAATGGAATCACAGAATTTGGACCACTGTGGATGAAAAATTTCGGAACCTTGGTTAAGAGTCTCTTCCCCCTATTTATACAGAGAAGGGGAGCCTTGAATCAACATCTACAAAATATCTCAGCCAGGGCCAGCTGTCTAATTAACTAGTTGTCTAGACCTGCGATAGCTATACTGCCCAAAAAAATGATTTCCAAGGATCTGATTCCTTTCTTGAAAACAAACAGAAACTATAGAATAATGAAAAGAAAAGGAAAACGGAAAGATGATGAAGTATCCCACTATTGTCCCTGTGAAGGCCCCTGATCAGGCCACATCTCTGCCACAATGAGTCCCTCTAGCTGCTCAACTGGTCCTTGTCGCTTTCGCCTTAACTGCATGAATCGCCCGTTCTTCAAAACTAGGAGCAGTCAACTATCAGTTTAATGCCACAGTACAGAAGCAGAGGTCGCCTGGGTTGTACTTCGCCTTCCTTTTGCATGGAGCACCATGTTAGATCATCAAGTCCTCCCGAGTGTTGATTTGAGGTAGCATCGGATGTGCTCTAGCCATGAAAATTGGTGGAGAGGCTAAAGCACATGAGATCTCCAAGACCCAGAAATGGTTTGGGGAAATTCCACCCGGTTAGAAAGATATTAAAATAATTAATATTTTTAATGGAGTTCCTAAGTCTAAACTTAGGAAAATTAAAATATTAATGGGTATTAATATAAAACTAGGTGAGAATGTTCTAAATGACATGGATCAAGCCAAATCTAATCTTAGTCGTTGATTAGAGATTTAATCTCGGTCGTTGAAGACTCAACAGAAAAATTATAAGAGGAGGCTTGAGAGTCAGTTGGAGATACACCAAGTTGATCAGCCAGTTTGATTTTCTGGAGCGGGGTTTGCTGAGAAAAATCGATCAAGTGATCTGATTTGCAGCAAGGGGCAGTGAGTGCATAGCAGAGAGGCAGAGATAGTGTCGGAGGATCAGCACAGTGACAGAGGAGGCTACGAGTACTAGCAGGAGCCACGCAGAGGCCCAGAGAGACTATGCAGTGGCTGGCAAGGCCTATGTAGGTGATGCAGAAGTCCAGGGAGCCGCTGACGCAGGAGGTTTCAGATCTACGCAGAGGCCAGGAGGGCTGACGTAGAGCCTCAGAGAAGCGTTGGAAGGAATTTCATGGAGCAGACTTGCTGAATATCTGCTTCCGAAGAGAGGTATTACTGCCAGATAGATATCTATGTTTGGTGAGCCAGTTTGGCACCCTATTTGTACTCAAGAAAGCTGCTTAATAATAAAACCCTCAAAACTGATGCACCAGTTTTCCCAAGTTGGGTTTTTCCAGGGACGATTGTCCAAAAATAACAGTGTCCCTTGTGTGTTTGTCTTAATCAATGAATGTATTGAATTGATTTACAATGAGCAGTAAAGCTCAATAAATAATACAATTGTATTTATAGAAACAGCAAGTTTCTACTAAGAAAGTAGAAACAGCAAGTTTCTTCTAAGAATATAGAAACAGCGAGTTTCTAACAAGAAACTGCTAATTACAATCATAGATGAGCATTAAACACTAAAATAGCATTATGCTAATACCCTTCCTTAATGCTCAATCTATTTACAACACCTATAGATCCTCAGAATTTTACAAACTTATCAGGACCAAGAGGCTTGGTGAAGATGTCTGCTGGCTGCTCCGTTGTGGGAACATATAGCAACTGAATGGATCCGTCTTCAACAAGCTGTCGAATGTAGTGACAATGAGTTTCCACATGCTTTGTTCGTTCATGGAAGAATGGATTCTTGGCGAGTTTGAGTACTCCCTGATTATCACAGAACAAGGGAGTAGGACCTGCCTAGGAAACATGGATATCCACAAGCATACGTCGAAGCCAAACTGCCTCGCAAGATGCCTTAACTGCTGCCCGATACTCTGCTTCTGCCGAGGAGAGGGCCACTGCCTGTTGCTTCTTACTAGCCCATGTGACAGCACTAGGTCCCAGACTAAACACATACCCAGCTATAGATTTACGGTCATCAACCGAACCAACCCAGTCTAAATCTGTGTAACCACTGAGTGTAGGATCTAAACGTCGAGTGTACAGAAGGCCATAATGAGGAGTGCCTCTTACATAATGCAGCACACACTTTGCTGCTATCCAATGATCGGCCTTAGGAGCTGACATGAAGCGTGAAATGTAGCTCACTGCAAAACTGATATCAAGTCAAGTGGCAGTAAGGTAGATGAGGCTGCCCACTAACTGCCTGAATAAAGTTTCATCCACAAGTGGTGAGGATGACTGAGCTGAAAGTTTGAGCCCTAGTTCCATAGGAGTCGTGGTAGGTTTGCAATCCTGCATTCTGAACCTGTCCACAAGATTTCTGGCATACTTGGACTGAGAGAGAAAGATGTTGTTCTCAGTCTGCCAGACTTCCACCCCTAAATAGTAATGAAGAAGTCCCAAATCTGTCATATCAAAAGTGCTGCACAAATCCTGTTTGATCCCATGGATCAAATGTGCTGAACTGCCAGTAATGATAAGATCATCCACATAGACAACCACAAACAGAATATCATCACCAGTATGTTTGATATATAGGTTTGCATTAGATGGACTCCGCTGAAAACCATGATCTGTTAGGTACTGATCAATTTTCATGTACCAAGCCCGAGGGGCTTGTTTCAGACCATAGAGTGCTTTGAGTAATCTACAAACTTTCTGTTCTTGACCAGCAACCTTGAATCCTAGAGGTTGTGTCATGTAGACTTCTTCCTGTAAGTCACCATTCAGAAAAGCACTCTTTACATCCATCTGATGGACTTTCCAACTGAACTGCGTTGCTAAGGCAAGGACAAGATGTATGGTACTCATCTTCGCTGTAGGAGCAAAGGTCTCCTCATAGTCTATGCCTTCCTTCTATGAGAATCCTCGAGCAACAAGGCGAGCCTTATACTTGTCGAGGGTCCCGTCAGCTTTGTATTTCACTTTATACACCCATTTGCAGCGAATGGACTTCTTCCCTGTAGGAAGATTAGAAAGGGTCCAAGTGTGATTCTTCTGAAGACTCTGGAATTCTGCTTCCATAGCCTGTTCCCACTCAGGTATACCCTTAGCCTCTAAATAGGTTTGAGGCTCAAAAACACTGTGTAAGTTAGCCATAAGAGCAAAATTTACTGTAGGCTGTTGTTTGCTCTTATTTCAGGAAGTTCTACCTTCAAGGAGCTCATTATCCCGGAGATCACCAATAGTTTTAGCCCACCATTTAGGCCAAAGAGTAGAAGAACCAATATCAGGAGTAGGTGGAGGAGGCTCAGGAATAACAAGAGCAACAAGAGGAGGATTATTTTCCAGAGGAAGCTCAAGTAGTGCATCATCAAATACTGATGCTACATCATCCCTCCCATCAGGTGGACCTAACGGAAGAAGAACACTGTGAGGATGATCCTCAGAGGGAGGAGACTGAAAGAACCCTCTGTCTTCATCAAACACTACGTCCTGACTGAAGCTAAGACGACCAGTGTCTATATCTATCAGCCTATAGGCCTTGTGGTGATCACTGTACCCTGTCATCATGAGTTTCTGGCTTTTGGAATCCAACTTAGAGCGCTTAGCAGTTGGAATCCAAACATATGCAACCGAACCAAACACTTTGAGGTGACTGATCTGAGGCTTACGGCCAGACCAAACCTCTTCTGGAGTCTTCCCTTTAACAGCCTAAGTAGGTGATCGGTTAAGAACATAGACAGCAGTAAACACTGCTTCAGCCCAAAATTTGTTTGGAACACTCCTGTGTTGTAACATGGAACGAGCCATTTCAACAACCGTACAGTTGCGACGTTCAACAACACTGTTCTGCTGAGGAGTGTAGGGTGTAGTTAACTGGCGTTTGATGCCATGGGTATCACAGAAGTTGGAGAAAGCAGAAGAACAAAATTCCCCCCCCCCGTTATCTGTCCTAAGAGTTATGATATTACAGCCAGACTCTTTTTCTACTAAGGACTTAAACTTCTGAAAGATACTAAATACATCAGATTTATGTTTTAGAAAGTACACCCACATCTTTCTACTGAAATCATCTACAATAAGCAAAAATATTTGCAACCAGTAACAGAAGATGTATTCATAGGACCACAAATATCAGCATGAAACTGGAGTACTTTAGATGCGCGCCAAGATTCTCCATCCTTGAATGGAGACCCATGTTGCTTGCCAGCTTGACAGGAGCCACACACTCCCAATTGCTGAGTCTGAATATCAGGTAACCCTGACACAAGTCCTTCCCGAGATAGCTGAGAGAGATACTGAATGTTTAGATGCCCATATCTTTGATGCCACAGAGTGCTGACAGGAGAAACACGAGCTGCTAGAGCCACTTCTAGAGAATCACCAGTGTCAAGAAACCTGTATAGGCCATGATCTTCTAGGCCAACTGCAACCGTAAGACGAGTTTCCCTGTCAATAATGGAGCACTTGTGTGCACTGAACACCACATCGAGCTGAGGAGAGTTCCTCATAATCTGGCTGACAGACAGCAGATTAATTTCCATACCAGGAACATAGTACACATTCTGGAAGATAAGTGTGCGTCCACCAGACTGGATCTGAACTGTACCCCTGCCAAGCACTGTGTACTCCTCACCTCCACCGAATACCACGGAAACATTGAAAGATGAGAAGTCAATAAACCAGTCACGCCTGTGAGAGAAATGACGTGATGCACCAGAGTCAATGTACCAGGCAAAAGACGGGGCATGATCTGAGGACCTCTTGGCCATAAAGGCGTAAAAAGTAGATTCCGTCTGCTCGGAATGTTCTGCAACATTCGTTGTCTAATGAGACCCTCCCTGTTTCTTCTGTTCAAAAGCAATCCTCTGTTGGCAATCTTTCTTCATGTGGCCGAACTTGTGACAGTAATTACACTGCATATTTTTCTTCTTAGCGGGATCAGAAGGCTGGGAGGAACCTTTCTGCTGAAAGGACTGAAAGGACTGATATTTGGCAGCAAAAGCATTTTCTGAGGAGGCTAATGAAGCACTACTACCAAATTGTTGTTTCCAACGATCCTACTGCAGGAGTTTGGTGCATAACTTTGGAAACTTCAGGTCAACATTAGTGGTGGTAATGTTGAGTGTTTCTATGAAGTGTTCATAAGGTTTCGGTAGACTTTTCAGAGTGATGACTACCATATCTTCTTCCTCCATGGTCCGACCAATGGCTTCGAGCTGATCTCGAATGTCTTTAATCTTGTTAAGATGTTCCTGTAAAGACATATGTTCGTCCATCATGATGGAGAACAACTGATTCTTTAGAAAGAAAGCTCTGCTCTTGTCGAATGTTTCATGCAATTCCTTCAAATGTTGCCAGATTTCGACAGCTGTCTTGCCGGAAGGAATCTGTGGTAACTGATCATCAGTCACAAAGAGTTTGAGAAGCATAATAGCCTCTCGATTTCGATCATCAAACTTATCTTGATCTGTACCAGATGTACCAGGACGGAGCTCTTTGCCCAAAACGAGCTGGTCAAGACGCCTATATTCAAAAATGGTCAACATTCTCTGTTTCCAGATGTTATAATTGGTGCCATTAAAGCGTTGACTGCCTTCCAACATCAGATTGGTTAGCGAAGCCATCTGCACGTTTCCCAAGACAGAAAACACCAAAGAAATCCGGCACGGATTTTAATGCAGATGTCGGCTAATCTGGACAAAATCTGACAGGTGCTGGTGCAAATAGAACCAGAAATCGCTCTGAGAGGCTTAGGCAGGGAGAAACTTGGAGAATATTTGTATGCCCAGAAACTAACGTGTAAAAAAATCTATATTTTCTGAAGAATCAAAAAATATATATACTGAGGAATTGATACGGGCAGGTTACCAGCAATTCGTGGTTTCCACAATTACTTCTTTATGTAAAAAAAACTATATAACATACCAGAGTTGGCTATCCCCCAAAAATACGTAACCCACCAGGATGGGCCCACGTGTTATCACTTCTGGTCTCAGAATCTTCCGATTGACAAGATTCGGTCCCTTTGAGAACGCTGCCACAACAGGCAACAATGATGACAGAAGGGACCCCGATGAAGATTCAGAATTCGAGTCAGGAACCTGTTGTGCCTCCGCCAAATGCCCTGTTGTTAATGCGTTGCGTTGCAAATCGTCGTAGTGCTAGATGGATGACTGTTTTCTGGCTTGACGCCGAGTACGGTGCCTACCGAGACACCACGAGGTTTTGGATTCTCCCTGTTCTTTGTTCTATTGCGTTAAAGATTGGTTGCAGGTTCGAATCGCCGAGGCCGATTTGAATTCTCCTGAGGATTGAAAAGATGACGCGCAAGTGCTCGCACTGTGGCAACAACGGGCATAACTCCAGGACGTGCCCTAACCGCGGCGTTTGATGGCTGTCAACCTCGATCAGAGACGTTTGCTGCTGTTGAACTTGTGCAGGAAAGGTCACTTGAATCGACCGAGAGACATGACGATGATGCAGCCGAGTTTTGAGCCTTGGTCTCTCAGCCCGAGCAGCGGCCTCTTAGCCGATTGCAGAAGCGGGCGCCGGCTAAAATGCAGTTGAGAAGGGTGTCGCCCTTGGGAGGAGGAGATCTTGCGCGGTTGCTGCTTACTAAAGAAACAGTCTCGGTCTTTGTCGCGAAAAAACCGCCAGTCTCGTGGTGATGATATTCGTGGTGTTTTTCACCAACAGCTCACGCTCGTGGAACAGATCCGGGGTTGGACGCAGCGGCAGAGGGCAACTTCGCCGATTTCAGATCCGTCACTCCAGAAGTCTATAGTCACCACGAACAGCATAAAAAATCCACACGGTAAAAAAAAATTCCGAACAGCGTCAAACAGCGTTCGGTCCAATGAGGCGGGATGCGAGTAGTTCGAGCCTGGCCAGCACGAAGCACGAGGGGAGTGTATCAAGTCTCTAAGATGACACTAGAAACCCTCACGAAACAACCGAAGAACAACTCAAACAACGAGAAAGCACGCACTCAGATGAAAAAGTGGCATCTACAATGATGCAACAAATTCAAAACATAGAGAGCAAATTCGAAATGAAGCACAAAATTTTTCACACAAATGAAAAATTATTTCGAAAAAAATACCCGAGCTCTGATACCATAATCAATGAATGTATTGAATTGATTTACAATGAGCAGTAAAGCTCAATAAATAATACAACTGTATTTACAGAAACAGCAAGTTTCTACTAAGAAAGTAGAAACAGCAAGTTTCTTCTAAGAATGTAGAAACAGCAAGTTTCTAACAAGAAACTGCTAATTACAATCATAGATGAGCATTAAACACTAAAATAGCATTATGCTAATAATGTCTGTTATTTCAGTTGTTGAGATGTAGATGGTTGAGACTGCATTTGTGTTTATTTTCAGTATTTATATGGTTCAATAACTTTTTAAGGAATAAACAAACAAGTGAAATAAACCAGGTAATGCAGTAGGAATTTCTGATGCGTTAGATTCAGAAAAATCAACACTGAGCTTCCCTGTCTTCATTTACTCTGTATTCTGTTTGATGACCGTGTTGTTGGATATACGCCGAAAAATACCCTCGTCGTCCCACTGAGCCAAAGCGAAATAGACGCTTTAATGTTCGTTGATCTGGGTCGTTGATCTGCACCAATTCAATCTGGGTCGTTGATCCAATCCTGTTGGTATCGCTATCGCAATACAAGAGAGAGCCTTTTTACCATATTTCATAGTGCTTGCCGTTTGTCTGGACAGGAAACTTCAATAAAGCATGATACATAAAATATCGCATCCAGAACCAGCACTCGTATATCGCCATCGGAAAGCGAAAAGGGGCTTTAACACTGATTTTATGGTGATTTCATAATACATAACTTCTCAAAACCATAATACATAACCTTTCGGGTCCATCGCAATCACAAATTGGAAGGGAGTTCAGCGGAGGAGAGAGTTATGTTTTGCGCGATCCCTGATTGCGATATCGAAATCAGCGGGGGGAGGATTTATCGCGATCGACAGAGAGGACCTTATCGCAATCAGCGGGTGGAGAAGGGACTTAAATATGACAATCGGCAGGGAATTTGCGATATGCGATATTAGCGAAGAATTTGTGATATCGCAATCGGCGGGGGAAGAACTTCATTGCGGTAGGCGGGAAACTTTGTGTTATGCGATATTGCAATCGTAAAAGGAAAAGGGAGATGAGCGGATATGTATTGCAAAGGAAAATGGGCCGATAGCGATAAAGTTTTGTCGGTCCCAGCCTTTTAAAAGGCCTTCGGTATGTTTTATGAATGTTTTTAAGATATTTCAAAGGGGAATGGCGAAACACAGCTAGAGTTGGAAATACAAAGGGAAGAATGGGGTTTGTGAAAGAAATGCTTTTAAGAGAATACAGAAATTTCTACAAAACAATTTAAATTGGACCTGTTCTTCCTCCTTTAATCTCCAATTTGCAAAGCACACATTGGTTATCATGGATAACATATGGCTTGAAGGCTAGCTCCAAACATCTCTAGTCTTTTGCCCCCTTTGTACAACTAGAACTCTCTTTTGCAGTGAGTGACAACATTGGCTCCAACTGGGGATAGTGCCTTGCTGGCAAGGTGCTGAGAACCTGCAGACCAGTAGCCTTCACCATTGGGCATGGAGTCAAAAATATAATGAAGCTATATAACCAGAAAATCTCCATGGAACCTTGTTTGCAAGGAGTCCTTTCCTCACCCAACTGAAATGCTGAAATATAAACTCTAACAACTAGAAATTAAATGTTCATCGAGTGAGCTTATTTATGTACAACTCCTACTTATGTACATGGCTCAATTCACATAAGTGAGTTCAACCCTCCAATGGAGTCAAGCCAGCATTAGAGTACTGGACCTTGTGCCTCCATGCTGCTAAAATTTAAAAATTAAAATAATCATGCACCATGAAAAATCTACAAATGAAAAGCTTGATGCATACTCCATAAACAACCTCTGATGTTGACTTAAGAATGTGGTCATGTAATCAGCTAAAAGGTCATAGAACTGACAAGGGAAATTTGCAGCCGCCTTACTTTCATAAACCGACTGCTAACCAACATCTTCTTGGTCAGGCAGTCGCAAATATTGTTTTGCTCCTCCACTTTAGATTTTCCGAGCAAAACTTGTTGCTGGAAGCCTTCTCCCCACTTGCTGGTAAACCACTCCCTTTGAACATCCGTAATCATCCTGTCCTCCACTAACTAATATGAACCATAAATCGGAGGGGGTTCTTGATCTTGTTCTCCAAGTGAAGGATGTGCATTGTAAACTGGAGCCTCTTTGCTAACCTCCTAGTGGGACTTCTCTTCTTGTGCAACTTCCCATGACTAGGATTGTTGTGGCTTTGCATCACTTGACTCTCCATCAGAGTCATATACATCATAGGAAGGAGAAACATCAAATTCGGCCGAATAATACCTCTGAGGGTTTATTTGCAGCTCGATGATGTTTCCTTCTTCGCTTTCTTGGTCATTGGGTGATGTTTCTTGATGCAAGTAGATGTTTTTTTGGAGTGAAGCTCCACAAACATCTTCAACAAGGTCATCAACCTCGGGAATATCTTCATCATTAAAATGTGCGCAGCAATCTTCAAATAGAGCATTCGGTGGATATAATCTTTTGCAATAATGATGGAATGCTATATGAAAACATTTTAATGAAGATATGTTGCCACGAGGTATTGTTCTGTACCAAATTCTAAAATCGTCTTCTAAAGAGTACATGAACAATTTCATTCGCGCATCTTCAAAAATAATACCCTGTTGTTCCATGCATTCATGAAAATCCTCAAGGTGTTGGTTCGGCCTTCTAGCTGTGTTTCCACTGAATCTAGGCAAATAGGTATTCCATTCATGAAACGAAGGGACATGATTGGGATAACCAGCAATAGAAGAAAAATCCAGTGGGGCAAATTGGTTGGCCAGGAATGCAAGAATGGCCATTTTGAAAACCCCCTAGGTGAGTGATCTCAGTTTCAAAGGTAGGGAAAGTTTTCGGTTGCTTTAGCATCAAAGTGAGTATGAGGTTGCTTGAAAGCCAAGACGATCAAATAGAGATATGGACAGTGGAGTCGCCAGGATGTTTACCATAAAATTGAAACAGTGGAGTCGCCAAGGTGAGAGATCTTCAACCCACACTTCCCTTGCTCACCTAACAGAGGGAATGTAAAAATTTGTCATACCCAGGGAAAAATATTCTAATCCGTTCCCCGACAACGACGCCAGAAAGATGTTGTTGCTTTAAATGGCACCCGTAGAACAAGTGATTCAGCAAACACAAAAAGCTTCCTAGAGAGAACCTCTGGATTGATTGTAGACCAGTGCCTAGGACATCTTAGATAGAGGAGTGCATGGAAGATTTTCAAGAGGGGCTTTCGGTTGCACTCCAATTGTCACGTAGTTGGAAAAAGAGGATAAAGGGGGCTTGGTTCAATAAGCCTTTATGAAGGTAAACTCAAGCCAATACATGGGTCCAAATGCTCAGGGGGTAAATCGGGCTGATCACAAGGAGGAATGTCTGGTTCTGGTGGCCGACACACAACAATGAGCAGCTTAATATTGAAGTTGTAGTAAAGGTGGAGAGGAGGAGAGAAAGGAGGGAAATAGATGCGTAGGGTTGTAAACAAACAGAATCCTAAGAAACAATGTTCCAGCAGAAATATGGAAGAGGGAGGAGGTGGAATGGTAGAAACAACGGAGCGCTAATTAAGGTTTCATGCCAGATATATCATGGGTACCTTTATCGCCAAACAACATGAGTAAATCTGGGCTCACACAGGTACTGCAGGTTAATCAAATAACATAAGTAAATCTGTCTTGTACACAGGTACTGCAAGTTACAGACTAACAGAAGTAACTCTGTCTTAAACGCAGGGACTGTTCACTTATTTAGCAGCCTAGATAAATCCATGAATCAGAGAGAAACCGACCGCTTCATTACACTATTTCAGAGAAAGGAAAACACAAATGAAATGAGATTTACAAAGAGGAAACATACTGCGCATTGATCTGCTTGGAATCACCAGAATAGTTTCATTAATACTTGGAGGGTCCAAATAACCAGTCCATAACATTCAACAGTGTATCACTCTAGTCCCTCATGAATAGGCAATTAGAACCAAAATGGAATCACAAAATTTGGACCAATGTGGATGCAAAATTCTGGAACCTTGGTTAAGAGTCTCTTCCCCCTATTTACCCAGAGAAGGGGGGCTTTGAATCAACATTTACAAAATATCTCAACTAGGGCCAGCTGTCTGATTGACTAGCTGTCTCAGCCTGCAATAGCTCTACTGCCCAAAAAAATGATTTCCAAGGATTTGATTCCTTTCTTGAAAACAAACAGAAATTACAGAATAATGAAAAGAAAATGAAAATGGAAAGATGATGGAGGAAGTATCCCTCTGATGTTCCAATGAAGGCCCCCAATCAGACCACGTCTCTGGCACAATGAGTCCCTCTAGCTGCTCAGCTGGTCCTTGTCGCTTTCGCCTTAACTACCTGAATCGCCCGTTCTTCAAAACTGGGAGCGGTCAACTATTAGTTTAATGCCACAGTACAGAAGCAGAGGTCGCCTGGGAGGTACTTCGCCTTCCCTCTGCATGGAGCACCATGCTAGATCATCAAGTCCTCCTGAGATTCCATGTCTTCATTTACTCTGTATTATGTTTGATGATAGTGTCGTTGGATATACGCCGAAAAATACCCCCGGCGTACCACTGAGCAAAAGCGAAATAGGCGCTTTAATGTTCGTTGATCTAGGCCACTAATCCGGGCCGATTCAATCTGGGTCGTTGATCTGAGCCTGTTGGTATCGCAATCGCAATACAGGTGCGGGCCTTTTTACCATATTTCATGGTGCTTGCCGATTCTCCGGATGCGAAACTTCAATAAAGCATGATACATAAAATATCGCATCCGAAACCAGGACTCGTATATTGCCATCAGAAAGCGAAAAGGGGCTTTAACACTGATTTTATGGTGATTTCCCAATACATCAAACCTGAAACTTCTCAAAACCATAATACATAACCTTTCGAGTCCATTGCAATTGCAAGTAGGAAGGGAGTTCAGTGGAGGAGGGAGTTATGTTTTGCGCAATCCCCGATTGCGATATCGCAATCGGCGAGGGGAGGATTTATCGCGATCGGCAGAGAGGACCTTATCGCGATCAACGGGAAGGTGGAAATATCGCGATCGGCAGGAAGATGGAAATATCGCGATTGGCGAAGAGGACCTTATCTCGATTGGCGAGAAGATGGAAATATCGCTATCAGCGAAGAGGACCTTATCTCGATCGGCGGAGAGGACCTTATCGCGATCAACGAGAAGGTGGAAATATCGCAATCGGCGGGCAGATAAGGGACTTAGATATGACAATCTGCGGGGAAATTGCGATATGCGATATCAGCGGAGAATTTGCAATATGCAATATTAGCAAAGAATTTGCGATATGCAATATCAGCGGAGAATTTGCGATATCGCAATCGGCGGGGGAAGAACTTTATTGCAGTAGGCAGGAAACTTTGCGATATGCGATATCGCAATCGCAAAAGGAAAAGGGAGATGAGCGGATATGTATTGCAAAGGAAAATGGGCCGATATCGATGAAGTTTTGCGTGTCCCAGCCTTTTAAAAGGCCTTCGGTATGTTGTATGAATGTTTTTAAGATATTTCAAAGGGGAATGGGGAAACACGGCTAGAGTTGGAAATACAAAGGAAAGAATGGGGTTTGTGAAAGAAATAGTTTTTAAGAAAATATGGAAATTTCTCCAAAACAATTTAAACTGGACTTGTTCCTCCTCCTTTAATCTCCAATTTGCAAAGCACAAATTGGTTATCATGGATAACATATGGCTTGGAGGCCAGCTCCAAACATCTCTGTTCTTTTGCCCCCTTTGTACAACTGGAACTCTCTTTTGCAGCGAGTGACAACACCTGACAAGGAGGAGTGCTAATCTATGTCTTGAATTAGGCAAATACTTCAATTGCACTGGTTTGTTTGGTTCTTTGCAT
Source organism: Pinus tabuliformis (assembly GCA_031772625.1). NCBI lineage: Eukaryota > Viridiplantae > Streptophyta > Pinopsida > Pinales > Pinaceae > Pinus > Pinus tabuliformis. The sequence goes on from CM062808.1 coordinate 608,519,762, forward strand.
GCAATGGAAGATAGAGACAGATTTGATGCTCTCACATGGTGGGATGCATATCGCGGCATGGGACTTTTCCCAAAATTGGCAAAAAACTCTCTCATGGTTTGTAAATACTTCTTCTGCAAAGAGGTGTTGGAGCACCTCCAGCTTTATACATAATGTGAGACGAAACAGACTCAATGAAAATCGAGCAAAAAGCTTGGTTTATGTGCACTACAACTTGAGGTTGTTAAGTCATTATGAGGATCCAGCATATAAAATTTGGGACAACAACCCAGAGGACGATAATTTGGAGGATGGCACTATACATCTTGAAGAATTGGAAGCATAACTTTTGAGAGATAATGGTGAAGCAACAACAACCATGCCACCCCCACCATCCAATGGCAGTGCTAGTGCTCGAGTTCCAACTATTGTTCCTTTGTTGCTGCTGCCTCCATCTACATCACGTGGAGGGCATGTGCCTTCTGGTTATGGTTGTGTGACTATGCAGAAGAAGACTCCTAGAAGACCACTAATAACACAACCTGCTCAGAAATTAGACATTTCACGTGGTGGCAAGAGGAAGCAGTAGATAATAGATTTACTTGTCTTTTCTAGTTTCCAGTGGTTTTTATAACTGTTGACTCTTTCATATTTATTATTATATTTTTTGTAAACAGTATATGACAATTTAAGTTTGAAGTTTGAAGTTGGCAATTATAACTCATTGGTAATGAATTATGAATATGATGCTTCGTGAAAGTTGAAAGTAGTTTCATTTCATTTCATGTTAGATATTCTTTGTTGTAATGGTTACACTTAGCTTACAAGTACAACTTTGGTGATCAATGATGATAAATGTTATATATTGAATTTTGAAAGCTTGACACTTTAAGATTGATGAATCATGAAACTCAATGTGTTGTATGTTACTAACTTGTGGGCGTGGTTGATGAAGATTATAACTTCTAGATGATTGATGTTATATGGTTCAATCTATGTTTTTACGCTTTTTATATCTAATACATCATTCTACATGCTTTTGTTGACATATATGCATCAAAATATAAAAATATATATATTATATATAAAAATTTGCACCCTGATTCGCTCCCGGACTGGGAGCTTCTGAAAATGTCACTCCCGCTCCCAAGTAACTTGCATGGGTGTTGTCAACTTTTGAACAGTAAATTTGTAGTCGAAATAAATAAATATAAAATCACCGCAAGACAGCAGAACTTCAGCCCAATAAATCTTCCTTCACTTATATTGAAATCTGGAAAATTTAGGGCCTAGACCCATAGAGAAATTACACAGAAAATACAGCAATATTAGAACCTAGAAATGGCCCTAAGATTTTCTACCAAGGAAGAATTCGGCCTCCTAAAAATGGCTGCTCTAGGGGATGAATTTGCCTTGGCATCTCTCGGCCTGTACCTGCAAAATTCAGCCCTTCTAGCCATACAGCCTGCGCACTGAAATTTTCGACCTGTCCAAGGAAACTTGCCCTCCAAGTCTTGGCCTTCCTGCTGGAAGTTTCATCCCTCTCACATTCTCGGCCTGCTCAGGATTTTCACCCTCTCTCTCTCTCCTCCAGGTCTTGGCCCCCTTCAGAAATCTCGGCCCTCACACAAATTCTCCTTCCAAAAATCTACTACACACTTTTTCTATTTCTCCTTATTCACTCAAGCCTCTCATGAGAAAATTGATTTCTCAACACTACAATGTTTGTGTCATCATCCTCTCCCTTAAATTTTCTTTATAATTTCAAATTGAGCAAAATCCCTAACCTTCAATCTCCAAAGTGATAGACAGCTAGGATTAAATCCTAGCCCACTTAGATCAATGGTTGACATTAGATCTAAGTCACCTAAATAATTAAATTATTTATCCTTAGGAATTTGCTCAATTAGTTGATTAATTAAATTAAGTAATGTGATTTTCCTAAGTTAGAATTAGAAAAAAAAAAAAAACCATATTAGTTGCTCCTCTTGAACAACCACCTAAGCAGGACTTCTTATCCCACATGTTAGACACAAGCGAATGCAGAAGACCTTCTGATTCTCTAAAATCAACAAATTGAACACCATATCCTTACCTATGTTTGTTTAAGGTCCATCAACCCATTGCATCTTTGAAATTACCCTTGTTTAACAGCGTTGTTCTTAAATTTTTGTAACTACGACATGTATATCCAGGCACAAAAGCTACAATTTCCTCCCCATGTTCTTGTAAAGGTAGAATGACAAACAATAAACACATTTTTATTGGCCCTCATAAACCTCACAAATGCTTTAGCTACCTCCCTCCTACTTCGCACATTGTCCATTTCTATCAAATTTACAAATCCTGAAGAATTCCCTGGAGTAGAACTTTAGAAGTCCCTACTATATGCTTAACAGACTAAGAAGGTGGAATACTTTCATTCACTTGGGAGAACAATGAAGTTTAGGGTTTCTTTAAGTTCATTTTCACTGTAGAAGATATAGCATTTTCAGCCACCATGTTTAATCCATTCATGGGAACCAACACTGTTTTTTGCTTATTTTTCAAAACTTTTTCCACATATCGATGAAAGGGATTTTTAGTGTCAAATAGCTTACGGATTTCTGCAGTTTTTATTTTTAAATTATATCCCAAAATACACAAATAATTGCATTTCAATGTTTCATAACTGAGAAAGAACCAATTCCTCCTGAAATATAGTACTATCATAGTCACCATTCTCCAAATAATGCAGACTGCTAGGATACAATCAGAAAGTAAATATTGATATAAAACACTTACGATGGTGCAGCAGGTGAAACTTCCATGGAAGAGGAGACTGCTGCAGTAGGAACAGTTTCTGAATCAGCTGTCAACATTCCAGCAGATGTAGCTGCTACAACAGTTGCAGATGTTCCGAGTGATGTAGTTTCTGCAACAGTTGTAGATGTTACAGACATAGTTACTGCTGAAGTCGATGCCTTCAACAAAGTGGTACACAAAGAAGAGGGTGCTGGAGCCATGACAGTTACAGGCAGACTAACTGTGGTGCAAGATGAAGCAGCAATAGATGTGAGCATTGTGGATGACATAACAGCAGCAGAGGGAGATTCTATCAGGGGAGCCACAGAGCCGGATAAGCTTGAAGATGTCTGCAGCAAGGTTGCCACATTGGTCACTGGTGCCACTGATGCAGAGACTGAGGTTTTATTGGTGGAGAAGTTATCAAAAGACACATTTGGAAATGCTATCAAAGGAGAGGCTGTGATAGCTACAGATACTGGTGACACTACTGGGGCACCAACTTCAGCTTTTGGAACATTGATGGGCATTGCTGCCTGCACTGCCTGCCTCCGAGCTGCCTGATAAGAGAAATAAATTACTTTAGATATCTCCAATTCACACTATAACAAGCACAGATCTTTCGAAGTAATCAACAAAAAAGATGAAAACATCTCCTGCAGACTAGCAAGAAAGTACCACAGACCTCCATTTCCTCTGGCATTGTCCACTTTGACTGTTTCGTGACCTTACTGTAATAATACCTGTGACAGAAATAAAAAAGAAAAGTACAAACTTGAACTTAATATGGTTGCTACGTAGTTGCATGAATTAACTAGCACTATGCTCCAAATATGAATAACAGTGCAATCACTAACTGTTCATAAAGTTATAACCCTAACAATCTAAAACAAATTTCACAATTTTATAAATCCAATGATAAGCTACCAAGAACTACTTACTTTCTCCCATCTGCTGTTGTGAACTCCTTCCAATCTGTGGATGCATCTGCCCGCTGTTACAATAAAAGGCAATAAAGTAGTTCAAATAATTGTGCATATAAAGCCATAGCATGGTAACTCTCACTGCTTATAAAACATAAACACAAAAACTACAAACCCCTAAACCATCAAATAAAGATACCAATCATCAGCACCCAAAGCTTTATTTTCTAAACACATTTATTTTGGAGATGATTGAATGCATTAAAATTATATGGAGAAATCAACAGCTAAAAAATTATAGCCTATAAATTGTAGCAGAAGCTTATATATATATATATATATATATATATATATATATAACGAATCTTCTTCCACAAGGTTCTTCCATTTAATTAGATATTTTTTAACAGTTCTAGAATGGAGTCATTTCTTTTCTAGTGGATAGAATGCCTTCTGGTTCTAAATAATTCTCCCTTCATCATGTTGAATTTTGTAGCTATGGTCGGTCTTCATAATTAATATTCTTGGTCTTGAAATATTTATAATGATAAATGTAAAGCATGTTCTTCATGCTAGTGTCAAAAGAAAAATATTAAGGCATGTTCTTCATGTCCTCATTAAAAGAGAAAATTTGAATTTCTGGCTCCAAATAGTAGTAAAGTCAGGTCGGCCTCAGCTTCTAGGGGCACCCATTCGACCACCCAAGAGACTATATAGTATATAAAGACACCATTTCGTCCTCCTCCAAGCCAAGCAACTCGGTCCATCTGAGGTCAGCGAAAGATATCTATGAGGCAAATAAACTGAGCGAATTTGAGGCCAGCAATAAAGCATATCTGAGGCTAGCACAGAAGAATGTGTGAGGCCAGTGAAGAAGTAGAAAAAGGGAAAATAAGGAACAGTCTTGAAGAAGCAGGAGGCCGAATTTCTTGCAGAACGAAATTCTCATTTAGGGAGATCAAGGATGAGTTTGTGGAGCAGATTATTGACCTGACTAGAGGGAAGCATGACCAGGTGTGACCTAGCTATATTTGTTGGTCTGTTTGACCTTGTATTTGACTGATGTATCTCTGTTGAACTTGATGATTTCTCTAAGGAAAAGGTTGCTGGATTTTTCCCCATGTAGGTTTTCCCAGGGTAAAAGGTTTTCTTCTTGATTTAGTTGTCTCTTTAAGATCCTAATGTCTATGGTTGAAGATCTTCTGTGTAATTGCTTTATGATGAAATTGAATGAATGAAAGATTAAATTAACAAATCATACAAAGTAATTATCAGATAAGAAGATCCCTAAAAATTCAACACATCATCCAATGAAAGGAGTTCAATTGTGCTGATTGATGTTGTCCCGACACCTTCTTGAGACATGACACATGAAACACATTGTGGATGCAGCTATTGTCTGTCAATTCCAATCCATAGGCAACTTGGCTAATCTTTTTTTTGTTAATTTGATATGGTCTATAAAATTTAGCAGACAATTTGTTCTTCCCTTGTTGCTTAAGAGACAACTGTTTGTAGGGCTGAAAGCTTACAAATACCTAATCACCTTCTTCACATTCGCTTTCTAATCTATGTTGAAACTTGATCTGCTTGTTGTTTCATTTAATTACATGCAATTGCTAAGTTCTCTTTTAGTAAATGAATGACCTCCTAACCTTCAGCTAGTTGATTTCTTACTGCTGCCACCTTAGAATTAGACACTACAAACTCTTTCCATTTTGGTCGTTCCTAACAATATAAAGTTTGGAAAGGAGTCATTCTGGCTAATGTGTGATAAGTAGAATTATACCACCATTCTGCTCAATGTAATCACTAAAAGTCTAAAACCACTTTTTCTGCTTATCTGTCAAATACAAATGCTTGGAGGAATTTGTTTACAACTTCAATTTGACCATTTGTTTGAACATGATATGTCGAGTTCATATTAAGGGATATCCCAGTATGCTTCAACAAGTCTTTCCAAAATTTGCCTTTAAATTTTGTACCCCTACCACTGATAATGACCTTTGGAAAACCATGCAACTTATAAATATCCTTGAAAAATACTTCCGTGATATGTTTTTTCGAATCTGTTTTCCTTACCCCTATGAAATGTGCATACTTAGCCTACCAACCATGACAAAAAATTTATCTTTTCCATTGGACATGGGAAACCCTCCAACGAAGTCCACTGAAATTTCTTCCCAATTTTGGTTAGGAATGTGTATAGTGTGGAGTAACCTTAGTGACATAGCATTTTCTCTTATTTCTTTGACATATGTCACATTTGGCAATGTACTCCCAGATGTTTTTGTTCATCCCTTTCCAAAAAAAATGATCGGTGTGCATTATAGTAGGTTTTGAAAAACCCTACATGCATGTAGCTAGAGTCATGTCATTCCTTTAAGACTTTCAATTTAAATTTTGAGAATGGAGTTAGAAAGATCTTATCATTGTACCAAAGAATGTCATTTCTCCATCCTAATTTTGGGTTTTGGACCAAGTTATTGATTATGGAATAAGAGTCAAGATCTTTGGCATATTCAATGTGTTTTTCATCTAACCAATCAGGGATCGCAACCAATGTCACCTATATGCTATTACATCTTCATCTTTTCATGATAGTTTATCAACAACTACATTATGCTTCCCCATTTTTTGTAATTTCCATATCAAAGGTGAAAATTTTCTCTATCCATTTTTGTTGTTCAGTGGACAAAGATTTTTGTCATAGTAGGCAATGAAAACTATTCTGATCAATATGCAACAAAAACTTACTTCCTGAAAGATATTATCATCACTTAGATAATGCATGTATAATGGCAATATCTCTTTATCATGTGTAGATTTTGAATGTTCCCTCTTATTGAGATTTCAACTCTAAAAGGCTATCAGATGATCTTCCTACATCAATATTGTGCCTATTCCATGTTAACCATGTGAAATTTCCTTATGCAGCAATTGGAATTTAATCTTCTATCTACTAGAGATTATTTATCTTCAGAAATTAAATTACGGCAAATAGTGATTAATTCACTATTGCAATCTTCACAAATAAATACAGGAACTGAGAAATAATGCACACACACAAAATAATTGACACTGGTATTTTTGGACAAATTGTCCCTGGAAAAACCCCAACGTGGGGAAAACCAGTTCTGCAAATGAGGGTTTATATTATTAGTAAATCTTCAACAAAATTGAGAAATACAATCAGCTTGCCTCTCACTGGCAAAGCTCCGGCATACAATATCTCCATTGGCAAAATCAATCTGGAAACCCAAGTTTCCTTCTACAAAATTAACTCAACCTCCTCAGTGCAATTCGCACTCTCTGCCTACTACACGCATTGGCTAAACTGGAAATGTGTGTGGCTCTCTTTGGAACTCGCAGTGCCTCTGAAAATTAGCTCTAGCAACAATCTCTGCCTCTTGCAAATCTACTGAGCAACTCACACCTCCTCTGGCACCTGTCTCCGACAACTGGGAATTGATTTGTTGCCCAACTCTACACACTGGTTAATTCGTACTACTTGGTATAGCCTCCCTGCAGAATAATTCAAACTCCCTTCCTCTTCTAGAATGTTGGAATCTCTATAGAAAATTTCTCTAGAAATCCTCTTCCCAATCTCTCTATTGAAACCCTATTGTTGGTGTCTCCCTTTGCGCCCTTACTATCACTACAATTTGCTATCTCTGAGTGTCTTTGCGTGTTCTCCAAAGCCCCATCGAATTGCTCTTATAATCTCTTGTTGAGAAACCAACGGCCATGATCTAATCACAATCGATGGCTAAGATCATCTTGACCCCATCAAGTGACTTTTCTGGAAGTCTCTAGAGCAAAATCGATTTACCTCAATTAATCTGATTTAATTAACCAGTTTTCCTAAGTTAGACTTAGGAAAATATTTAATAATTGACTAATTAATCTAATTAAGGCATTTCTTGTGAAACTTTTTATGGGTATTGGACAAAATGTGTTTGTGAGCCTCATAGGCACCATTGAGACTAGAACACTTGTCCACTGCTACGAAAAACTAACACTCCCTCTTAGCGAGGAAGGTGTTCTCCACTACTCCCAACTTATCCTTTAAGTAAACACATTTTGCCTTACCCAAGGCCTTTGTGAGAATATCTGCAACCTGCCAAGCTGTAGGAACATATTGTAGCCGAACTGATCCACGTTGTGCACAATCTTTGATGAAGTGGTACCTGATGCCGATATGCTTCAACCTATGATGAAAGACTGGATTCTCAGAGAGCTTAATGTAACTTAATTATCACAATAGATACTGGTCAAATCTAATCGTTGACCAAACAGTCCCACTAGCAGCTTCCAAAGCCAAATAGTTTCATATGTGGCCATGCTTGCTACCATGTATTCTGCCTCTGTAGAACTCAGTGCCACAGACTTCTGCTTCCTACTACACCAAGAGACAACCCCTAATCCAATACTAAAGCAGTGCCCTTGGTTACTTTTCCGATCCACTGAACTGCCTGCCCAGTCTACATCTATGTATCCCATCAAACTGACACCATCACCTCGAGCATATCTCAAACCATACTCAATTGTATCATGTAGATACCTCAATACATGTCTCATTGTTGTCCAATGTACTCTCTTCGGCTCCACCATGAACTGACTAAGAGTGTTGACTGCGAAACAAATGTCTGGCCTTGTGTTGACCAGATACATGAGAGATCCGATGAGCTGCCTATACAAGGTTGGGTCCACTTCTACGTCCTCTAATGCATCTATCTTCCTCCAGTTGGTAATCATAGGCATGGACATGGGTCTACAATCCTACATCTTGAACCTCTTCAGGATCTCCATAGTATATCTCCCTTTCCCAAGGAAGATCTCCCCATCCGTCTACCATACCTCCAATCCTAGGAAGTAATGCATTAGTCCCAAATCCTTCATCTCGAACTCAACTGCCAAGTAAATCATTGAAGTTGTTTAAATGCAATTGTTTACAATGGAGAACAATGTAGCCCTATGAAAAATTAACATGGTATCAGAGTTGTGTTGAAGAAAAGTCATTGAGATCACCCATTGCAGGCACCAAAGACGGTAGCAGATGAAGATGGCAAAGACCTAAAAGAATACTAGGGTTTGAAGGAAACCCTAGGGAAGCTTTGTTCTTACAAGAGAAGGTTAGGGTTTGGGAGAAACCCTTGAAGTGGCCTTGGATATGGCCTAGGTTCTATAGCATTGAAACCCTAGTATGATTCAAAATTGTTCTTGAAATGATATGCCATTCAGTTATTCAAAATCAGTGAAACCCTATAGTGAATCTCCCTAATATGGCATGATCAGTGAGAAGCCCGTGATAGAGAAACCTTAGGAGGAGGGTATGTTGTAGTTTCAGTGGTCATCGTATACATTGATGGTTGGTTTTGGCCACTAATGTAAGAAGATAAAGGATACAGGTGGTGCTCAAGAAGATGAATTTCTTCTACCAATGGCATATCGTTGATGGCAGTGTTTTACAACCAGGACCAGGACTCCGACCAGGCCGAGGATCGACTCCGACTCCGACCAGGATTCGGTAATGACTCGGCCTAGTCGATTTCAATGACTCGATCGTTGTAAAAAATACATTAAATATTTATTTTTTTTATAAAAAAACATAATTTTAAATATTTTAAACATAATTTTAAAGATTTTCATTCATGTTTCCAAACACATAGCATTATAATATAGATGGAAGACAACATATGATCAAACTTTTTAACTTGACTAGGGGGGTTTATACCGGAGGGTCTTATGTATTTACACTTTGGTTCGAACACTTTTAATTCAGGTTCTAGATTATAGTATACACATTTTAACCTTGAAAACTAAACATATATAGATATGTGTTTCTATTTAATTCTTCTGTGTTAAAATGCTCTTCATATTTACAAATTTTGCTTGTTTTTACCAGGTCTTCCATGTTTCTAAATGGATTTATTAATATGTTTGCGGTGCTGCAATAGTAATTCTGGATTGTGGTAGTAATTACATAATGCCATTTTATATTCTGCATAAGGAAAATTTTGGTTATTTAAGTGTTGGGATTGATTTGCCTCTCAAATCAAGATTTTGAAATGTGCTTCTATTCTCTCACAGAGCTTGATTTAAAGATTTGAATAGATTGAAGAACTTTCTAATATTGGTATAGCCTTTTAATTCAAATGGATGCACCAAGTGGTATGGAGATTAAAAATCTGATTGAAGCTGTAGCGATGGATTTCAAACAAGCATTTCTATGGTACCTTATTGGCAGATGGACAAGATCTACTGTGTGGACCAATGTCAATGAGGCTTCAAGTAGGTCACATAGGTGAGAGTTGCACTGTGGCAGTGGGGTTTACTAAATTTTGTGCTCTGTTTTTTCCTGATTGAGGTCCTCAGCAAAATCTTAAAGAATGAAAAACCTCAAGTCCAGTGGATTCATGACATCCTTTTGTCTCTGTAAGCAAGAAGATATGTATTACAGGTAGACATCTAGATACAACACTAAAGGTTAGATGTGTTAATACACCTTTCAGCATAATTTTGCTTACTGGGAAATTTGGTTTTTCAGAAAATGCATATTAGAAAGCTTTTCCTGAAGAAAGTTGTTCCTCTTTTCAGCTTGATCAGGATTGTCACTAGGGGTTTGAGAGTTGATGAGACATACGCCATAACAGGTAAGTTGTGGATGGTTAATTTAGGTGGAAGCGAACAAATTCTTAAGACACAGGCTAGTGGCCAAACTATGGAAGAAGCAAAAGCTATAAACTTGTCACTTTCTGCCTTTGGAGATGTTATCAGTATATTGCAGGGAAAACAGCCTCACATATCTTACAGGTACTTGGACTTTTGGATTCGAAAGTATGAAGAGGATCTTTGATCTACTTGCAGATCTGAAAAAAATTAGTCATACCTGACATAATGAAAACATCAGAGAGATAAACAGCAAGATTCTGAAAAGAATATCACCATTCTATTACGAGGGAGAGGTTACCTTTTATAAGCAAGGCGCCTTCTTATTAACTTGATTACAAATAGTTTTGCAATGGTTCATGGCATACTTTATGCATTGTGTACTTCATAATAAAATTACAGACATCCAAACAGATTAATTTCACACCACAAATCCAAAAAAAAGTGAATAAAATTTATTTTTTACGCTGCCCAGCCGTTTTCCAATGACTAGGCCTGGTCAATACGTACTCGGCCTGGTTGACCGAGTCAACTATGACTCGGCCTGGTCATTGGATGACTAGGCCAAGTCATAGTTGACTCGGCCAACCTAGCCGGTTACTTGGCCTGGTCGTAATTTTTTTTATCGGCTCGGTTTGACCAGGCCGTTTCCGAGTCAACTCGGCCTGGTTGTAAAACAATGGTTGATGGACAATGGTAACTCATGGAGGCCGGATCCAAAGGGAGCTAATAGCTTCTTTCAAAATTCATTAAAGGATGAGTATTTTTTTTTGGACTTATGTTACGACATTTCCCTTGTTTAGATTTGTCATTTTTGGACTATTGTTTATTCCTCCTGCACACTTCTTTTACTAACGTCTTGGATAAGGAAAGTCGATCCTTCTTAAAGATCATCATGATGTGGAAGCATTACAAGAAGAGTTAGCACTCAGAGGGCATTGAAGGCCTCCTACAATCTATATTAAAGTTAAGTACTTTCTAGACTTATGTCATCTCTTTGTGTCACTATTCTTGTTAATTTATTCTTTTCGATTATTGGTGATTCTTCCTGCATGAGTATTTTATTTATTTCACTAACTTATTGGATGAGGATGTGATCCATCTTGAGGATCATCAAGATGCAGAGTAGTGCAGGAAGAGAAATCTCCTAGAGGGAGCTGGTGTATGAAACTTCAGAGAGAGATGGAGCAGGATAATGAAGGAGCCACTCTCATTTCTAGAGAAGAAAGACAGTCTTGTCTCATCACTAATAACACTTTCATTAAGATTATTTACTTGGATATTATTGCTCTTGCCCTTGTTCTATGGTCACAAGTACATTTGATGAATGTGAGGATCAAGCCCTCTATATCAAAGATTGAGGATGATGTAGAGCCATCCCATGACTTATGAAATGGACAAGAGCTCAAGACCTCAGAGGAAGGATTGTAGTCTCACTGGTTAATTGAAGAAGCTTCCTATTCAGAGGGAGTAGATTGAGGGCAACAGTATGATATGATACTAAGAGCGATATGTCCTTCATGAAAGGATTATTCTTGATATCTAAGATGTAGCAGTGTTTGATGCTTCTGTGATATGGTTCAAAGTTTCAAACTATGATAAGAAATATGCTCTCAAAGAAAGAAGGTTATCCTAGCTCTTGTTGCCTGATTCCTTATGTGAAGTGAGCTTCCCCTATGATGTACTTGTAGAACTTTGAGGTGCATGAGTAAAGGACTCATGATTGCAGATTGAAGAAAGCCCCACCTAGACTCTAGCAAGTTCCCTGGGCTTGGCAGACTGGAATGATGAGCATTTGATGTGACCTCTAATCTCTCTTATTAAAGAGGGAGTTAATGCTTGATGATCCACTTCCTAAGAGAAGTGTAACAGAGAGATGATAAGGACTTCTTGTCAAGGGAAGCATGCTATTAGAGATGGTTTACACTGAAGCAGTTGAGAGAGCCTCCTCTTCAGATACAGTTTTGATGGAATCCCATGATGAGCCAACAACTAGATGGATTTTGTGAGCCATATAGAGCCTGGACATGTATATAGGGTTGCTACTGAATACATGCTGAGATATCTACATAAACGAGGACACACTGCCGGAAACTTGATGGATACGCTGATGATGACAAAGATTGGGAATGTTGTTGACAGGAAGAGCACATCTGGATGTTGCAAACTTGCAGTAACTTGGGGTCTGCTGTGATTTCTTGATGAGCCAGAAAAAAGATACTTGTTGATTTCAATATGGCTAAGGCAAAACAATTATTGCTAGCATGGCTAGTTGCAAGGCAGTGCAATTGAGAAAGCTCTTTAAAAAGCTATTTGAACACGTGTTGGGCATGATTGATATACTACGATAATGTGAGTGAGATCTGATTTTCAAAGAATCTTGTGTTTTATGATCATTCCAAGCATTGTGAGATCAGATATCATTACATCCAGGAAGCCCTATGAACTGACTTGGGTTGCCCCTGGGAGGCTTGATGTGGTTGATAAATTTTGTTATGGATGTGCTTTGTATCTCAGCGAAACAATTGATTAATATCTAATAAAAGAAGAAGAATTGAATTCTAGGTTTTCCCCCTTATGGGATTTTTCCCTGGACTCTGACCAAATCCTAGTGTCTCTTTTGTGCATGCTTTTCTTCTGTTGACCTTTTATTTTTCGTTGTTTATTGTTCTCTCTACATAATTGCTAATGTTGATAATGATGTTATGGGGTGAATGTTATAAGCAAATATTCAAATTGTTTAAATGCAATTATCTACAATAGAGAACAATGTATCCCTAAGAAAAATTAACAGCCCGCTCTGATCATCTATTGGCAACTCGTGAGATCTCTTGAAGTCTTTCTCCTCCCGGAACTCATGTCCTGTCTCACGATGATCCTCCTGCTACTAGGGATATAGATCTTGTACACCTTGGACGTTTCGATGTATCTAACGAAATAGTTCTTCTCTACAGTCGGATCCAATTTGGTGTGGTTATCATTTGACACATGACAATAAACTATATTGTCAAAGATTCTGAAGTGCCCGACCTCTATCTTCTTCCCCAACACTTTGTGAGGAACCCTATTATGTATGTACACCGTTGTGCTGCATGACTCTGCCCATAGAAACTCAGGTATATCTTGGTCATATAACATTGCCCTCGTTGCTCCAACAATCATCATGTTCTTCCACTCTACAACCCCATTCTGCTATGGGTTGTATGGAGCTATCCACTCTCTCCTTATGCCCTACTTCGCACAGAACCCTGTGAAGGCTTTATCAGTATACTCACCTCCATTATCCGTATGAAGCACCTTGATAATTTTACCTGTCATATTCTCCACAAGAGCCTTAAACTCTTGGAAGCGACTGAAGACCTCATCCTTTATCTTCAAAAAATAGATCCAGGTTTTCCTGGAGAAGTCATCGATGAAGGTTACGAAATACTCATAACCCCTGAGAGATCTGGTAGACAACGGGCCACAAATATCTGAGTGTATCAACTGAAGCACACCACTAGTTCTATTGTCACTCCTTGGGAACGTTGCCTTTGCAAACATCCCAAGCATGCACCCTCTGCACACATCGTCATGTTCCGTGCTCAATTTTGGAACTCTTGCCACGGTCTCTCTAAGCAACCTGAGTGCTCCATGATGTAAGTGTCCCATCCTCATATGCCATAGGTCCCCCAAGTCTCTACCACTGTTACTGTTGCTACTAATCAGTGCCTTTGGAGAATCCAAATGTAACTTATACAACTTGTTGCTTTGAACACCAATCTATTTGACCTTCTGCCAACTCTAGTTCTTGATGTCAACCTTCTGCCCCACAAAGTAAACATTGTACCCTTATCCTGTAGCAAAGAGACCTAAGTTGCACGAAGTGCTGAAATGTTTTGGAGTTTCTGAAACGGGTATGTTTAAAAATGTCACCTCCCAAAAATGGAAACGTCAGTTGAAACGTAGTCTAAAACATCATATATGTTTATATATATAAAAAGAAATTTATAAATAAGTGAATAACACAATATCTTGCAAGAAAAAAGGGAATAAGACTCATAGATGACAATTTAGAAGGAAAACCAAGTCTATATTAACTCTCATAGATGATTACATGATTGTAGAGATTCAGTGGAGTTTCGGCTGAGTTTCGGAGTTTCAGGTACGGGTACGTCCCGAAACGTCGGGTTCTTAGAAGTTTCGTGCAACATAGGTAGAAACTAAAATCAGGTTCATGCCTAAACCCGGCACATGCAACACATCTGTAACATTATTACTCTTGCCTAACTCCCTCTGAATGTTGATGGTACCTCTCCCAACTGGAGTACACTTTGTCTTGTTTCCCATCTATCTCTGGAAGTCCATCTCCTCTTCCTTCTAACTAGAGAGATAGCCTCTAACCCCCGACATATGTGTTGACACTCCACTATCGATATACTAGACTCCTGTAGATCTGGAGCTAGAGAGGCAAGCTATGAGAGCAAATTCGTCTTCCAGCCTAGAAGACAAATTCTCAATGTCCACTAAAGTTGTTGCCTGCTTGTTGATAAATCTGGGGTATAGGGATTATGTGATTTCTCTTGAATGATAATTGCTTGTGATGCAACTTTTCTTAGTATTTTATTAGTTTCTTTCTTTCTCTGGATTATGTTAATGTCTTTTATCATCAAACAGCTACCAAATCATAAATAAGCATGAGACAAGGGACACAAAATGTAGGTTATCATCCAGGGCCAAAACCTCTCCAACTTGAGAGGAAAACTATTTGGTCAATTTAGTGTGTCCTAAATTGCTATTTAAAATGTCAATCCGAGAGTCGTAAACTACTGAAGTGAAGTGCACTGTATATGCAAGATAACCGATTTCTTAGTCTTTTGTCGTTTTTGAGCTTTTTAGTTTGTTTTTGGGTTTATCTTCTGTGGATTCCCTAATGTGAGATGACAGAATGGAAGGTCAAGGATGGATGGTAATGGTGATTTCTACAGTGATTTTCCAAACTTTAAAGTTCTCAAAAAGGTTTCAAACTTGCTGTGATGAATTCAATTCTCAAAAGAAAATAAAAATGTACCAAAACAGTGAACTACTGACAATGGCCCAGTATCCTTACTGCTGTGTAAAAATTAAAATAAAAGCTGAACTCAAAGCAATTCAAAGACTGAAAGCAAGGCAAACTAAATCACACTACTTCAACCCACATTCTGACCCTTCACCTTTCGACTCGCTCCGGCTATAGGAAGTAATCATAAACAAGCTGAGTAATATGATATCTAAATTGCAGGAAATCAAATTGCATAAAAGGAAACTAAGATTTAACTACTCATTCATATTTCAATTCTTGAAAATGACATAAGTAATTTAATCACTAACTTGCAGAAAAGCAAACTAAATCATACTACATCAAATAATATTCTGATTCCTCACTAATTGAGTCGCTTGGCTATAGGAAGGAAATCATAAACAGATGAGTAATATGATATCTAAGTGGCAGAAAAGTAAATAAGCAAAGCAAAACTGAAAGAAATGACAATGCTGGAATTAAAACTCAGTAAATGAATCAGCAGAAAGGACAAGATGATCTCATGTCAGTAGTCATTAAAACTATGTAAATTTTCCCGGGCTGCCTACAAGAACCTGTAAGAAAAGCACTGATCAGCTAACAATCATGAGAAAACATAAAAGAAAATATGGACAGCAATTAATCATGAATATCAGAACAGCATAATATATACAAGCAATGATTATAAAAGCAGTAACATAATGAGAGAAAGCGAGAAACTATACAGTAGATACAGAGCCTTGGTGTACAGGGGCCCTCTGCAACCTCGGCCAATCAATACTCAGTCACAAATCGAATTCAAGAATGTTGTCTTCTCATATATTAAAGTGCAGTAAAAACATAGAAATAGAGCACGGTACAGTGGGCTCGGAAAACACAGTCAAGATTACATATCAAAAGCTAACTGTCAAGTGTTTGATAACGCGTTATTTATAAGTGAAAATGCTATAACTAATTCCTAGATTCTACGCTGCCAAACAGACACGTAAATCTCCACGGCCTGAGATCTAGCGGTATGGTAATTATGACAGATAAATCCATGGAGTGGTGGCTGCTCGATTCAGTTCACGGATTGATCCACAGGTGTTGGCACACCTCCAGAAATTGAGGATCTTGCCACACAAACCTTCACGTGGGCAAAACAGAGCCGTGCCACCGCAAAAATCTTGGTTTGACCCCTCCTTTGACCGTCTTTGACCATGGTTGTTTGTGAGTGATTCGGTTGAACTGAGGGGACACGCTCCATGTACATGTCATTTGCAGCTTGCCCATGTGGCCGGATTCTCCATTGGACACCTGTAACATAGTCTTTAACAAAATGGTTGTGGAAACTTGAGTTGGCTACGGAAAGTGACAAGTTTCCGCAGCTGTTTGAACAAAAATCTAAATCAAACAGCAGCCATAAACATAGTTAGGAAACCATTTCATAAGCTCTTTTTAGACTAATATGCAATGATTTGACAGCTTGGTGGATCAAATAAATGGAAAAGGAGACTGAAAAGGTATATAGGGAAGATGCAGGTTTGGGACTCAACAAAAACCCACGCGAATTCTTCTTCTTATAGAATCTTCAAGAGACGAATTCCAAGACCAAGACCCTTGACCTATTAACCTCTCCAAGACCAAGTCACAAGGCTTCTTTGAGCGAGTTCTTCTTCCTTGAGTCAATGTTAGTCAAATTGCTTGCTTCTCCTTAGATCTCGGCCACCCTTCATATTTCGGCCTATTGGTTCAAATCTGCAACTCTCGGCCTCTTCAGAAACCCTAGTTGCAGCACGTGTGAGGGATCAACACCAATTTTTGTCCCTTGATTCCCTTTGCTTGGATGGAGTCTTCTTCTTCTGCAATTCGGCTTGTATTCTTGACTTGCTTTCTTCCTTAATTCGGTCTTCTAAGTTGACTGTGATGACTTCGTCTCCTTCTGCAGCAAATGGCACCAATTCTCCTCACACGTGTGAAGGATATTTTGCCCAAAACATATCAAAACTAACTCGATTTCTTTTCCTCCTTTCTTTGCTTGATGATGAGCTTCTTCTTTAGTGTTTCTCGCACTTGATCTCTTGTTTTTGGATGCTTGATCGAATGGTTTCTCAAGAGAGGTCGAGTCCTCTCTATATATATAGTGATTTGCCCATGAAATAGGCCGACTTGTGCAAGTGAGTAGGCCGACATGCTCTTCTAGAATGATCTCCATCTTCTTTTGAGGGTCGACTTGAAGGAGTGCTTGTGACAAGGTCTTGGAGGGTTAATGACTCAAACAAATTCTCTTTTTACAATATGTAACATGCCCAAATGGGTCTTCAATACATGACATTGACTTACTAGACTTTATGACTTAATAACCAAACCTAATAGCTCACAATGGGAGCTTGATCTACAAAATAAAATTCCTTGAGCATGAAACCCATGCCTCAAGCATAACAAAATAATTTTATTTTTCTTCTTTTCATTAATTACATAAAATCATGATTTACACGTCATTATGAAGACCGAACCTAGTTACATATTTCAACATTGCTTCCCCTTCTTTTCCTTCTTTCGGTTAGGACATTGGCTGACATAGTGTCCATGCTGACTGCAACCAAAACACTTGACCTTACTCAAGTCTTTTTTCTTCGTATCTCCTTTTGGGCCTTGTCCCTTACTGGAACCCTTCTTTGCTATCAATCTCAAGCATTCTTGACATCATCAACCTCCAGCCCTAGACTTATTCACTTAGCCTTTTATATGATCTGGTTATATACATGTTTATGAGGCTGGCCTATTATTGTATCCTTCTTTACTTCATTTTATCCTAGATTTAGCTTTGGAATTTTCTAGGAGTTGTGTTTGCACTCTCACAGTGTAATTGTACTGGTTGTATACTTCAGTCCCATTCATCTATTTATGGTCATTCATTCGACATTAATAAAATTATCTTATCTTATCTTGTGATTACCAAATTGTTCACTAGTTTTGATCTCATGCACAAATCCTCTATCACAATGCCTTTGTCAATCCACAACTTGGAGAAAAACTATACTCAACAAAATTGACAACCTAGGAGGTACTGCGAATTAAGGAACAAATTAAAAGGCAGATGTTATTTGTTTTTCTGTTTTGGAAATAAGGTCACGAATAACTAGTTGTATGACACACGGGCAAGCACAACAGAACAAGCCCCTTTTTAGATGATGAATGGCGTTGAACCGTTGAATAACAATCAAGATCTTATTGTACTTAAATTCATATATAATACCAGCTTGAAGCCTGTCTCTCTACAGCATTGCACAAGACATTTACAAGCTAGTAACAGAACCATAAGGAAAACAAAAACTACATGAAAAAAAAAATCCATTTCTGGCTGCATAATTTCTACACCAAACCATAAAGGGGATAAACTTCCAAGATCTTACTAGAAATATCAAGGATGTTTTATACAAGATATCTCACCTCAATCGGACTCAGCAATTCAAACGGTTTTTCCCAACTTGATTGCCTTGTCTTTTTGTTGTAAAAATATCTACAACAGAGTCAAAGTTTGCATTTTCCATTGTAAGTAATTTTTTCAATAATTTTAGTTGTAGCCATCAACTGAAGAATAAAAAAAAAAAGTCAACATGCAATAGTAGGATTTTTCAAAGTAAACACTTGTTTAAAAATGCACTCAATCCATTCATTTTACCTTTTCCCATCAGAGTTTGTATGCTCCTGCCAGTCCGTGGAGAATTGTAAGTCGGAACTTGTAGCTTGTGCAGCTGCCACCTAACATGGCATAACAAAATAAGTTAACAAGTTTCTACATCTAAGTGAATACCCTGTTCCAAAGACAACTATTCTTGGATGTCAATCAGAATGGTAATGATAGGGAGTTAAGCAATTGTGAGGCCCAATCTGGTATGGTTATGAATAGCCGGCTAATGATAGCAAACGAGTATTATAGAAAGATTTTCTCCTCCCATTTATCACTATGATGAATCCTGGTGAGTCATTCAAAATGACTGTAGGTAGTTGGGCCAATCAAATTTGGATCAACCTGTTATTTCACTAGCTACTGCAAAGAATCAAGCACTAGGGAAAGATCCAAGGTTCTCATTTATTTCCAGTGGGAGTGCTACTAAGTTACTGGAATTATTTTTTGTTAACTCCAGTTTGCTAGATACAAGTTATAGTTAGTGGTACCCAGGTTAGTAACAATTAATGCACAGCTCACTAGATCCCTCAACTAAATCAATTGAGGCAGTTACTGACCAAGCAGAAACACGGGCCTGACCATAAATGTCAGGCATCTTCATAGGCCTCATAAGTATATATTGGTTTCCCTTATGCCCCTTCAGATTTTGTTAAACATGACAAGAACGCAGTAGCTAGGAGCTGTTGACCACTTTTCTCGTCAACGATACTGAATTGTAAATCATTGCTACTTTTCCCTAAATTTTGCGAAATTAATCCACGCAAGCTTATCCCTACAATTTGAACCTATCCCAACCTACATCCTCATCAAATTTACTATCTCCTCCTCACCCTAGGGAAACCAAGGGGCCTATCACCTACTCGGCACTAGCAATGTAAGGCAATCTAAAAGGGTCTCATTTGGTTATGTTTTTAGGTGTTGTCAACTGCAAGAACAAAATGGTTGTTCACGTGCCGATACAAATAGGAATGAAAGTAAACAGTGACCAATCTTATTTGTGAATTCCCATGCTTTCAATTCGGCATGTCTTTGGATATGACTGAAGCTCATGGTGAACCTTTTCAACACTTTAATTGATGCATGTCATCACTCCACAAATTGGAACTAGAGCCAACACTTGAACTGAATCACTTGCATATTGTTTATTCTGTTTGTATTCCTTAGCCAATAATATTTTGTTATGATGATTTTTTACGACAGGTGGAGATAGTTGTTCTTACCATCGTTTATGTGTGGCTTGGTTCCACTCATGTTTTAATCATACTCAGTCAGTTCATGCCATATTCTTGCAATTCACCTAGTAATTAGCTTTTCGTCAGCAAACTAACTTCTTTCATATGTTATGCAAGTTGCTAATGGGATTGTGAAAGATAATGGGCTTAACAATACTTGAATTCATGACTGAACCTGTTCACAACCAGAATTGCATCTCTGCAGGGCAATGCTAATTTCCAGGTTATTCATCAGGTCATCATGCCTTTTGGTTGCCTGTAGTAGAGATTAGTAGGTTCCGAATTTTAGGCATTCAAATCAACATGTGTAGCCTATATTTCAAAGGAGGGAAATTTCTATGTGGATTTTAGGAGTGTCTGTGGCAGCATGTTAAGCACTACTGTTGGAGATTACACTCAGCAGTCGAGAAGCAAAGATAAGTGCAATTTTGATGAAGATTTTCTGAAGCAAGGAGGGTGTATTTATTCAAATTTACCTATCTTTTGCAGCAGATGTTGAACATATAATTCATTACTATCCTCAGCGGTTATATCGGCACAATGTGTGTCCCTGGAAGTTGACTTTCTGATATGTTTGTGAAGCACTTATGGGAGCAGTGAAGGCATCCTTTCTATTTTCTTTCTTTCCTAGCTTGGAAAGTCTGTTCCTCTCATAACTAGCAGCTTCACCAGCAGATCTAGCATTCCTTTGTGATTTTCCTGGACTAGGATGAAGTGTTGACTTAGGTGATTGTTACCACCATATATGCATATTTGTTTAGTGGCATAGGCACCTAGTACACTTCATGAATTACACCTGCCTTTATGCCCTCCTCAGATCATTGCAAAGGAAATAGAGTACCTTACCAGCTAAGTCACTTGGTTCAAATTCGAATTTGGATTTGATGACCTTGAAATTCAACAAAAAATTGACAGTGAAATTTTTTTTAATAAATTCAACATACTAAAAAATATAAAAATATAAAATGTATGTAGTAAATGGTACAGGCTTACAAGTTACGGGCTGCATCAATGCCTTTTCTAAGAGAAATGAAAGTCCACAGGGTTTGATTTTCAGGTGATGCAAGAAAACCCTTCTTAAAGCCTTTGTAGATCTCGAATACTCATTCATATAGTTCAAAAACTAGCTGTGTGGATACTGGACAGTGGATGACGGAAATTGAAAAGAGTCGGGACTCCCACACCGCATCCTCAGGAATGGTGAAGACCATGAGTGTGCACAAAACCACACGGAAGAGCCAAATACCATGCAGAATAGCTTAGGTTCTTTTGTTTTAATTCTCCATTGAATTTCAGTGGCTGAATTTCAAAATTTGGCCAAATTTAATGGCTTGAAAACCATTTTAGCTTCAATTTTGAAATCGAAATCAGATTTGACTTTGAATTCGGTGAATCTGAGCCAAATTAGTTCGTTTCGGCGAATTTTGAATTTCAACCCTGATATTCGCAGAATGCTGTGACAAAGCTTACTAGTGATAAAGAGGTGCTGTTGTAGCTGAAGGTGAGCAGGTTTACGTTTTTAAGGACTTATGGAAACAAAAAGGGAGGCATTCCTCAGGTTTGTTCATTCGTTAAGCTAGCAGTATAAGGAAAGGGCAACCTTTTGAGTTTCTATTTCAGGTATGTATAGGTTGTGGATAGTGCATGTAAGGGGCTTCACCTAGCAGTCACGCCTTTCTTCATGCATTTAGTAATAGTATACATGAGCGCACACATCAAAAGGGTGAATTGCATACCGATAACTATCATTTGAACAATCAGGGCACATGCACGAGGAGATCATAATTTTCTCACGAGCAAAAAAGTGTGGTGTATCTTCTAAGTAATAACAGCACACAATTCAGCATTCACTCAGTATGCATTTTTGGAATGTCCCTTTGATACAATAATGCAAATTCAGAAATTTCACCTCAACATCGAGGTTCCCCAGATCTATTTCCTGCGAGCTTTCAGCCTTACAGTTGAATCTAAAATATAAATTACATCAGTGCATATTTCACCTATCCAACCAATTACACAATGAAGCCCAAGAAAATAAACATTTAAGATACCCTCCCAAGATATCTCAAATATTTCCCTTAAGAACTCTGAGTTTTGAGTGAGTTTTCAGTGGCACATTTCGTCAAACAGATTGGAGACATACTGCTGTAGGTGTATTTTTCACAATTTATCTCAAAGGAACATTTACAGTGATCATCATATGCCAGGATAATACTTCCAAAACAACACTGAATGATTTATATTATGCTCAGAAATACATATAGTGCGAATATAAATATGTGTAGTAATACATTTAAACAGGAACAACCATTTCATTAACTTGGCATTCAAATACACAATGATAATAAAGAGGGACCTGGTTATCTTTCCAGCAACGTGAACGTCTGAATATCAGTCCCCCTCCAAAGTAGCTACAGCCTCATAAACTTCCAAAAGATAGCCCTTACATCCCTGCATCCAACACTGATATCAGCTCCCCAACTAAACTTCAAGACACAGTCATCGTCAGCACTTCATTTTCCAGCTTTCCAAGTATCCAATAGCCAGGAATCCGGCCCCTTCTAATGCCAAACTCGTCCTCAGGGATATACTCAGGTTACAGGACAGAACTCAGTCCCTCTTCTCAAGCA
The DNA here is from genome assembly GCA_031772625.1 of Pinus tabuliformis. Classification (NCBI taxonomy): domain Eukaryota; kingdom Viridiplantae; phylum Streptophyta; class Pinopsida; order Pinales; family Pinaceae; genus Pinus; species Pinus tabuliformis. The sequence goes on from CM062808.1 coordinate 608,542,693, forward strand.
AACTCAGCTAGCATAATGAGTAGAAGCTCGGTTCTCATCAGCAGAAAGATACTCAGCCTCTACAGGCCCAACACAGCCACAAAAATTAGATTATTACAAGAGCAGACACTCAAATTGTTATTTAACAAATTGAACTCAGGGTTGCATGAACGCTCTAAACCTATCCAGAGTGAAAGATTGTGACATCCCAAAACCCTGCAATTCCAACAAATTCCAATTTGGGTCAACATGTAATCTGGTAGTTAATTTCATTTGCACTTGTAGTTGCATGCTTCCCTAAATTGCAACCTGCATTTCAGTATGGAAACCCCTAAACACGGTTGAAACGTGCCTGAAACACATTTCAGCCAAGCTAGCTGAAACATGTTTCAGGCATCAAACCCCATATTTTGGCATCCATACATCGCATTTCAACGTCCATATGGCATGTGCAGGGAGATACAACATGCTTGTGTGGCGCGTGTGGACCAAATGCAAATTATTTTTAGAAAAATAATTTATGAGTGGGGCAGCATAATATTCAACCCTAGGGCCCTACTAATGCTATGTAATTAATGGTAATATTAAATTCTTAAAGTAAAAGTGGCATCACTTTTACTTAAATTTGTAACATTATGACGCAAAAACTTTTTGATAGACAGAATTATTTGTATAAATATTTTATTAAAAGATGAATTTACAGATGATGCTGTTTACAATGGGGTTTCCTAGCTTATATACTGCCATGGGCACCCTTTGGGGAAAGGGCATGATCTTATGATCGTGCCCTTTCGTCTAATTAATCCTAAAATTAAATAATAAACCTAAAATTAAAGACTAACTAATTTTTTACATAACATTGCCTTCCTCTAGAAAGAATGCTTTGTCCTCAAAGCATATGTAACAACGGATGTTGTTGACAAAATGCTTCATTCTCCCTTTGGGGAAACGGCATGATCTTATGATCGTGCCATTTTGTCTAATTAATCCTAAAATTAAATAATAAACCTAAAATTAAAGACTAACTAATTTTTTACATAACATTGCCTTCCTCTAGAAAGAATGCTTTGTCCTCAAAGCATATGTAACAACGGATGTTGTTGACAAAATGCTTCATTCTCCCAAGAAGCGTCTTCTTCGGGTAAGTTCTTCCACTTGATCAAATATTCCAAGATGATCAAAGTCCCACACTTTAAAAGCTCTTGGATTAATCTCTCAATTTCCGTTTTTTGGAGATGTGGATATCGGTATGGCTTGATGTTGACGGGGCCTGACCCTGCCTTGACTTCTATTGTATGCTCAATTTCCCTATTAGGCGGCATCTTCATAGGTAGGTCTTGAAATAATTTTTCATGCTTTCGAATCAGATCTTGTATCTCTGGTGACTCTTCTCTGGTCATGTTTGCAAATAACATTTCTAACTGGTGACATTGTACTACATAAGTGGGTGCTCCTTTTCGACTCAGCTTCATCATCTGAGATGATGATACAACTTGATTTTCTGGTGCTTGGAATCCGTGTAATTTGTACTTCTAACCTCCCCATTTGAATTTTATAAATTGTACTTGGTGGTTGGCGGCATAAGTACCTAAAGTTCGTAACCACTGAATACCTAAGACTACATCTACTCCTCCTAACGGTACTGTGAAAAACGGAGACTCTAAACTGAAGTCTTGAATCTGCAATTTAACCTTATGGCATTTCCCCACGTTTTCAATCTTCTTACTGTTAGCTACCATCACTTTCATGTTTGGTAAGGGAAATGAAAAGATATTGAGTCTCTTTGCCATGGTTGCATCTAAAAAATTGTGTGTGCTACCAGAGTCGATGAGAACCACCACGTTGTTCTTCTTTATGTGTCCTTTTAACTTTAAAGTCTGAGGTTGTGATATACCTGTCATAGCTGATAATGACACTTGTGGAATACTTCCGTCATCTAATTCTGGTGAGAATTCTGGGGCATCTTCTATTTCTTCTATGTCAGAATCTTCACTGTTTGACTCATTGGTTGCTTCACAATTATATAGGTTCTTGGGTTCTTCTCCTTTAGCACACCTATGTTTGGGGTCCCACTTCTCACCACAGCGCTTGCATTTACCGTGTTTTATCCTTTGCATTTCCACATTAGATTTTTCATCTTCACGACGATGTGGTGGAACATATCTTGTATTATTTGAGTGCACAAACTGAGGTATCCTTCGTCTTGAATATGTTTTTTCCACTTTTGACCAAAATATTGGTTCGGATTTATTTTTGGTTGTTTTTGCTTTTCGTCTTGCTACTTCTATTGATGTAATGTCATGCATCTCAAGTTCTGCTTGTAAATGGGTTTTGAGTCCCGAGATGTATGACTGAATTAGACGAGATTCTGATAACCCAGGTACTCGTGTTACTAAGGCCTCCCATTCTTGAGTGTATTCGTCCACACTTCCTTTTTGTCGTAATTTGATGAGTTTTGAAAAGAACTCTTCTTCCTTTACACCTTGGAATCTTTTAAAGAATGCATCTTTAAATTTCCTCCAGCTAATGACGTGTGTTGTCTTTTTCCATCACATAAACCAGTTATATGCTTCTCCTTCCATTTTCATGGATGCATGCCTGAGCTTTTCGTCATCGTCATTGATGTCATATATCTCAAAGTATTCTTCTGCTTTATTTATCCATGCAACATTGTTTTTTTCGTTTCCATTGAATTTAGGCATCTTGACTTTTGCCCTTCGCTGGTATGTTGCTAATGGTTGAGCAAAAAAGGGTGTTGATTGGTAAAGTTATCCCAGAGTTGCTTGTTTGTAAAGGCTGTGTTACTCACTTCTTGGTGGGGTGTCGCTGATTTTCTTCATTTTCTTTTAGTAGTTGTGCGGGTGTACAATTCATCTTTTTACACAGAAGTTTCAGCATTGTTAAGGCATCTTTGATGTTTACTTCTGTTTGGACATGTTGATTTTCCATCTTTATTTCTATTTGATTTGTCGTATCATGAAGATTTTTGATTTCGTCAGCTTGCTCCCCAAGCTTGATCTGGAATTCATTTAATCTTTTACTGACCTCATCGTGGTTGCTATTTATCTTATGCTCCGAGTCCAACAATTTTTTTTGGAAATCCGCCATTGTCATTGTCGACATCGAACGGGTTTGCGGGGGCGTGTATTTATCTGCCAGCTTAAATAATATATTTTTTTAAAATTAATTAATTAATATTATTCACATATATGTAATAATTTTTTAATTTATTTTTTTTAAATCCTATATAATTAAATTAATTACATATAATGTGATACGTAATTTTTTAATTAATCGAATGGAATGGATATCACGTCCAACGGAAAGGTCACGTTCCGTTTGACTGTTCACCCTTTCTCGTCCGAGAGGGATAATAACCGCACAGAATCAGTGATTTCAGTATTATTTGATTTCAGTATTATACCGCAGATAAAATACCGTGAATAATACCGCAGTGAATAATCCCTGCGGCAGGCTTTCAGCGTATCTCTGCAGCGGACTTTCAGTCTTGTCACGACTAACCGCAGATATAAACAACACCGGAATCGTTGGTTCAACGCAGACAAATGACAGAACTTTTCTGAACCGTTTCCCGCAGAGCCACGCAGTCGGACAGGGATAATAACCCGTGTCCCGCAGAGCCCACGCGGTGGGACAGGAATACTAACAGCTGAAAAAAAAACGTGAAGAGCAAAGTCAATTGAGCGTATCTCTGTCCGCTGATTAATTATTGAGCGTATTTCTGTTCACGCTCTCTCCGCCAACACGTAAGTCACCGCAAATAGACGGAACGCCGGAATTTAGCGTTATCACCACAGGTAGAAGAAAAGTGACACTCGAACTTGGGCTGGAACTCACAGCGTTTGGTTCAGCGTATCACTCCAGGTGAAATACGCACAGCCCCACACGCTTGCTGTTATATGGAAGACCCGTGGGGGCCAGATGGTCAGCAAAATTTGTGGGTGTTACCAGTCTCGTGTTGGCTCCGATACAAGATGACGCAGAAACTTCTTGATAAACAGAATTATTTGTATAGATATTTTATTAAAAGATTAATTTACAGATGATGTTGTTTACAATGGGATTTCCTGGCTTATATACTGCTATGGGCACCCTTTGGGGAAAAGGCATGATCTTATGATCATGCGCTTTCATCTAATTAATCCTAAAATTAAATAATAAACCTAAAATTAAAGACTAACTAATTTTTTAGATAACACATTACCATTAATTGACTCAGGATGTTTGAGAGTGGTTCCAACCTCGATGTATTTCATATGGAAAAAGTAGAATTTTAGATCCCACTCCAAATCCAGCAAACTTAATAAGTTTTTTGGATACCAAGAGATTACAACATTTCCATTGGATTATGTTGTGTACGAGTATAAGGAACTTGCATTTAATCAAGAACACCAAGTCCTCTATGTGCATTAATGTTAGTGGCATTGATTGTTGAACTCCTGTATCATGACCCTAGTAAAATTGTACCCATCACTCTAACAACATCTGGATTTGACATTTTAAGCATTGTCTATCTTATTTTAATGCTTAGACAGTGATATTGATGATGGGGATCCCAATATTGGCAATGACTTTGATAATCTATACGTATTTGTTGTAGCATGACTTTCTTGGGCTTTGGGCCTTGGCATTTGCTCATTTATTCATGAATCTATATCTGTATTCTAAATTATAACTTAAAACTTAAATGTTGTCTTTCAAACTTTTAGTACAATTTTTTAAGAATATATATATATATCACGTTTCCCCATTTTCTAATTTTTGGGGGGTCACATTTCCAGTGTGTTTCCATTTCCCCGTACCATGCAATTTAGACATTTATTCATGAATCTATATTTGTATTCTAAATTATAATGTTAAAATTTAGAACTTAAATGCTTTCATTCAAAGCTTTAGTATAAGTTTTTGAATATATATATATATATATATATAACATTTCTTTGTTTCCTAATAATTTTTGGGGGGGCACATTTCCTGTGCATTCTTGTTTCAGATATGTGTTCTTGTTTCCCCGTACCATGCAACTTAGTTCCATCCCTATTTTCAGTCACTGAATTGAATAGACCTTGATTCATGAACACTACAAACAAGTGAAAATTTTGATCGATCATAAAATTGCAGTTCTGGTAAGATGTTAATTACAGTGGTGGATGCCCCTTTTATCTGATTACTTTCTTAAGCATATGTTCTGATCCTGCACATACAGTGCTTGCATCTCACAATCTTACACTCCCAGATTGATAGATTTAATGTCCACAGTTTAAGCTATAAAATTACCTGACATATTCATGTCTAAATTTGAACCCTCAAGCATCAAAGGCCATTTTTGTTGGTTATATATGAGGCCTTCGAGACTTGCCAAATCTATAATATGGTCTAGAGGAAGATAGTGGTAAGCAAAGATGCTAAATTTGATGAGGAAGCATGGTCCTCCTGTTGAGAAATCTAGGGCATTCAATGTTAACAATTTCTCTGCTTGATAATTGCTTGCGATATGTTTGTTATTTTTTTACTTATGATCTTTCACTTTGTTAGCTTATTAGTGTGTTCTTTTCATCAAAACAATTATCAAAATAATAACAACTGACACAAAATATAGGCTTCTCTAGCCAGGGCCAAAACCTCTCACCTCTTGAGAGGAAAACCCGATAAAATTCTTCTTCTAGATCTTCAATTGATAAGTACCAAGACCATGACGTTGAACCCTCGACTATAGTATCCTTCCAAAACACTTGTCACCCACCTTGACCTTCTTCGTCCTTCCTGCTAGAGAAACTCAGTATTTATCTCGTCCTATTGCACCTTCACAGCTTCCCCAGAGAATCTTGGTCTCTAGTTCTTCTAGAGAGAACCTCGGCCTCTATCTTGATCACTTAGTAGAGTTTCTTTCTTGCTACCCTAGAAGTATCTGCTGCCCAAACTTCACACTGCCCAAAAGATTCTACTGCCCAAACTACGCACTGCCCAAAAGATTCTACTGCCCAGACTTCGCACTTTAGAAGATTCTACTGCCCAAACTTCGTACTTCCTAGAAGAATCTTCGTTGTACCCAGTAGATGATGACCCAGAAGAATCTTCGTCCTTCCCTTTTGTTGCTCCTTCTTTGTCCTTCTTCTAGCCCTATTTCTTTTGCCTTCTTCGCACTTTTCCAGTGAATGCTTGTACAAATTGTGTGTCTCCAAATGAGGCCGAGTAGGGCTATATATACCCTTCTTTGTTGCCCTTTAGGCCGACTTGATAGCTAGAGTTTAGGCCAACTTCATCTTGCAACTTCCTCATAGTTTGTAGGCCGACTTGAAGGGGTTTGGTGACAAGTTCTTGGAGGATACTTTACATAGACAATATTGACCTTTTGCCAAGTGTAACATGACTTCATTTACATGACAATGACTCTTTTATGACTAGATGAATAAACCCTAAAGACTCTCAATGGGAGTCTTGACTCAAAAACAAAATTCCTTGCTCATGAAACCCATGAAGCAAGTCAATATAATAATTTCATTTTTCTTATTTACATCTCTTTACATAAAATCATAATTACATGTCATTATGAACACTGAACCTAGTTACACTTTTTCAACACCTCCAAGTTTAAGGAGCCTCCCACGGAGGTTGAAGGGGGAAAAAGCGTGTTGTCACAAAATCTTATTAGAAAGAAGACAAAAAATCAAATTCAACAAAGTTCTATTGTAGAGACCTCTTGAGTCTTTAATATCTAGTTTAGCCAACAAACCAAGATTGCTTCACATGAACTTGTGGGCGACACAAAATCAAGTGGGAGAACCAAAATCTTCTTTTAATTTGAATCTTCATATCAATGAGATAAGGCATTTGATATGAACTTATTCTAGGATCTTTTAAAGTGACTTGGCTTGTCAAAATGTTCAAGCGTGAATGATAAAACTTAAACCAGCAATTAACTTAAATCCAGCATGAAAAACTTTAATAAAGTTGCAATTTAAAACGAAATGTAAAAGATCGAGACAAGAAGAATATAGGCACAAAACCAATTGATAACGGAGTTCGTCCAGTGTGGACTACGTCTCCGGGTCCTGCCTCCAAGGGAGTGGCCTCTTTATTATTCTCCCCAAAATCGCAATTACAAAAGCCAAAATGCCTCCAAAGCCCTGCTACAAAACTGAACTCTTTGCTACCAAGAAGTGGCCTCCAAAATGCCACAAAACCCTCCTTTGGTTGCTACAAAAGCAAGCTCCAAAAACTCCACATACAAAATTACATAGGCTCAAATATGAGCTTAAGCATCGTCGGCCCTATAATCTTCACAAACCAAAATACTTGTATGTGTTAGACTCCGTCTTGTCAAGTCAAATGTGAGATTGATTCTTCTTCAAAACCCTGTTTTGAAGAAGAAATCATTAATATGTAATTTGTCATGATGTTCCAAAGCTCTACAGTTCTTCAAATGACAGTGTTTTTGATGTGGATGGTGAGACAATCCCTGCAAAAGTTAGAAATGGATTTACATTCTCCGCAGCTGATGAACAAGGACTAGACCATGCATTACTATAGAAAGAAGCCAAATTGGTGGCTAGCAAGAGCAAGAGCCCAACAAGCCCGCATTTCTAGCTCCACTGGATAATCTGCTTCAAATTCATTTATGTTTTGCTAATATAACAGTTTGAAGAAAACAAACATGCTGGTGCAGTTTCAGCAGCTGGAAAAAATCAGAGTTCTCTGTCTTTATCGTATGAGGCAGCCATAGATGTAATTTCATCTAACAGCACCAATATAGCCAATGAATTTCTTATCATGTTTGAATATTTGAAGATGCTAGAGTTAGAGGATTCTTTATCACAGCTCAAGGTTATCCATGTTGCTGGAACTAAAGGAAAGATTCGAAATATCTCAGGAAAAGTTTCTGGCAAACTTTTGGTGGTGTTGGGACCGGTTGAAGGATAATTGAACGGAGGATGTGCCTATGCCTAATTATTTCCGCCTCCCTACTCTAGTACATCGTGCATATGAACGCTTATTATTTAGTGGAGCGATCTTGCCATCACCAGCACTTCGGCTGCGACTTCTTCGATCAGTATTAACAGTTCTTCGTGAGTGGACACTTTCAGCCCTTGCACAGAGAATGGGCACAAGTGCCACTGGTGCTTCTCTTATTCTCGGAGGGGTGTTAAAGTTTGAGCAAACTGCTTCTATTAATCAAGGAATAAAAGACAAGATCATAAGTGCAGCAACCAGGTATATGACAGAGGTTCGTAGATTGGCACTGTCACAGGGGCATACTGAACCTGTATATCGTGACTTCAAAGAGCTAGAAGATATGCTGCTAGGGTCATCCACTTTCTAGTTTGTGCCTATGTTCTAATATGGCCCGGGGGATACACAAGTGAGATCTTGCTGTAATAGGTGACTTTAGAGATTCTTGAAAATGCCTCCACAAGCTTATTGTTTGGTGGATGCACTGATCTGACATTCTCCACGCGCAAAAGCACTTCAGCTGAAGAATGCAAAGTTTTTCAGGCAACACTCTTCAATGGAGTGTTTGCTAAGCTCTTATGTCGAGATAGACAATCAGAAGGATCGAGGATTATGGGTAAAAATGTTTTAAAATTTATGGAAATGAAAAACCTATGGGTTAGCTCTAATATGTATTTTCTTTTGCCCATTGAATTTGACGAATTTGGAGTGAGTCAAAGAGAGGCAAATGTTGACTGGCATTGCATTAGAAGTTGTGCTACAGGAGCAACGTTGTTTAAATACCTTTTCATTTCAGAGACAGACAATAAAAGAAATTTTTAATGATCACTCAACATATCCTTCAGACCCGACATCAAATGGAGAGATAAATTGTATGGGATTTGATTGAAAGGATCCGGCATTTCGACTTCATGTCTCTCCTGCTGATGTTGATAAGGTCCGGTGCATTATAAGAAATATAGTTCGAGATTGGGCTCCGGAGGGAGAGGCAGAACGAAATCAGTGTTGCAAACCAATTCTTGAAGAACTTCAACGGCAATTTAGTAATCATTCGAGGGAAAGATCACCTAATTGCTTGGTTCCTGGGGCTGGACTTGGACGGTTGGCTTTGGAGATTTCACGTCTTGGTTTTATAAGTCAAGGAAATGAGTTCTCATATTACATGATGATATGCTCAAGTTTTATTCTGAACCACACTCGTGAACCAATGCAGTGGGTAATTTATCCTTGGATACATATCAATTGTAACTTTCTGTCTAATGAAGACCAACTTCGGCCTATCTATTTTCCAGATCTTCATCCCGGAAGGAATTTCTGAGGGGTTTTCAATGTTTTGTCGTCAAATAGGCTTGGAGTCCTGCCACTTGAGTTGAACAGGCTACTCATTACAGTTGTTATTTTGTCTATAGCCTTAACCCCCTTTCTCAATGACGTTGGGCGCAAAGCTGCTGAGGCAATTGATTCAACGTTTGAGACAAATGAAAAAGCACAGAAGTAAGAAATTCCAATGTCAGTGAACCAGTTGTCATTCTTGGATTTGGCCAAATGGGTCAGGTTCTTGCCAACTTTTCGTCTACTCCTTTAGTTGCTGCTTTAGATGGAGATCTGTCTGGCATGCCTTATGTAGCATTTGACTCGGATCGTTAGAAAGATTGCTCGAAATCTTGGCTTTCCAGTTCTTTATGGGGATGGATCACGACCAATTGTGTTGCAGACAGCTGGTATTACTCTACCAAAAGCGTAATGGTCATGTATTCTGGAAAGAAAATTACTGTGCAGTCCGTTGAAAGGCTCCGATACTCTGTACAGGACTTTGTTCTTTGATTTCTGCCAGCGATTGTTGGGATCCTTTGGAGATTTTGTGGGATTACAGGCGACGTGGCTCTTAGAAGGCGGATTGTGAGCTATTGTTGATGCGTTGGACGTGTTGGAGTTCGATGAGTGGCTCTGCCTATTGGGTCGTTCCTGTAAATAAATTTAAATTAAACGTTGAATGCAACTGTGCTCAGTACAGTTGTCACCATGAGCTGAAAGGACAGGATTTTAGTTTAAAGTTGTTTTATTAAAATGACAAATGTAACGTGGCAAACTAAAAATAAGTCAAGACTATCTATCACAACCAAAGAATGAGATTCGAATTAAGACTTCAGTCCTGATCCTGTGGAGATCTGCGCTTCAATTCTTAGTCTTTTTGGGTTAGTCATTAGAGAATTTCAAGGAGAAGGTTGTTCTCTTTTCTAATTTTTGTAATGTCAGTTGAAACAGCGCCCCTGTTTTGGGTCGATCTGTTTCCTACAGATAGTATTATTTTTATTGTAAACTTTGGGTGTAAAGAGGAGAGGGGAGAGTTCTGAGTGCTGGAGAATAGAGAGCTTACCATGTACAGTTTTTGACAGAGATTTTTAATGAAATTTCACAGCTCTGACTTCTGAGATTCCTGTGGTATGATAATTTAGCATAAGTTTTTCTTGTGTTTCATATGTGATCTGTTATGTTTCATTTCACTACATGATCATTTCTAATTGAACAAATGAAGTGTTAAAGTAAGAATTCATGCCTGCCATGCTCTGCTTTTAAGTTTGTTCATATTCAATGTTTTCTTCTGTTTGACAAGGATTCATCTCCTATGCCCTTGTCAGCTCCTCACCAGTCTTGCCATCCCATTTAAATCTAGATTTGGTGTTAAATTTCTTGCCTACCTTGCCTCAGGAGATAATCTGTGTTGTTCATTATATTTCTCTGTTCAAGCTGTGACTTTTCCCATGCAGCCCGGAAAAACCCCGTCATTTAATTAAAAACCCCTTTTTTATCAGTTTACTAGCCTAAAATCAGTGTTACCTTGTTGGTCATCTCATCCATTGAAGATTTTACCGAGATAGACCGGAGAGAGCCTTCTCCTGCCCCGTAGGGCTAGCTACGAGGCTAAATGGTTTGATGTTGCCTTGAGGTTTACCTTTCTCAGCCTGAGGTGAAATTTCAACTGCTAACAGTATGCATTGACAATCCCTTTTGGTTTATATAAGATTGACATATTACAAATATAACACATATTTATGGTTTTGGTTACAACAATATTACATATATGGTTTACCGTTGTAACCATATTCATATATGGCATATCTTTTAATAACCCAACCATATGCTACAACCGACACGTATTTTAAAACAAACATATACCAAATATAAAACAACCTCATCCATGGCGGTCGAATGGTATGGCGTTGTTAATCCATATATTAACTTCACACCAATTTCATTGAAATATATTTAATACATATCCAAATGTATATGGTTGTTAAAACCATATCCCCTTTTTAAATTACTATACGTGTTGAATGTTTTGGTAATTGATGCCAACATCTGTTAATGAATGATCTTAATATTTGTCTAGATTTCATTAGTTGGAAACACCAATGGAAGGATGGTTGGAAACCCTAGCTATAGGGTTTAGATTCCCTGGGTGATGAATGTACCCCACAATTGTTGGAGGTTTTTGAAGAAGCAGATCACTAAATTTGCCTTTGAGATCCTCGCCATTGGATTCTCCTCGTCGAGTTGATTCCGGTGATATGTGGCACAACATGGGAGCCTTCACGGTTGGTGAGTTATGCTCGTTTGAAGATGAAGTCCCCATCTTGTGGGCAAAAACCCCAAAGGTCAATAAGGTGGCAACACTATTTTGACCAAGTCAAAAGGTCAAGTCATATGTATCTTCTCCAACAAATAAGAATATTGCAAAAGGGTTATTCTAAAGGCCTCCAAAATCTAATTTTAAAATCAAGTATCCATTGAAGGGGTTTTACTCCCAGAGATACTTTGAACTTAAAAAACCCCAAAGGAGTTTTTCCCTCCAATTTACTTGAATTTTAAAAAGGTTAATCCCCCCTCCATAAAGGATTCAGTTGCCTTCTTTGAAGCCCCTCCCAAGTCTATAAAAAGGCACTTGATTTATCATCCAAGTATGCACTAAAATGAACATCTTTTGACTAATAAGCTCTAAAATATTCCGGCCCCTGTGGAGACAAGGAATATCAAGAGAGGGTTTGTTTTGTGGTTTGGTATTGTCTTCGGTTTCATTGTATTTTTTAGAAGGAAGGTCTTCAGCCCTTATTAGGGCTAGAAACAATGAAGTTGTGAGGTCTTTTCAAGCACAGTCTGGGCATTTTTTCTACTGCGTTCGGCCCTCTTTAGGGCATCTTTCTTGCACACATAGAATTGTCTCTGCGGTACCTCACAAGTGCCTTAAGAACAGTAAGGATTTATTTTAAGGTTATTCATATGGGCTTGTTTGCAAGGGTTTTTGGAGATAGATTTATTGCAGACCTGAGGCTCCTCCTTTCTCCAGCCTTCGATCCTCCTCAAAGACAAACTTTTGAGCAATTAATGCTCCTGATCTGAAGTGCAATCCTGTGTTTATTGGTAGCCCTAATTTTGTCCACAAAATGTGATGACCTGCCTTAGAACAAGGCTCTATTCCTATGGTCTCAAACACTTATCCTCTGCGTGTGAAAATTCCAAATTGGAATCCTATTGCAGCAACTAGAAATTATTCTCCTAATTGTTAATTTAATTTAAAAATTTATTTACTTTTGTTACAACAAATATTGAATAAATCACATTGCAATCTACACAAATAATATTGCGGAAGAATAAACGCTAGAAGAAATGCTAGCACCCACACATAAAAATAACAAAATTATTTTTGGACAAAAGTCCCCAGAAAAACCCAACTTGGGAAAACCGGTGCAACAGCTGAGGGCTTTATTATTAAGCAACAGTGAAATAATCTGAGTACAATCTGGATGTCAAATATCGGCAAAGTTCTAGTGAGCAATTTTCTTCACCCTACAGGCAATCTCCCAACACAAATTGCCTTCAGAATTTCAGCCCTCTGAGCCTCTATGTCAACATGCGCTGCTCTGCATAGCTGGCTAGACGTCTAGCCTTGGACTCGACTCTAATGAAGTCAATCTGCCTTCTGTTGATTGGAAAGACACTTCTTAGGCACTCTGGGACTCCTTCCCGGTCTCCGGAACTGAAAACATCAATCTCTCTCAACAAATCGGCTTTGCCTCTAGAGGCTACTGCACTGCCCTAGCATCAGCCTCTCTGTGGCTCTTCTGCCCCTCTGCAAATGCACTCACCGGATCTGGAATCCTTCCTCCGGCTTCACTGTCTCTGCCCCTCTCTCACTGCTTCAATCTCATGCTCTCTCTCCGAAAACTGACTGCTGCTACTCTGGAAATCGATCTACTCATGAAATCGAACCTCTTAAGTGTTCTCTCCATCACCACATCGACTTCCTCTTATAATCCTCTTTTGGAGCACCAACGGCCAAGATTAAAACTTAATCAATGGCTAGGATCATCTTCGAGTCGATCCGTGTGAGTTTCTAGATGATTTTCGCCTTAACTTAATTAATATTGATTAATTAACCATATTCCCTAAGTTTAAACTTAGGAAATATTTAAAAGATGGTTAATAATCTAATTAAGTCATTTCTAGGCAGATTTCCAGAAACGATTTCTGGGTTTTGGAGATCTCATGTATTCTAGCCTCTCTACAAAATTTTGTGGCTAGAACACATCAGATGCTACAAAAACTAACACTCCCTCTTACCAAGGAATGTGTTCTAGTGCTATTGCACACCTTGTGGCAGCACCCTGTCTCTGCATCATCTCCTGTCACGTTGTTGATGCCTGGCCATACTGCCCACCAACCACTGCGCAATTTTGATATATGTTGCATCTGTGTTGCTACTGATGCATCTGCACTGCAATTCCCTCTCATTTGTTGTTGTTGCAACTGCAACATTTGCAACTGAAAAGAATCCAAAATACTGAATGAACTGTGATCAATATGATGCATCTGCCTCCCGAGTCTCTGACTGCCACTAGCATCTGCACTGTCACTGAGGAATGCATTGTCGCTAACTCTGCACTATGCCAATTGTACTGTTGCCAACTCTACACTGTGCTCCCCAGCATCTGACTGCTACTAGTCTATGCAACTATCACTCTGGCATCTGACTGCATCAACTGCCACTAATCTGTCCTGCTACTGAATATTGTGGGCCCCTGTAGCAAGGTATTGATCCATGAGGTGGACTCCTCAAGGATCCTACCCAACTGTAGCGCTCTGGGGCTACAACACCAAGTCACCCCACCTCACTCCTGGAGGTATATCAGCAAACATAGCGAAGTCTTCCTCCAGCCTGGAGGAAAGCCTATCGATCTCTGTTGAAGCTGTCTATTGGTCCTGCTTCTCCTCCTTGTCCTTCTTCCTGAGAGGACACTGGGTACTGTAGTGACCAAGCTCACCACACTTGAAGCACTTGACCTTCGACGGGTCCTCCTTCTTTTTCTACTCCCCCTATCCCTAACTAGGACCCTTCGATGCGAGGGCCACATTCTCCTCCTCCTTGTCTTGCTTCGATCCACTGTTGTTGCCACTAATGGAGCTCTTCAATAGAGCTCATCTCAACTCCTCCTGCTGCAAATCAGCCCCACATATTGTCCCACCCTGGCAAGGTATCTCTGCCCAAGATGCTTTGGACGAATACTTGCCACTCCTCTGAGACACTATTAAGTGCCAATCGCACTAGCTTCGTGTGTTGAAGCCTTGCCCCAACAGCTGCAAGCTGGTCCCAGATCTCCAGAATCCCGATGAGGAAGGGGGAAGGCACCAAGATGCTTTGGACAAATACCTGCCACTCCTCTAAGACACTATTGAGTGCTAATCGCACTAGCTTCGTGGGTTGAGGCCCTACCCCAATAGCTACAAGTTGGTCTCGGATCTCCAGAATCCCGATGAGGAAGGGGTCTATGCCTTCCCCCTTCTGCATCCTGACACACCTCAACTCCTCCTCTAGGTACATCTTTCGCTACTCAGAAGTACCCTGGTACAGCGTAGAGAGGACATCCCACATCTCTTTGGCAGTATCTTTGCCAACTATGTGTGAAACCACATGATCCTGGATTCCATCTAGGATCAAACATTTCGCCCGTGCCATCTCCTTTCTGTACTCCTTCAGCTGATCTGCGTGCGTCCTGGGGAACTGCTACCACTGCATCGATATACATTTTTAGGCCAAACTCATTTAGAAGGAAGGACATTCTTGCCTTCCAGATGACATAGTTGGAAGTTCCATCAATTTGTCATAATCACATAGCCCAGCAATGGCCATCTCAACAAAATGTCGAAAACCTCCTCTTTCCTTCTACTCAATTGTTGCTCTACTATTCGCACTCCGTTCTGGAGTGAGAACATTTGCTCACAACGACTGTTGATTTGCAAGGAAAAAATTGAACTTCTTGAGACTAGAAGTTCCCTGAGGAAAATTTTCCCTCTGTGTGTGCTCTTCTTCCTTCCACCCAACGTTGGCTCTGCTCTAGCAAACTGTTGCAAAAACCACTGTGTCCAGTTAGAGATCTTCCCAACGAAGAATCTGAGTTGCCCCCTCTGCCTCTGAAATCATTCGACCTAGAAAGATCAAATTTTTATGCCCCACTCAGAAAAATCGAACCTCCTTAAGCAATTTGGCCTCCTAGCAGAATGACTACGTTGCCCTGGGAATTTCGGCCTGCTGCCAACAATGAGCAGTGAAATTCCTTCTCTCTTCGCCTTTGAGCTCTGCAGTTGATCAACTGCGCTCTGATACCATGTGAAAATTACAAACTGGAATCTTATTGCAGCAACTGGAAATTATTCTCCTAATTGTTAATTTAATTTAACAATTGATTTATTGTTTGTTACAGCAAATATTGAATAAATCACACTGCAATCTACACAAATAAAACTACGGATGAATAAACGCTGGAAGAAATGCTAGCACCCACACATAAAAATAACACAATTATTTTTGAACAAAAGTCCCCGGAAAAACCCAACTTGGGAAAACCGGTGCAGCAACCGAGGGTTTTATTTATTAAGCAACAATGAAATAATCTGAGTACAATATGGATGCCGAAAACTAGCAATCCTGCAGAGAAAATACTGGCAAAAATCTAGTGAGGAATTTTCTCACCCCTCAGGCAATCTCCCAGCACAACTTTGTTGGAAAATGTAACTATGTTCAGTGTTCAATAATGTACTTGAGTCATCATGTAATGTACTTGTCAAAAGAATAAAGAAAAGAATTATTATTATTATTATGACTTATTAAAGCATGGGTTTCATGCTTGGGTCACCATGTTTTAGGTCAAAGTCCCCATTGAGGACTTCTAAGATTTATTCCGAGTCTATATAATTATTGTACATTTAAAGAGACCCTTCTTGGGCTTTTGAATCATGTTAAAAGGTTAAGTATTGAGTTAAATATGAATTATGTAACCTTCAACCATGTTGGCCTAAGGGAAGATCAAGTCGGCCTAAGGACCCTATTCGACCCCACAAGAAGCCTATAAAATGAAGGTCATCGAATTCATTTGGAGCATTATTCTCTCATCAAGTTCGAATTCTCTTGTAGCTGGGAAAAGTGCGAAGTTCCTGGGCAGAAGTGCGAAGTTTTCTTGTAGCTGAGAAAAGGTGCAAAGTTCGTTGTTGGGAAGCCGAAGTAAATGCGAGTTTGGGGAAGTCTAAGGAGACAAGGAAAATCGAAATTTTGGTGGGTCTCTCTCTCTGTTTCGTGCCCTATATTGGGAGATCAAAATATTCCAAGTTTCACTGTTGTTGGAAGCTGCCAGTTGTCGTAAATTGCTGCATAGTCGAAGTTGCTGGGAAAAGGTCAAACTTTTGGGAGGCTGACTTGGTGTGGAGGGAAGGTCTGGTCTTGGTCTAGGGTGAAGAGTCTCAAAGAATACTATTGAAAGGAAGAATTATCTTGATTGGGTTTTTCGCTCGAGGGGGGTTTTTCCCTGGCATGTGCTTACATCTGGTGTCTATTATTTTATGTGTTGTTGCTTTTGGTAATTGCTTGATGAACTAAAGAAAGAAGATATAAAGAATTGTAATAATAGGAAACATCACAAGTAATTATCAAGATCAAGAAAATCTATACAGCCTTTCTGATTTTCTAACAAACTTGCCTTCAGAATTTCAGCCCTCTGAGCCTCTGCGTCAGCATCTACGCTGCTCTACGTAGCTGGCTAGATGTCTAGCCTCGGACTCAACTCTGATGAAGTCGCTCTGCCTTATGCTCACTGGAAAGGCGCTTCTCAGGGACTCTGAGACTCCTTCTCGGCCTCTAGAACTAAAAACGTCAATCTCTCTCAGCAAATCAACTTTGCCTCTAGAGGCTACTGTGCTGCCCAAGCGTTAGCCTCACTGTGGCTCTTCTTCCTCTCTGCAAATACACTCACCAAATCTGGAATCCTTCCTCCAGCTTCACTGTATTTTCCCTTCTCTCACTGCTTCGATCTCAAACTTTCTCTCCAACAACTGACTGCTGCTACTCTAGAAATCGATATGCTCATGAAATCGAACCTCTCAAGTGTCCTCTCCATCACCACATCGACTTCCTTTTATAATCCTTTGTTGGAGCACCAACGGCCAAAATTAAAACTTTATCAATGGCTAGGATCATCTTGGAGTCTATCTGTGTGAGTTTCTAGATGATTCTCGCCTTGACTTAATAAATACTTATTAATTAACCATATTCTCTAAGTTTAGACTTAGGAAATATTTAAAAACTGGTTAATAATCTAATTAAGTCATTTCTAGGCGGAATTTCCATAAACGATTTTGGAGATCTCATTTATTCTAGCCTCTCCACAAAATTTCGTGGCTAGAACACATTTGATGCTACAAAAACTAACACTGCGTCGTAGGGTAACTGAAGCAACTAAGGCACTGTCTGGCTTTCTTGTGCATCCTAATCTCTAAAAATCTCTTGAAGTTGCAGTGATAAAACTTGCTTCAAATTCAAAACAATGTGGCCTTGAAGGATGGTAGGGAATTTGTGAACAAAGGCCTAAAACTCATCACCTTGTGCTTCTAGATTTTTGTTGCAATTGGCAAATGGCTTCATAACCAGCGAAAAGACATACATACATATACACGTCTTTGTCCCTTGAGGGAGCTTGCAGCCAGCCCTCTGAGATTTTGGATGTTGAAGGGAAGTAAGTCGACTACAGCAACAACTCCAAGACCTGTACCTTGTATTTGATCCTCAATACACAGTGAGAGACAACTCCAAGGCAACAATATTGAGCAGACAGAGGTATGGTTGCAATCAAGAATAAAGGTATGAAGAGTCTGAAGTTTACATTGTAGTTATGAATCTGTGTTGCTGCTTTGGTTTGAAATTGAAGATCAAGGGTTTCTACTACTATGATACTATATCATTCAACAAGTCTGTGGTTAGGGCTATTTATATCTTCAGCAGTAAGTTTGGGCTACAGTGTCTTTATCATCTGATGCAGACAATCAAGGTATTATCATTGACTTGAGGTGATACAGTAATGTGTTCAAAAGATTCGGGTAATTTTAAGTCTGGTTGGATCACATTTTATACTTATGAATGAGCCTTCAGTTCTATAAAAGAAGTTAAATCCGACCTCAAGTGTAATCCTACAGGGACAGTCCTGGTTCTCAAAAAGTGGGATCAAGTCTTGATTCGATGATTGGAGATTGTTCACAAGAATACCCACAGTAGTGTTATGGTCACCTTCGTTGTCATACATCTGTTGTCAAGCATCTTCATCATTGTGCAGCTAGAGAAAGGTAATTGCCAACAAACCTTAGGTGTCATCTTCAGTAGTACTATCATCACAGTAAAAGATTTGATGTCTCATCATTCCTATTTCTAGCAGTAAGACTATATATAAACTTGATGTTTGCCTTGGTAACGTATTTTTGAAGAAACTCTGTTGATTCTGAATGTAGGAACAATGATGCGTGACTATAACTACAGTGATACATATATGTGAAAAGAATCCTAGTGATATGACTATTACATGACAGTGAAATTGGATACTCTTACAACTCAGTGACTTGATGAATAATTGTGACAGTGATGATGTTATTTGAGTAGGGTTCTCTCATAAAGACAGAGTGTTGTAATGTGACAGTGTTATGAACGGCTGATGATAAACTAGGGTATCACTGTATAATGAAATGATATGACTTGACATGTATACCTAATGTCACACTGCTAGGGTTTGTAGAAAGTCTACAACGTCGTGACTTGTATTACCACTGTTGCTAAGGTTTCAATGATCATACAGCATTGATATTGCCAATGGCACTGTAATATTGTTTTGGGATTGACAGCAATATTGTATCAGTGATGGTGCATCTCTTTGACATTGATGCTTGGGCAATGAATGAGCATATGACAGAAATGTGTGACAGTAAGCTGGATGTGACAGCGAGCTGGTTGTGGCAGTCACTTTGACAATAACAATGTCACAGCAGTGACTGTGTGTATGGAAATTGTGGCAATGTGTATAGGAGTAGTTTAGAGTGTGGCAGCAGTTAGAGCATTAGTAGCAGCAGTGATAGTGACAGTGGCAGCTGCAGAAGTTGAAGTACAGCATTGGCATTGACAGCTAGGGTGTTAAATTCTGTAATAGTTCAATGTTGTATCAGCTACCTTAGCCCAATTTATCATTTTCATTAACAATGCTTCCAACTATTACCAGTATAATCAATCATAAACGTAACTGAAGAATGAACAATATAAGCAGTGATAGAGAAGATGTTAAAATTGGCAACTAGGGCCAAACTCCATGTGGGTCACCTCATTTATGGCAGCTGATATTTTTCTTGGATTCCTCTCATCGAGAGGTGTAGGATTGATCTAACGATCATCCGATTCCAACATGTATTCATGGAGATATGAATTTATTTGTATTTCTTGACAATTTGTCAAGGTCGGCCAGCAAGCATAATAGTGTTTTACACCCCCAGCTTATCCTCAACGTGGCATATAAGAAGAGGAGACCTTGAGGCATTAGCACACTCATCTCACCATCTCATTCCTCTCTCTCCTAGTCTCTTGGGTATGCGTAGGAGGAGGAAGGCACTCACACATGGGAGAAGGAAGGACACAGGTCTGTTTTAGGGCAGCGTTGACCTAGGGCTGACCGTGGAGCAGCAGGACTGTTTTATGCATGCGTTGACCAGCGTGGAGGCTTTCTTGACTGCGGTTTGGGTTGGGCAGCCTCTCCTAGGCTAGCCGCATTGCTGGACAGCCTAGCGTTGACCTGTTGGAGCATATGTTTGACCAGCGTTGACTGGTTAGGGCTGACTGCAGTATTGTTGTAGCATTGACTGCTGTTTGACCTCCTTGCGTTGACTGTTTTGGGCTGCTTTCTATTGCTGTTGGAGGCCGAGTTCTCCTAGGTTGATTTGAGGTCTTTTGGGAGCTGTTTGACCAGCCTTGACCTTGCTGTTCAAGATTGTATTGCTGCTGTTGTAAATCACAGATTTGTGATATTGTACTATCTCTCTCTCTCTGCCGAATTATTGAAGAATCTAGAAGAATTGATCAAAGGGTTTCCCTACATTGGGGTTTGTCCCTGGCTGGTGCCACATCTTGTGTCTCTTGTCTTGGTTTGTCTTCTGTTGTTTACATTTATGTTCTATCTGCATTTTATGCTTCGTTTGCAATAAACTTGGCCACTATGCGAGGGAGTGTCCAAATAGAAAGGACACATCACATGACGATGATCAAAATCACTCCCAAGGCAACTCCAACTACAATCAAAGGAATGGCACGTTCAATGACAAAGGAAAGAGGAATGCGGGAAATCAAGGAAGTGGTCAACCCTCCAAGAAAGCAAGGAACTCGAGGTATGAATCAAATGTTGTTAACAATAAGCAAGATGAGTATTGTCTGATATTGGCCCTCTCCACTACCTCTCCTCCGGACTCGTTGGGAAATTGGCTTATTCATAGTGGTGCTTCAAGGCACTTCACTGGTTACAAGGAAGCTCTCTCTAATTTGATAGAGAAAGAGACAAACTTGGAGATTATTCTTGGAGACAATTCCACCTATCCCGTAAAGGGTGTAGGGAATGTTACTCTTCAATTAAATCATGGTAACTCAATTCATTTGCAGGAAGTCGTATATGTACCTGATCTCAAGAAGAACCTAGTGTCCATTTCGGCAATGGAAGACAAAGGCTACAAGGTGGCCTTCATCGATGGCAAGGTATGTGTATGAAAAATGAATTTTAAAGATGCTTTTACTCTTGGGTTTCGGGTTGACTCTTTATATCAAGTTGCTTTTTACCGGAGGTTTGCCCACCTTCATTATAAGGCTCTACCCAATGTGAGACAGATGGTGACAAGGATGCCCGAGTTTAAAATAGAGCATGAAGGTGTATGTCTGGGATGTGCCAAAGGAAAGCTCAAAAGGGGACCATTCCCCTCAAGCCATAGCAAGACCTCTGACATTTTGTAGTTGGTTCACTCTGACATATCTGGTATGATGCCCGTGAACTCGTTGGGAGGATATCTATATTATCTCACTTTTACAGATGATTATTCTCGCAAGACTTGGATATACTTCTTGAAAAAGAATGATGAAGTGTTCACTTGGTTCTGTCACTTCAAAGCCTTGATCGAGAATCAAACCAAGAAGAGGATCAAGAATTTAAGGACTGATAATGGGACCAAGTATGAATCCAATGAGTTTCATGACTTTTGCAAAAAAGCTGGCATTAAGAGGGAGACCACAACACCATACACTCTTGAGCATAATGGTGTGGCGTAAAGGAAGAATCGTACGATTGTGGACGCCGTTCATGCCATGCTCCATGATCAAAGGCTTCTGAAGTTTCTATGGGCCGAAGCTGTGAACACCGCCGTATATGTTCAAAACCGATGCCCTCATCAAGCATTGGATTCCAAGACTCTCGAAGAAATGTTCACTGGTAAGAAACCTGATGTCTCTCATTTTAAAATTTTTGGAAGTCCTGTATATTTTCATGTGTCGAAAGAGAAAAGAAGCAAATTGGGTGCATCTGGGAAGAAGGGAATCTTTGTGGGCTATAGCGAAAATTCTAAGGGCTATAGAATCTATGTGGCTGGTCAAAGGGAAGTCGAGATAAGTCATGATGTCACCTTTGACGAAGATATGGCTCTTAGCAAGGTTGACAATCTTCCTATTCTAAGGGAAGATAAAGAAGCTAACACTACGACACTGGATGAGAAGGAAGATGAGACGACGCCCGATGTGGAAGAACCTATGGATCCTATTGATCCCCCTCCACAAGAGCCTTCCTCTTCTAGGAAGAGGCCCTCATGGCTTAGGGGGACTCTTGAAGATGCCGAGAGACATATTGCACCCAGAGGGACTTTCCGTGAAAGTAAGAAGCCGACCAGGTATCAGGGATACTTGACCATTATGAGCACCATCATTCAAAATGAGCCTTCATCGTTCGAAGAAGCCATGAAGCATCAAGTATGGAAGGATGTTATGAATGAGGAATACGAGTCCATCATGAAGAATGATGTCTGGGATGTGGTCCCCAGACCCCAGGACAAAACAGTTGTCACCTCAAAGTGGCTTTACAAAATCAAGCATGGAGCTGATGGGAGTGCTGAAAAGTACAAGGCTCGCTTTGTTGCTCAAGGCTTCTCTCAAAAGGAAGGTGTGGATTATGATGAGATATTTGCACCTGTTGCCGATACACCACCATCCGCTCGATCATAGCCCTTGCCACTTCGCAAG
Source organism: Pinus tabuliformis (assembly GCA_031772625.1). Taxonomy (NCBI): domain Eukaryota; kingdom Viridiplantae; phylum Streptophyta; class Pinopsida; order Pinales; family Pinaceae; genus Pinus; species Pinus tabuliformis. Next base: position 608,565,263 of record CM062808.1, read on the forward strand.
GATGGAACCTACATCAGATGGATGTCAAGACCGCATTCTTGCATGGTTCGATTAAAGAGGAAGTCTATGTGGAACAACCCGAGGGGTTTGAGATTCATAATCGAGAATCTCACATATGCAGGTTGAAGAAAGCTCTTTATGGGTTGAAGCAAGCACCCCGAGCTTGGTATGAGGGGATTGATAGCTACTTGATGACGCTGGGATTCACTAGGAGTGACGCTGGGATTCACTAGGAGTGACGCTGATCCAAACCTTTACTTTAAGGTTGGAGATGACAAGCCTCTCATACTGGTGTTGTATGTTGACGACCTCTTTCTGACGGGTGCAGACCCTCTCATTCACAAATGTAAGAGGGAGTTGGCTTCCGAATTTGAGATGAAGGACCTAGGACTGATGCACTATTTCCTAGGGCTGGAGGTCTGGCAAAAGCCAGGAGAAATTTTCCTATCTCAAGGAAAATATGTGGTGAAGATATTGGAGAGATTTGGTATGGTGGACTGCAAGCCCGTGACTACCCCGATGGAGCTTAACTTCAAGAAGTTATGCGGTAGTGTTGCCGAACCTGTTTTGGGAAATGCTTCTGAGTATCGTCAACTCATAGGAGCATTGATGTTCTTGGTGAACTCTCGTTCGGATATATGTTTTGTAGTCAACACGTTGAGCCAATATATGGTTGAGCCTCATCACTCACATTAGATTGGTGCCAAGAATCTTCTAAGATATTTTCGGGGCACAATCACTCATGGGTTGAGATACACTGCCGTAAATGTGAGGCTACATGGTTAATCCGATGTTGATTGGGCAGGTACTGTGGTGGACCGAAAGAGCACTTCTGGGTGTTGTTTTTCTTTGGGTTCTGCTTCGATACCCTAGATGAGCAGGAAGCAGAAGTCAGTGGCTCTGAGCACCACTGAGGCAGAGTACATTGTTGCGAGTATGGCCTCCTGTGAGGCTGTCTAATTGAGGAAGCTCTTTAGTGAGCTGTTTGGACAGACAATGGATATTACCGTGATCCTCTGCAACAACCTGAGTGGGATTCATTTATCAGAGAATCCTGTATTTCATGATCGCTCCAAGCACATCGATATCATGTACAACTTTATTCGGGATATGGTACAGTTGAGGAGCAATAAGGCTCCATCATATTGGGATTGATGAGCAGGTCGCCGACATTCTGACAAAGCCCTTGGGAAAGGTCAAATTCCTGACTTTCCGAGAACAACTAGGAGTCGTTGAGAGACCCTCTTATGAGGGTCTTGTATGATGCATACATTGAGCTCTGGGAGCTCCAGGGGGCTTGGGGTACTTCTTGGAGCAACGAGCGACCATAGGGTGACTCACCCTCCCCTAGTGGTGCGCTATGTACAAGGTGAATGATTCAGCCTTCCCCTGTGATACCCCATGGCGACATGTAGGCAGGATGAGTGGTTCATCCTTCTCCTACCGAGACATCCTACCCATGCAGTCTAGGACTCATGGAAGTACCTCTCATCTGGCCAATGAGTAGGGAAATGAGGATAGGGACCATAGTAGTATCGATGGACGCATCGTGTATCTACCGTACTCCCTATGCTAGGATGACATTGATCTGGGATCAATTGGAACTGACTTCGGGTCAGTAAGAGTGATATAGCTCACTCTTTTTTTAGAACTGACTTCAGGTCAGTAAGAGTGGTATGAGACACTCTCTATTTGGAACTGATTTCGGATCAGTAAGAGTGGTATGACACACTCTCTTCATTGGGACTGACTTCGGGTCAGTAAGAGTGCTATTGGACACTCTCTTTTATCTGGGACTGACTTCAGGTCAGTAGAGGATGGTATGATACATTCTCGATCATTTCTTCTTCATAGTTCAGCAGAGCCGAGCAGTGTAGGGCAGTGCATTTGATAGCGGAGATAGTACGACAAATAGATGGATTAGTCGAAGGAGTTCTCCTTAGTTGAGAGGGAGTGTTAAAATTGGCAACTAGGGCCAAACTCCATGTGGGTCACCTCATTTATGGCAGCTGATATTTTTCTTGGATTCCTCTCATCAAGAGGTGTAGGATTGATCTAACGATCATCCGATTCCGACATGTATTCATTAAGATATAAATTTATTTGTATTTGTTGACAATTTGTCAAGGTAGGCCAGCAAGCATAATAGTGTTTTACACCCCCAGCTTATCCTCAACGTGGCATATAAGAAGAGGAGACCTTGAGGCATTAGCACACTCATCTCACCATCTCATTCCTCTCTCTCCTAGTCTCTTGGGTATGCGTAGGAGGAGGAAGGCACTCACACGTGGGAGAAGGAAGGATGCAGGTCTATTTTAAGGTAGCGTTGACCTGGGGCTAACCGTGGAGCAGCAGGACTGTTTTATGCATGCGTTGACCAACGTGGAGGCTTTCTTGACTGCGGTTTGGGTTGGGCAACCTCTCCTAGGCTAGTCGCATTGCTGGACAGCCTAGTGTTGACCTATTCGAGCATATGTTTGACCAGCATTGACTAGTTAGGGCTAACTGCAGTATTGTTGTAGCGTTGATCACTGTTTGACCTCCTTGCGTTGACTATTTTGGGTTGCTTTCTATTGTTGTTGGAGGCCGAGTTCTCCAAGGTTGATTTGAGGTCTTTTGGGAGCTATTTGACCAGCCTTGACCTTGTTGTTCAAGATTGTATTGATGTTGTTGTAAATCACAGATTTGTGATATTGTACTATCTCTCTCTCTACTGATTTATTGAAGAATATAGAAGAATTGATCAAAGGGTTTCCCCACATTGGGGTTTGTCCTTGGCTGGTGCCACATCTTGTGTCTCTTGTCTTGGCTTGTCTTCTGTTGTTTACATTTATGTTCTATCTACATTTTACTATCATGTTGATGTGATTGCAATATTGGAAATTGATATTGGGCTAATAAGAAGATTTGAAGTAAATTGCTCTTAAGCATAGAACATACCATAATTTAACAGAAGACAACAGCACACAACCAAAAGAGATAGCAGATTGGTCCAAGACCAGGGAAAAACCCCACAAGGGGGAAACCCTTTCAAATCTTCTTCTTCTTTAGTAGATTGTCATAAAAGTTACAGTAGTGAGTACAATGAGCCCAATACATATAATCAGCAGCAGGTAACAATAAACCAGATCTACAGATCTATAGATCTATCATAACAACAGAGAAACTCAGATCTACCGATCTGCAGCAAAGAAACCCAGATCCATAGATCATTGATGCCGAGATGCCAAAACTCCAGATCTGAACTGGGTCGCTATCATCAACACTGTCTGTGTGCAACTGAAAACTTCAGGGTCGCACTCACGAAGACAGTATGCGGGCGACTGTAACAGCAAAGTTGCTCCCAGGAGGTCTTTGTGCCTGCAACTATGGATCCGAGCAACAAACACCCAAAGTCGCACTCTTGTTGGGTTGTTTGAGCGACCAATCAAAGCAAAGTTTCACTCTAGCAATGTTATCCGAGTGGCCGACAAGGCAAAGTCGCTCCTTGGGCTACCTGAAGCGAGCGACCGGGAAGCAGAACCTTCTGATGGCAAACTCGCTCCCTCTAAATTGCCTCCCAACAACCAAAGAGCCAAAATCACTCTCTTACCCACTTTGTGCCAGCAACTACGGACGAAAAACTTCAGATCTGTGCTAGCCAGTGTTTTTAAAACCATTTTCAAAAACCGGTTACCGGTAAAACCGGCCGGTTAGCAAGGCTGCCGATCCAAACCGGCCAAAAAACCCGGTTTGATAGAGCATTTCACCTTTTTTTGGCCCTAACCGGTGAAAACCGGCCGATTTAGGACGGAACCGGCCAGTTTGTATCAAACCAGCCGGTTCCGTCCTAAACCAGCCAGTTTTTGGCACGCCCACCGAACCATGCAAAAAGGCGGATTTTGACTATGGTTTAGGGGTTTTGGGGGGGGGGGGTAAAGGTGTTTTCCCTCCAAAAACACCCTCTCCAAGCTATAAGAGACCCCTCTCACTCTCATTTGTCTCACACAACTGATTTGGAGTGTTTGTGAGTGTTTGTGAGTTTGTTTGTGAGCTTGGAGAGTGTGGAGTTTTTGCTGAAGTAGTCATCTTGGAGTTGGAGTTGGAGCTATTTTGGAGATAGTGTGTAGCTGTCAGTGGAGTTGCCATCTTCAAGAGGAGGCTAAGGGAGCTAATTTGCATTTCCAGGTAAGGATTTGCACTTGATAATTCCTCATTTGTGTCTGCTGTCCATGAAATTTTTTTTTTATGTGTTATAAACTTCTCACTTCTATGATCTATCATGTATGCTATAAACTCTCTAGCTCTATGCTATCAAATTTTGTAGCTTGAGCCTTGCATGTGCATTTGTTTTCCTACATTTATCTTTGGTTTTCCATGTTGCTTAGCTACAATTTTTTTTTTAAATGGCAGATTTCTTTGCAAATTGTTATTATTTCAAGCAAGCATGGCTCCAAAAGCAAAGGACAGTGCATGGGCTCATTGTGATGTAATTGATGGAAAAATGATATGCAAGTTATGCCATAAATCTATTGGAGGTGGGGGTATTCTTAGGTTGAAACAACACTTGGCTGGGATAAGAGGCCAAGTAAAGCCATGTGATGCACCAAATGCATGTTAGGTCCTATTAGGGCAAAATACATTTCCAAGCTTGAAAAATTTTATGAGGATAAAGCTAGGGAGAAGGCCATCCAAGATGACATTGCAAGGAAGAGGGAATTATTAAAAGCCATGAAAGAGAGTGGGTATGATGATTATGAGATTCAAGACTCCTCTTCTATCCCTTCCACCAATGACCCCTTTCACTATGTTCATCCTTCTGTTGGCCAACCATCAAAAGGAACAAAGAGAACAAACATCCAAAGTTATTTCTCATCTTCTGCCAACATTGCCTCTTCTAATCCCACTTCCTCCCAGCCAAGTTCTCAACCCACTTTGGATCAACATTGGAAAAGACAATGCAAAGAAACTTCTCACCAATACATTGCTAGATGGTGGTATGATTCAGATATCCCATTTAATGATGCTCGCTCACCTTATTACCAAGCTATGTGGGACTCTGTTATAGTTGCAGGAAAGGGCTTCAAAGGCCCTAGTATGCATGACTTGAGGGGAGCTCTTTTGCAAAAAGAGATATCTTCCATTGATGAGTATTTGGTTGATTTTAAAGATTCATGGCTCAAAACAGGTTGTTCCATTATGTCAGATGGATGGTCCGATGGAAAGAACCGCACTATCAATAATTTCCTTGTTTCTTGCCCTCAAGGAACCATGTTTTTGAAATCAGTTGATGCATCTGATAAGGTAAAGGATGCAACCCTTCTATTTGAGCTTTTGGATAACTTTATTCAGGAAGTTGGGGAGCAGCATGTTGTGCAGGTCATCACTGATAATGCCTCAAACTATGTTCTTGCTGGAAAGATGGTTGAGGCCAAATATAAGACCATATTTTGGACTCCATGTGCTGCACATTACATAGACCTCATGCTTGAGGATATAGGCAAAGTGGAGTGGGTAAAAAACACTGTAGAGCATGCCAAGTGCATTACAAAATACATTTACAACCACTCATGGGTATTGAACCTAATGAGGAAACACACTGGGGGCAAAGAGCTTGTTAGGCCTGCAATTACGAGATTTGCAACTCACTTCCTCACGTTGCAATGTCTCAATGGTCAACATAAAAACTTGCAGAAAATGTTTTCCTCTGAAGAATGGTCTGAATCTCGGTGGGCTCGTAGACCAGATGGAAAAGACACCAAAAAGAAAGTGTTAGACACTTATTTTTGGAAAAGGTCTGTAGAGCTTGTGAAAATTACCGAGCCCCTTGTTAAGGTGCTAAGGTTGGTGGATGGGGAAAGATTGGCCATGGGCTACATTTATGAAGCTATGGATCAGGCAAAGGAGCAGATACGGGCAGCTTACAAGGACAGGTTAGCTAAATATGGCCGTATATGGGAGATCATTGATAACAGATAGAACAATCAACTCCATCGTCCTATACATGCAGCTGGGTATTTTTTGAACCCAAGGTATCACTATAAAAATCGGCTAGGAGATCAGCATGATGGGGAGGTCAGAGCTAGATTGATTGATTGCTTGGCGCGCATGGTCCCTAGCCATGTAGACCAGTTGGAAATACATAGACAGCTTACTAGTTTCAATATGGCAAGTGGTACTTTTGGCAAAAACTTGGCAAAGATGGCAAGAGATGTGGACCAACCAGGTAAGCAATTCCAATTTCCATTTTGTTTTTCTTTTCAAGTTAAAATTGTTTACGTTCTTTACAATTCAAATTATAAACTAAGTTACTAATTAATGTCTTTTTCTTTGCAACACATTGGTGGGAGTCATTTGGTGGCCAGTGTCCTCAATTGCAAAGGTTTGCAATTAGAATCCTCAGTCAAACTTGCAATGCTTCAGGTTGTGAGCGCAATTGGTCTGTTTTTGAGCGCATACACACGAAGAAGAGAAACCATTTGGAACAAAAACGGTTAAATGATCTTGTTTTTGTGCAATACAACCTTCGACTGAGGAGGAACCAAATGATGAGCAAATCCCCTAATCTAGATCCCATTGTGTTGGACGATATTGATCCAACATCAGAATGGGTGGAGGAGACTGAAGATCCTGTGTTTGAGGCTGATTTTGATATCGACATGGCTTTAGCGGGGGATGAAGCAGATTATGTGGCGGCATCAGAACCAGGATCAGTAGCAGCATCAAGGAAAGGCAAAGAACCAATGGAAGGCACTAGTCGTGCAGGTTGACAAACTCGTGCTTCCATTAGGTCCACTTCTATTGTCATTGGTGGCATTGATACTAAGGTTGCAGATCAGGCTGAGGCATCCTCAGACTCTGAACCAGATGATGTCTATGTAGCTCCTGATGATGATCCTGTGTCTAGTAGTGGTGATGAACTTGATGATTGATCATGTGTACACTGTAGACATGTAGTAGGCCAATGGCCTCATAGCTTGCAGCATTGTTTTTGGACTTTATAGGCCATTTAGAGCCTCATTTGTTATGTATTTTTCTATTTTGTCGATGATATGTATTGTACTCGGTGCCATTTTGATATATTCACCTTTACATGGTATATAAATGAGCAAACTTTGCATATTTTGTCTCTATTGGCTTGGAATCATGATTTTACATCTTAAAAATAGTTTTGTTTCATTAAAAATTAATTATTTAATGTATTTTTTTAAAACCGGTTCGTTTAGACCAAACCAGTCCCGGTTAGACCGGTTCCGGTCGGTAAACCGGTTCATTAGGTGGACCAGTCCGATCACCGGTTCCGGTTTTAAAAACATTGGTGCCAACAACCGAGATCCAAAATACCCTAACTCAAAGTGAACCATTCACCTGTGATCTCAAACCCAATGAAGACTTCCGTCAATGAACCTATGCGAGCCAAGACAAAGTAGAAGAATAAAAACATAACTTGAGTGTGTGTCCAAATGAGCTTGAGGTCGCTTCCTTTTATAGGTTGTCTTGAGGGTTTACTTGGGGTTAAGAATGACCCAAGCAATTACCCAAGTGGTTAGGGCCGACCCATTCCATAATGAATGAATTAATAAAATAATTCAAAACTTAACTTCCGCTTGACCAAATCAAGTGATCTTTAGGTCCATTTTGGTCCTCTCGAAAAGAGGAATTTAATGCAAGCATCATCTTGGTCATCTTATCTAACCAATGTGGAATTTTACCGTAGTTGCAAAAATTAACACTCCCTCTCAACTAGGGAGAATTCCACTTATCCATATCTTTGCATCATCTTGTCAAGTTGTTGTAATGCTTGACTATCTCTGCTCAACTCTAACTGTTGAAACTTTCTCTGATCTAAAAGAAGAAAAAATTGTTACCGAAGGGGAGCTTAGTCTACCACCCTCTATCCATCAAGCTGATGTCTGAAATCTTTGTTATCGCGCTGCTACCCGGAATATCATCATCAAAGAGTATATCATCAAGGAGCACATCTCAACCTGGAACCATATTGGGGAGCAATATCTTCCACCCATACTGAGCAATAGGATAACTCTCCTCATAGGGGAGTACACCCTCAACCCTGAAATCTCATCGAGGAGCTTACTCTCTACCCAGAATCATATCAGGTTATCTCAACCCATCCTATTGCCTATTGATCTTCCCATCGATGGTAGAACACCTGCATCATAATCGACTTGGGTTGTACACCCCAAGTACACTCTCAACTCGTTGGCCAAAATGAGGAGCGGTATTCCCATCAAGCTGGCCTACTTGATGGTATGATGCCAACTGGGGTATACTCTACAAAGACCAAGAGGGGAGCAGCATTCTCCGACCCTATAAAGATAGGGGAGAAACATTCTTCAACCCTGGGTAACAGATAGGGTATCGCCCTATTGTCCAGAGTTCCCTCAACCCTAGGAGCCATTTATCTCAATTCCTCACCCTAGGAGCTCAGGCAGGGTGGGAAGAGTATGCTCAGTGTCCTCGATCAGCATTGCCCCTTATCCGAAGGGGCTACATCCATCAGTCCAAGTTGTTCTCTAAAGAATGAGAACTTTCTCTTTGGTAATGCCTTGGTGAGAATATTTGCAATCTGATCATCTGTTGATATGTGATGGAACTTGACAGCTCCTCTCTACACCATATCTCGAATGAAGTGATATCGAATTTCAATATGCTTGGACTTGTCATGGAACACAGGATTTTCTGCCAAACGAATCCCACTCTTGTTGTCACAATATATTACGGTGGTGTCTAGGACCTGCTCAAACAGCTCTCCAGCCCAATATCTCAGGCCAAGTGTAATTGACCCATGCAAGTATCTCAATATGTGTCTGGCAGCGATCCAATGTCAGTGGTGGGGCTCAGTGATAAACTGACTCAGAGTGTTTACTGCATAGCATATATTTGGACAGGTGTTCACAAGGAACATCAGAGCCCCAATCAGTTGTCTATACTGAGATGGATTTTCTAAGTCTAGCCCTGTAGCAACTCCACATAATTTCTTGAAATTTATTTCCATAAGAGTGACCATGGATTTACATTCAGTCATTCCAAATCTTTCCAGTAACTTTACAATGTATTTCCCTTGCGAGAGAAAAATTTCACCAGACTTTTGCCACACTTCAAGGCCCAAAAAGTAGTGCATAAGACCAAGGTCTTTCATTTCAAACTCAGAGGCTAGCTTCCTCTTACATTCGATCATCAGAGGCTCACTACCTATCAAAAATAGATCGTCAACATACAAAACCAGAATCAATGGCATACCTTGGATTACCTTGAAGTAGAGGTTGGGATCGACACTGCTTCTTGTGAATCCCAACTTTATTAAGTAGTTGTCAATACGCGCATACCAAGCTCGGGGAGCTTGCTTCAAACCGTACAATGCCTTCTTCAACCTACACACATGTGTTTTCCAGTCTTCCACTTCAAATCCTTGTGGTTGTTCAACATATACCTCTTCCTGTAACATGCCATGGAGGAAGGCGGTCTTTACATCCATCTGATGAAGATTCCATCCCTAACTTGCAGCAAGGGAAACTATAGAGCGAATGGTTGTATATCGAGCTATTGGAGCAAATATGTCATCATAATCTTCTCCCTCTTTCTGAGAGAAGCCACGAGCCACAAACCTTGCTTTATATTTCTCGATGCTGCCATCACTTCCATGCTTGATTTTAAACAACCATTTTGAAGTCACAACAAACTTCCCTTTCAGTCTAAGTACAATATCCCAGACATCATTTTTCATAATTGATTCATATTCTTCAACCATAGCATCCTTCCAAACTTGTTCTTTTATTGTTTCTTCAAATGAGGACGGTTCGGCATGAATCATAGTACTCATTGCAGCAACATATCCCTGATACCTGCAAGGTAGTTTTCTTTCTCTAAATGATCTGCAAATGGGGACATTCCTTTCAGTATCATGTAGAGTGTCGCGAGGCACGGTGATCTCTTCTTAGAGGGAGGATAACTAGAAGGAGGATCTAACGGATCCATAGGCTCTATGGGATCGTCAACCATATCAGGTTCAAGTGTAGCTGGACCATCCAGAATGTCATGGTCATCATTCTCTTCCTTGGGAGGAGGAGGAAGATCTCTTGCTTTTCCAAGAGCTGCATCTTCATCAAATGTTACATCCCTGCTAATTTCAACCTTTCTCTGACTAGGAATATAAATTCTATAAGCTTTAGAATTTTCACAATAACCCACAAACGTACCTTTTCTGCCAGTAGCTTCTAGTTTGTTCCTTTTGTCTTTCAGCACATGAAAATTCACTGGCATCCAAATACATGAAAATGGCTGATATCAGGCTTGATCCCTGTAAATATTTCTTCAGGAGTCTTGTTTTCCAACACTTGATGAGGCACCCTGTTCTAAACATATACCGCAGTAGATGTAGCTTCGGCCCAAAGGAATTTTGGCATATTTTGATCATGGAGCATAGCACGAGCAGCTTCTAATATAGATCTATTCTTTCTTTCGGCGAGACCATTCTATTCAGGAGTATATGGCACAATCGTTTCCTTTTTTATTCCGTCTTTCTTGCAGAATGCTATGAATTCTTTTGACATGTATTCTCCTCCATTGTCGAACCTGAAGACTTTGATTCTCTTACCTGATTGATTTTCGATCAATGCTTTGAATTCCTTGAAAGTTTCGAAGGCTTCATCCTTGTGCTTAAGATAATATATCCATGTCTTTCTTGAGAAGTTGTCAATAAAGGTAATGTAGTAGAGATGACCACCAACAAAATGTACAGGCATCGGACCACATATATCAGAATGAATGAGATGAAGAATGTCATAAGTTTTGTTCTTACTGGAGGGAAATGGTCCCCTTATTTTCTTTCCACTTGCACAACCTGGGCAGACTCCATCTTGTTGGGCCTGAACATCGGGAATACCAGAGACCAATTTCTTCAATTTCGGAAGAGCATCATAATGAAGATGAGCCAGTCTGCAATGCCATAACTCGCTCAAGTAATTTGTATTATGAGCCAATGCAAAGAGAGGTCTTTCTGTGACCCTGTAGAGTCCTTCAAATCTCGATCCTAGTGTAAAGGCATCTTGCATAGATGAATCAACAGGCCAAGATAGAACTTTCTCTTTGATGAAGGCAACCCTCATCGCTTTGCCTTCCAATGCAGATACAGATACCATATTCTTCATTAATCTCGGTACATACATGACATCATGTAGCAGGGTAGATTCCCCAGAATTTAGTTGAAACTTGACGGACCCAAAACCTTTCACATGATGAGTAGAATTGTCTCCAAGAATTATCCTTAACTTAGTCTCCCTCTCTACCAGATCAGAGAGGACTTCTTTATAACCAGAGAAATGATGAGTGGCCCCACTATCAACTAGCCAACTATCCCACAAATCCGGTGGAGAAGAACTAGTAAGAGCAGAAATGAGAATGTATTCAGATTTATTTGCAGTATTAATTTCATACCTGGGTGCCCTTTGCTTCTTTTGAGGGGGATGATGTTCTTCACGATCGCTTGAGGAGTCTCTTCTTCTTCTATCGTCTCTTTTGTCACGATTCTTTCTTTGATAGTCTTTTCTTCCTTTGTTATTGTAGTTGAAGCGTGATCTCTTCCCTTTCTCGGGACAGTCTCAAGCATAATGACCTTTCTTATGACAATTGAAGCATTCAATATGAGATGTCGATCTGTCATTCCTCCTTTTTGGATTTAGAAAGGAGGGCTTCCTTGAAGAACTTCCCTTTTTCTTCTTCCTTTTGCCACGAGTGATGTATGTTGCAGGTTCTCCTTCTTCATGCTTTTGAATTCTTCCTCTTGCTATCAACCTGGATTCTTCTTGAGTGAGTTTTCCCACGATCTCATCATATGTCGGAAGGACATTACTGTTGCTGATGGTAGTAATGAAGGTTTCCCATATAGAGAGGAGACCTCTAAGAGTCACTATTACCGGTTCCTTGTCAGGTATATTTTCTTCAACTCTCTCCAATTGATCTCTAAGACAAGAGATCCTCATGATGTAAGATTGAACAGTTTCTCCTTTGTTCATCTTGACTTCCTTGAGTTGATATTTCAAGGTAATGATCTCATTTAGGTTATTAACTTCATACATGCCAGTTATCTTGTCATACATATCTTTTGACTTTCTTAAATTCCCAACATAAGCAAGTAAATGATCTTGTAAACCATCAGCTATAATTTGCTTTGCTTTAGACTCACCTTTCTTGTACCTGTTCTTGAGTGTAGCAGAAGCATCTTCTGAAGGCTCAGGTATACTTCCTTGAATATATTCCAGCACATCATGGTTGTCGGCTATGATCTCCAATCTGACTTTCCATGCAGCAAAGTTTGATGCATCACCTAGCTTTTCATGCTCCTTGAAGGTAGAGGACGACATCTTGACTTTGAATCAGGCGATCTGCTTTTTGAAGGAGAGGGCTTCAAGACTTGTCTTCTCTTGGGCTTCACTTTAAACTTGCTCTGATACCATGTTAAATTTTGTAATTGTTCAATGTTGTATCAGTTACTTTAGCCCAATTTATCCTTTTCATTAACAATGCATCCAACTATTAGCAGTATAATCAATCATAAATGTAACTGAAGAATGAACAATATAAGCAGTGATAGAGAAGACAACAACACACAACCATAAGAGACAGCAGATTGGTCCAAGACCAAGGAAAAACCCCACAAGGGGGAAACCCTTTCAAATCTTCTTCTTCTTTAGTAGATCGTCATAAAAAGTTACAGCAGTGAGTACAATGAGCCCAATACATATAATCAACAGCAGGTAACAATAAATCAGATCTACAGATCTATAGATCTGTCATAACAGCAGAGAAACTCAGATCTATAGATTTGTCATAACAGCAGAGAAACTCAGATCTATAGATTTGTCATAACAGCAGAGAAACTCAAATCTACCGATCTACAGTAGAGAAACCCAGATCCATAGATCACTGATGTCGAGATGCCAAAACTCCAAATCTGAACCGGGTCGCTATCATCAACATTGTCTGTGTACCACTGAAAGCTTCAGAGTCGCACTCACGAAGACAGTATGGAAGAAACTATAACAACAAAGTCGCTCCCAGGAGGTCTTTGTCCATGCGACTATGGATCTGAACAGCAAATACCCAAAGTCGCTTTCTTGTTGGGTTGTCTGAGTGACCAATCAAAGCAAAGTCGCACTCTAGCAGTGCTATCTGTGCGACCAACAAGGAAAAGTCGCTCCCTAGACTACCTGAAGCGAGCGACTGGGGACCAGAACCTTCTGAAGGCAAAGTCGCTCCCTCTAAACTGCCTCCCAGCGACCAAAGGACCAAAGTCACTCTCTTACCCACTCTGTGCCAACGACTATGAACGAAAAACTTCATATCTGTGCCAGCGACCAAGATCCAAAATACCCTAACTCAGAGCGAACCTTTTGCCTGTGATCTCGGACCCAATGAAGACTTTCGTCGATGAACCTGTGCGAGCCAAGACAAAGTAGAAGAATAAAAACATAACTTGAGTGTGTCCAAATGAGCTTGAGGTCACTTCCTTTTATAGGTTGTCTTGAGGGTTTACTTGGGGTTAAGAATGACCCAAGTGGTTAGGGCCGACCCATTCCATAATGAATGAATTAATAAAATAATTCAAAACTTAACTTCCGCTTGACCGAATCAAGTGATCTTTACGTCCATTTTGGTCCTCTCAAAAAGAGGAATTTAATGCAAGCATCATCTTGGTCATCTGAGCAAACCAATGTGGAATTTTACCGTAGTTGCAAAAATTAACATAGGGTTGATGTGTAGATTGAGCAGAGGCAGAATTATTTGACAGTTTCTTGTATTACAGTATTGATATTAAGCAGAGGTGGATCCAATCTGAAAATTGTGAAACATCGTCTGTCGGCTGATCACACTGGAAGGGTGTTGCAAGGTGAGAGTGGAGTCTCCTTCAGGTTGGAGCTTGAGAACACTTCAAGGCGACAGGGTGGTGTTAGGGCAGATCGATGTCTGCACAAGGCATTGGAGTGTTCATCCAGTAGCAGTTGGTAAACAAAAGGGGGGTTTCCACCTAAAAATCTATGTGTCTACTGTCTCTATTGTTATCCATTGTTGAATGGTGTTGAAGAATGTTTATGTTTATCTGTTGCTAATAACAATTAATGCTCTGTGAAGTTAAAAATATACTAATTATTAAGAAATACTAATTCACCCCCCTCTCAGTATTTCCAACAATACCCAATGTTAGCCATTTTTGGTGTAATATATTTTAATATAATGCCACCGTGGATATTTGTTAAAACAATATAATATAATTGGCATGTTGTTATGCCAAACCAACCATATAATGTGTGACCCACTGTTCTAAATAAAATATATATAAATAATGATGATAATTGTAATAATGATTAATTAATTAGTAATTCGTACTGAAGAGGCATGTCTAAATGGGACATGACCGTTCATTAAGGGACACCTACCTAGGGTATATAAGCAGGCCCTCACTCTTATTTGTAACATCATTTTGATCATACATTTTGATATATATTCTTGTATCTTCAATGGATATTTTCATATTCCAAGTCTTCTAGAGTATTTGACTTAAGTACGAACTTTGTTCATACCATTGGTATCAGCGTTGTTCGATCCTTTGGCTGCTCAATCGTTACACATGAGCCTCGTTCTCTAATCCAAGTCTTTGACTGTCAAATTCGTCAATATTGTTGTCGTTGAACTATTCACTACACCAAATTTGGAGTTTCTCCGTTTCGCTAGGCCTTTGGCCATTTAAATAATAATAATAAGCAAAAAATAAAATAAAAAGGGGGGGGGCTATATATAGTTGGAAAGAGAAAAAATTATATTAAAAAAAATAAAAAAGAAAGAGAGAAAAAAACAAAGTATATAAATGATAAATAAAATAAGATAACGTTTTATAAAAAAAGGAGGTATTTCATTATATATATACATAATATAAGAACAAAAAAATAATATGACCAAAAGTTATTAAAAGTACCATTTGAAGATAGGGAATTACTAAGTGAAATATATATGAAGGTTTAAAAAGATTAAAAAGAAAAAAGAAAGTGATCAACTCATTAAAGTGATCAAGAAGAGATTATAATTTTGACAAAAGGAAAATATTGAGTCAACCATTGAAGAGAAAAAAAATGGACTCTAATTCAGAAATAATGGAAGATTTCCAAAAACTTCATATTAATTGTGCTTCAGTGCTATTTAAAGTAAAAGGGACTCTTGCAGGAAAAGATGTTACCATCTCTATCTCGCGCGCTGAATAAAAAAAAATATATATATATATATCAAACCTAAAATCACAAACCAATTAGTGATTTTTGAGTTAAATATAATCGAAAAATTAGACTTCTTGGACAAAAACCAATACAAAACAACTTATTTACAGTTAAACATTGGGGTTTA
Source organism: Pinus tabuliformis (assembly GCA_031772625.1). Lineage (NCBI taxonomy): Eukaryota > Viridiplantae > Streptophyta > Pinopsida > Pinales > Pinaceae > Pinus > Pinus tabuliformis. Next base: position 608,580,653 of record CM062808.1, read on the forward strand.
TACATTTATGTCGCAGTTTCTGTTTAATCTCTATGGAAGGATCAAGGTGACATTATTCTGGGATCACCCTGGAAGGGAAACACTAGAATCTTTTATCCTGAATACAAAAAAGAGGTTTATGACATTTTCCTACATAAAGAAAAAAATAACATTACAAGACGTTTCACTGAAGCCAAATTCAGTGACGCCAGAAGACATCCAAGATATTTCAAATGTAATTTTTCAAGAAGGTAAAAAAATACTACAAAATATGCAATGAGAAGTTGTGTTAGGATATTCTGACACATAGGAAATAGTTAAGTATAACTTGGTCTAGTGTAGAGTTAGGTAAAGTGTGTTTCTTTACTATGTACTTTTGTAACTTACAACCCGACGGTCACGATATGTTCTAGACATGAAGTGATTTGATGGTTCATTCTCTTCTCGGTATTACCGACACTTGATCTGTGGCTTAACACCCGATTGATCCATGATTTCTATTTAAAGAGCATGGACGGTCATTTGTAAGGTGGTCGTTCATGAGAGAAGCTTATGTAAATTTTCTTTCTTTTACATTAATAAATTGACTAAAGTGGTCGCATTGGCTCAGCCCATGAATTGTTTCCCTCTTTGAGGGTTTTAACCATGTCAAAAATACTGGTGTATTGATCTGTGATCTGTTTGTGAGCGGTGTCCTTTGGTGTTCTATATGAGTAACTTACCCTGTAAATTCCTACATGGTATCAGAGCTATTTGAGGGTCGCATCTGTTGGTGATCCAAATCCGAAGCCGGTACAACTGCATCCGACTGTCATTTCTTAGATCTACTGTTTCTGACCGCTTTCGAGCCAAAAGGACTGCTCTATTGTGTTAGGAGCATCTGTTCCAGTGAGGAACCCTTTTCGTTTCACGCGAAAAGGTTTCCGGTAGCCCTAGCTACGTCATTTTTAAGATCTGGAGGTATACAGTCTTTATTTGCAGTTTTAGTTATTTATCTCTCTGTTTATTTTGGTTTATTTATCTCTCTATTTTTTACTACTAGATCTATACCTTTCATTTTTGCGTATGCTCTTTGCCCCACGACTTTGTGCGATCTGTGCAAATCAGAAACAGAAAGGAAATATTTTTCTCATGCGTATGCTCTTTTCCGCTGCGCCTTAGTATGATCTCGGAATGAAGAAAATATTTAGTTTCTGGCAAAATCTAACTTCAAGTTGTAAGGTTTGGTTTTTTTGCATGTCTGTTTTGGGTTGTGTGGTTTTTTGTTATGTAGGCAAAAAAGGTTTTCTCAAATAAGCACACACTCCAAAGTTTCAGTGACTAAAAAAAGAACCCATCCTATTTTCCAAAAATTACTAACCCTTTAAACTAGCTCACTTGGTCCAAAGTTACTTTATGAGAATAGAGGTCTTGGGTTCAAGTCTTTCCTTTTGTTGAGTTACTTTTTCAAAAAACACATGTAACTTACGTTTTAAAGTTACTTTATGTAAAAGTGTTATCACCCATTATGAGAAGTGAGTCACTTATAATTCTGAAGTCTCTTTATCTTTTATTTAAGTTACAATTTAGTGGGTAGCTCATAAAGTACCATTGTAAAAGTGACTTTCACTTATTTATAAAAGTGGGTCACATAATTGTTTTTTATAAGTGAGCTAATTAGATTAACTTTGGAAAGGGGGGATTTTTTTTTAAATATAACATTATCATTCACTTCCGCACATTCACGTACTTCGTCGGCATTCTCAACAACTTTTCTTCAAAAAGCCATAACTTCTTCATCCAGAAGCCATTTTCAGAGCCGTCTTTTTTTAATCGACCTAATTTTCCAAGATCTTTCCATTGGAACATTCAGTTTCAGCATCTGCAGCTTCAGTTTCTGTTAAAATGGAAAGTCCATGCCAAGTTATTCTTAACAGCACCAACTACTTCCAATGGGTGTCCTACATGGAGAATTTACTTAGAAGTAAATGTCTTTATAGAATAGCTTTAGGCCAAGAATCTAAACCTAAAGATGAAGATAAGGCAGTCAAATGGGAAAATAAGCAAGATCAAGCACGTGGGTTGATAGGGATGTCTATGTCTCCAAACCTTAGCTTCCCTATCGCAGAACTTGATACCCCTGATGAAGCAATGAAACAACTCAATAAAGTTTTTGGAATTAAAAATGAAATTAGAACCCATCAACTCGAAAATGAGTTGCTTACGTTGAACCCCAATAATTTTTCTTCCATTGAAGATTTTTGACCAAGTTCAAGACCCTTGGACTTCTCTTGGAAGGTGTTAAGGTTAAGAAAAAAGATGGTAGCCTTATCTATTCCATTCTTACTAAGTTAGGACCAACCTACTCTGTGTTTGTTTCCACCTTCCATTCTACTAGAGAAGCCTTTATTTCTCAAGGACAAGCCTACAAGTCCCCCTCTTTTGATGTCTTTTGTGATTCTTTAATAAGAGAACAAGAAAAACTCTTACATCTTGGTCTTCTTAATCTTGGAAACTCTTCTAAGAAAGCCTTAGCCGCCCAGCAGCAACCAAGTTCAAAGAATCCTAAGAAGCAGCATCCTAAAAAGAATAGTCCTAAACCAACCAAGGGTCCTAAGCACTTTTAGTCTCAAAATGAAAAATCAATTCAACAAAATGATAAGACAAATAAAAACAAAGGGAAGAAAACTGATAAACATTGCAACTTTTGTAATCGAGATTTCCACTTAGAATCCAAATGCTTTAAGAAGATGGAAGCCTTGGAAGCAGCAATGAAAAAGCATAACATCCATTTGGAGCACTCTTCAACTTCCACTTCATCTTCAGGAATAGCACTTTCTGCATGTGGTTGTCAAGCATCTCGGACTGATTATGCACTAAATGTATCTTCTTCTTCTCATTCTCATGAGTGGCTCATTGATTCTGGAGCTTCTTATCACATGGTCAAAAACAAAGCCATATTTTCTTCTTTAAATGATTGTAACACCAAAAATATATATGTTGGTGATGATAGATCTCTTAGTGTTGTAGGGACTGGAACTATTCATCTAGACAATGGTCAATTTAATGATGTATTATGTGTTCCAACCTTATCCTGCAACTTTCTATCTGTATATCAGATAACTCATTCAGGTGAAGGTAAAATTGTTGAATTTTCACCTCATGTTGTAATTAAGGACCTAAGAGATCATAGACAAATTTTAGCTACTAGCATTGCTGATGATTCTACAAGGTTGTATAAGTTTAACAACTTTGGGTCATCAACTCTTGCCTCAGTATTTGTTGCTCATAATGATGAAGTGAGCAAACTTTGGCATGAGCAATTTGGTCACTTAAACTATCGATCCCTTCAAAATCTATGTAAAGAAAATATGGTGACAGGTCTTCCTATGGTATCTTGCAGAGATGGTGTTTGTTCCGGATGTGTACTCGAAAAACATCATCAAGATAGTTTTGAAACGTACCTCTTGGCACGCCTCAGCCCCTTTACAGCTTGTGCATAATGATTTATGCGGTCCACTTCCAGCTGTTTCATTCTCTAGCTACAAGTATTTCTTAACTTTCATTGATGATTTGTCCAGACACACTTGGGTATACTTCTTAAAACTCAAGAATGAGATATTTAACGTGTTCTTGGCCTTTAAAGCCTTTGTTAAGAAACAATTTGGACATCAAATTCTTAAGCTAAGATCCGATCATGGCAGAGAATATGTTAACAACAAATTCATCAACTTTCACATTGAGCATGAAATTCAAATGCAACATACTGTTCCATATACTCCACAACAAAATGGTGTAGTTGAAAGGAAGAATCGCACCTTAAAGGAAATGGCTAATTGTATGCTTCAATCTAAAGGACTTAGTCTTAATTTTTGGGCAGAAGCAATTAACTGTGCAAATTACATAGTAAATCGCACTCCTACTAAAGTTTTAAAGAATATCACTCCAGAAGAAGCATGGAGCTCAATTAGATCAGATGTAAGTTACTTTCGTGTCTTAATTTTTGGGTAGAAGCAATTAACTGTGCAAATTACATAGTAAATCGCACTCCTACTAAGGTTTTAAAGAATATCACTCCAAAAGAAGCATGGAGCTCAATTAAACCAGATGTAAGTCATTTTCGTGTTTTTGGAAGTGAAGCATGGGCCCATATTCCCGATGAGAAACATAAAGCCTTAGAACTTAAGAGTGAAAAATGTATTTTTGTTGGATATTTTGAAGATGTCAAAGGATATAGACGTCTTCCACCTAAGTCCAAAAATGTTATCATTAGAAGAGATGTAAAGTTTGTTGAAAATATATCAGCCTACGAGCCTAGTTCGACGGATGTGCCACCTCTCTCCATCCCCTCTACTTCTGAAAATACTTCTTCTTCAAATGATGACAGCGAGGATGACAATCCTCCCCCACCTTCTCGGGATCCTCCTTCAGCTCCTCAACTTCCGAAATGGGTCCATGCTACTCGGCATGTAGCAGGTGCTCTTGCAGGTGATCCTACAGATCAGCAACATGCACATTCTCAGTTCGATAGAGCTGCTTCTTTACTGGCTCAAGCTTCAGCGAATTATGATCCTGACACCTTTGCAGAAGCTTTAGGCCATCCAAATTGGGACCAGATGGAAAAGTTGATAAACATAAAGCTCGTCTTGTTGCTAAGGGTTTTTCACAAATTGAAGGCATTGACTATACTGAAACCTTCTCCCCTGTTGCCAAAATGAACTCTATCTACCTTGCTCTTTCCCTTGCTGCCTCTTTCAAATGGGAAGTCCATCAGATGGATGTTAAATTTGCCTTCTTGCATGGGGACTTGCATGAAGAAATCTATATGGAACAACCTCCCGGCTTTATACAAACAAACTCCAGCCTTGTATGTTGGCTTAAGAAATCTCTTTATGGTCTCAAGCAAGCCCCTCGGGCTTGGTATACCAAAATGGATAGCTTTCTTTTAGATACTAGCTTTTCTAGGTGTCATTCTAACAATATTGTCTACACCAAGCAAGTGGGTAAGTCTCTTATCATTCCTGTTCTTTATGTTGATGATCTTATTCTTACTGGTAGTGATCCCAACCTTATAAACCATGTGAAGTCCAACCTTAAAAAGCAGTTTGAAATGATAGACTTAGGACACTTGCATCATTTTCTTGGTCTTCAAGTCTTGCAATCCAAGGAAGGCATTTCCTTTTCCCAATCCAAGTATGCCTATGATCTTCTACGCCTCTTTCACATGGAAGACTATAAGTTAGCCCCTTCTCCCTTTTAATATAAAGCCAAACTTTCATTCACTTGTACTTCCCCTGAAGTTGATGCTACCTTATACCATCAGCTTGTATGAAAACTTTTGTATCTGACCCATACCCGTCCTGACCTTTCCTTTGTTGTTGGCCTTATTGCTCGGTTTATGCAAAACCCACATGAAAGTCATTGGAAAGCAGCTAAAAGAATACTTCATTATGTCCGAGGTACAGTTCGGTTTGGGATTCATTACAGTGCATAAGCATCTCCTCAATTGGTTGGTTTCACTAATTCCGATTGGGCTGGTGACCCTGATGATCGGAAGTCTACTGCAAGTTATATCTTCACTCTTGGTTATGGACCTATTACATGGGTTTGCAAGAAACAAAGTGCCATTTCTCTTTCTTTAGCAAAAGCAGAGTATCGTGGCACCGTAGAAGCTAGTAAGGAATCCTTGTAGCTTCGTCAGATCCTATCAGATTTTGGCTTTCAGCAGCAGCATCTGACTACACTTTGGTGTGATAATCAAAGTGCCATTCAACTATGCAAAGATCCAGTCCAACATCAGCGCAGCAAACACATTGAACTACACATGCACTTCATCAGAAAGCTCATTCATGACCATGTTCTTGAAGTGCAATATTGTTCAACCGATGATCAAGTTGCAAACATCTTTACAAAGGCTCTCATAGAAGCAAAGTTTACTAAACTTCGATTTATGGTTGGAGTTCAGGAAGTTGTCACTAAGGGGGGATAGGCTCTAATGCCTCCTTCCTTCTCCTATTGTGTCATATTTGTGCATCCTTTAATCCTATCCCATGATCTCTATTTAAAGAGCATGGAGGGTCATTTGTAAGGTGATCGTTCATGAGAGAAGCTTATGTAAATTTTCTTTATTTTACATTAATAAATTGCCTGAAGTGGTCGCGTTGGCTCAGGTCGTGGATTGTTTCCCTCTTTGAGGGTTTTAACCACGTCAAGAACACTAGTGTATTGATCAATGATCCGTTTGTGAGTGTTGTCATTTGTTGTTCTATCTGAGGAACTTACCCTGTAAATTGCTACCAGTGGACAAAATCACCGCTAACAAGAATGAAGAAGTTTCTCGACTTAGAGGCCATAGTGAAAAATTACCAACGCAAATTAAGAAGCTTAAGAAGTTGTTGGAAAACAAAGTGCAACAACTTGTCGAAAAGAAAGCATCGAAATCTTCAAATGTAGAAATTCAAGTGAAGAAAAAAGAACGAACTTCGATCTAGTGAATATCACAACTCAAAAAGAAGACAAGCCAGTTGAAGAAACAACACACTCAGATGTTGCAATCCAGAGGATGCAAATTCAAGGTGAAGATTCTGTAACTAGCTCAACAATATCAGAACTTGAAGTAAATCAAAATATTGCCACACATATCATAAGGGAAAGACAAACCAAAAGAACTCCTTATCTACATCTGAATCACAAGAACAAACATCTCTATGAATCTACGAGTTTGTATCACTGAGAACAGAAAGAACAAAGTTACGTTCCAAACAAAAATGATGTCTGCACCTTCCAATCTTACAATAACAATTCATTACAAGTTTCTAGTGATCGGAAGATTCCACAGAAGATTAATATAGGATGGTCAAATCCCTTCTCAGTTTGGCAATTTTATTTATCTCTTCAAAGATCATATCAACGAAGATGACAATCCCAAGACGAGAAGACATTCGAAACAAAAGGCAATGTTATGAATAAAATATAAATATAAATAAAGATTATAATTGTAATAATGATTAGTTAATTAGTAATTAGTACTGAAGAGGCATGTCTAAATGGGAAATGACTGTTCGTAAAGGGACACCTGCCTAGGGTATATAAGCAAGCCCTCACTCTTATTTCTAACATCATTCTGATTCATACATTTTAATATATATTATTGTATCTTCAATGGAGATTTTCATATTCCAAGTCCTCTGGAGTATTTGACTTAAGTACGAATTTTGTTCGTACCACCCACATGTTAGATAAGACTTTGGCATGTAACCATTTTAACACTTTGCCAAATATATCCCGACGATTTGAAGTGGCCCAATTCTATGTGAACGCGTGGTATCCATGTTGGTGGTTGTATTACCGTTGTTTAATATGGTACATGTGGTTGGTGGGCCGCCAATCTTGGTACGCTCCACCAACACCCGCCGCGCCCCCCCAGCCCCCCGGTTACCATACAAAGTATAACACCACAAATATAAACATGTGCCTATAAATTAACAAGGAATGTGTGTGGCGTGATGGTAGGACAGAGTGTTGTTGGGCAGCAGATCACGGGGTCGAACCCCACCAAGACCTTCTGGCCTTCTGAACAATGTTTTGACCAACAGCATGATGCCACATGGCGCCAACTCATTGGACCACATGGCAATGATTAATTGGACCACATAATCTTGCCAAATCAGTGCACCTCATCATACAGAGTGCCATGTGTCAACGCTGGAGAAAGCCATGTGTCCTTGCGTATGCCTGTCAACTCAGCATGTATTTAATCTGCCATGTGTCATGCTGCCATGTCAGCATTGACTTTGACTTTTTGTCCAATGTTGCAAAACTTCAAACTACAATAACTTTTGCATACGGACTCGAATTGACGTGATTCAAGTTGCGTTGGAATAGTCTCGTCGAGCTTTTTGATATGACGCTATTTCCATCAAATTTTGGAGACTTTGAATTTAGGCCTTTTTAGGATCCTCCTAGATCAACATCAATGTGACATAAGTAGGACGCAAATTCAGAGCAGGTGTAGTGGGCTGCCATGACTGAGTATTAACTCTATCCTAAAGAATGATGTCTGGGAGATTGCTCCAAGAATAAGGAAATCTGTGATAGATCCTAAGTTGTTGTTCATGATAAAGCATGCCACTAATAGGAGCATAAAGAAGTGCAAGACCAGTAGCAAGAAGATTCTCCCAAAACGGAGTTGACTATGATGATACTTTTGCTCCAATGGCAAGGCATACAATCACATTTCTTCCATGTTGGTAGTAGAGATGAGGTGGATGAAAAGTGGTACAGTTTCTTTATGCATGTGGTATACCAGTCAATTTTCTTCACTGCCCCTATTTGCATTATATGGTTCAGACCATCAAGAAATGCCCCCAAGGATACAAGAACCCCAGGTTTGAGAAAGCTAAATTTGTGTTACTAGACAAGGAAAGAGCAAAGAAGAGCACTGTCACAGTTTACAGATGAGTGGGTGGATGGTTGTACACCAACTGTATTTAAATATTGAATAGTAAGCCATCATGAGTCGTAACATATAATTGCTATTGTTAGCAAGGTAGTTTTACTGAAGTTTACCCTGAAGTATAAGCACAGAAACAGCTTATGATAAACTTACAGGCAAAGTGGTAGCACCAACCACAGCTTTTCCTCCACTATAAATTCCTTGTGGACAATTAGAGACATCATTTTGACTATCTGCTGAAGGGATCGGTGATACAGACTGCATCGAAATCTGTGGAGCTTGAGTAGGTGTTTGGCTTGAAGGTGGATTTGCACTGAGCGAGCTTTGAAATTGGCCACGAGGCAAGGAGGTCACAAACTGGAAAAATAAAGGGATTCCATGTTGGTCAAGGACATAGTATAAGAGATAAAAGCTACCATGCTGCAACAAAAGGCAAACAGAACTCGCCCATAAATTAATTACTTTGCTTTGCATAAAGATAAACCGTACCGTAAAGGATGATGATGGTGGCATTCTCAAACCCCATAATCCAGCAGGAGTAGGCACATTGAAAGGTTGTGAAGATAGATTCCCACTATTCACAGGCCTTGGCTGCTGAGAATATGTTGAAGAAAGCAATTGCGATGAAGGTGTTGGTTGAGGCTGCTGAGAATAAGATGCAGAAAGCAATTGCGATGAAGGTGCTGATAGAGGCTGCTGAGGATAAGGTGCAGAAAACACTTGAGATAAGGCAGCTGGTGGAGGCTGCTGAAAAAAGGATGCAGAAATCATTTGTGAAGGAGGAGGCTGTGACTGTTGCACTGCCAGAAGAGGAGACTGCTGAACTTGTGGAGGATACTGTGCAAGCTGTGGTTGAACTGATGGAGACACACCAGTGGTTGTCTGTGTTGTAGCTTGACTCCTTGAAACAGTTTCTGCATGAAACTGTCTGCTTGTTGGAGACATAAATTTCTGCCCTGACTGTGGTGAAACTCCAGGCTGAAACTGCAAAGTATCAAAGACAGACCACAAGAAGGTATTGAGAATGTTCATGTACGAATTGAAGACTACAAGGAAAGGAAATGGACATATAGAAAACAAACATATTAAGATCATACCTGCAATGGTTGTGGAGCCCCAAATCTCTGAGGTAATTCAGAAAAACCCAAATTAGAAGGACAAGGTCGCTGTACATGCATAACATATGCAGCACATAATTAGATATGTAGGATTCAGGACAGATGAAGTGATGAATGATTCATATAAAGCATGAAAAAGCTTATCAGATGCATAAATCTTCACAACCCTACCTACCAGTGATCCTGATGCATGAGGGCTCTCTCCCAAGCGAGCTTGTGGAGCAGGAAGCGAACCAGACACTAATGAAGCAGCTGTTGCATTAGGAACTGGAAGGAATAATAAAAATTAGAACACTTTAAAATTGGAAGCATAGGCAGTTGTAAAGAACTGTAACAAAAAATACTGGGCACTGGGATTCATGGAAGGTGTTATTTTCAGATTCCATTGTGTCGCATCTAATATCTAATAAGGACCATCAACGTAATGAAACTACAAGAAATCAAACAACTCATAACTTGATGACCATACAAAAACAGAAGTGCATCTAATTCTGAATGACTAAAGATGCATAAGCCATTCGTTTATACAATCTTCAAGAATTGACAAGTTGACGGTGATGTTACAATCTCAATCTGAAAGCAATGGGACATGACTAAAAAAAGCAACACTGCAAGTAAAACATAGTTCCACTGAGAGAAGCAAGGTGCACTTGCAGCCTGGTGTGGCGGTGAGATCTGCAGAGGATCTAAATGAAATCTCAGGCCCCTCAAGTCTCTGGCAGATTAGGATGGAAATCTGCAGAGGATCTAAATGAAATCTCAGGCCCCTCAAGTCTCTGGCAGATTAGGATGGAAATCTGCAGAGGATCTAAGTTTAGCTTGTCCTGAAGCTGAGGAATGGAATTCCTATATTGGGATGCTGGTGTCACACTTCATCATTCTCAAAGAAGATGAGGAAGAATATCTAGTATGGTCAAAAAATTCAGAGACGGGGGAATATTCCGTCAAGCTGGGGTACTCGATGATGCCCAGGAATCCTTATGTTCCAGTGATGCCAGAGTTGGACTATGAAATTCCTTGGGGGCTATTTTGATGGTGCTAGCCAGGGGCGCCCCCTATTTGTGCAGTAGGAATGGTTTTAAATTTGAAACAAGAACATTACTTTCATATAAGAAATGATCCAGGTCAGGGCACAAACAACTGTGCTGAGTTTATAGCTCTCTGGACCCTACTCTGCCACTTCCAAAAAAGGGATTAAGTAGCTACAAGTACTTGGGGACTCCAAATTAGTGATTGACTGGACAAATAAAAGAATCAAGGTGGAAAACTTTCTGTTATCTTATCTTATCTTATATTCAGGGAGCCATGCAGTCCTTCAAATGGCTCTCGTTCACTCACATATTCCATGAACTAAACCAGAAAGCTGATGCCCTTTAAAAAGAGGCTCTCTCTTGAACGTCTTTTCCCATAAGGTTTTTGCGATTATATGAATTTGCAGATGGCTCAGAGGTCGAGTCTATGGAGTTTCTTTTCTGAAGTGGTTATTACGTCGATAGCTTGTGTGGATCTCTGATCTGCTGTTCCTTTGTTTTGAAGGGGAGTCCTTGATTTTTTCAGAGCAATGTAATCTTTTTTGTCGTTAATGGTCATGGGTCAGATTATAGGGCGTTAAATGTGAACAATGCAGTTGTAGTCTGTTGTAACTTGTAACATTCGGATTGAACTCAATTCTGTTTCCAATCCTCTCTGGGGTGAATGTCTGTCTTGGTCCTTCTTTGGGACTGTAGATTTGTATTTCACCTCTCATGAATACAATGGGTTTTTTTCGGGAAAAAGAAAATGATGCTGAAATCTCAGCCTCAAAGCACTAATATGAGACTAAAAACAGCATACTGCAAGTAAAACATAGTTGCACTGATAGAAGCAAGGTTCTCTTACAGCCCACATGGTGCAAGAGATTTCCATGTAAATATGACCTGGGTAATGTTCATAAAATAAAATGTACAAAAAGCATGTCTGACATCTAAAATCAGATAAAGGGAAAAAGAAAAATGAAAAATCAACATTAAAAAGATAAAATCATTAGAAAATGGCATAGATCCATCTTAACCCCAGGTCTTTTGAGAAGCAAGAGGTTTGCACCTAGGCTCTTTTGATCCCTTGCAGTGATTAAGTTCAGGATTAAGATAAATCTACGCTAGTTCTAAACATAGATGGAAGAAGAAAGACCAAATGAAGATTGTTTCCAACGAAAACCTCATGGGAAAACCCAAGGGATGCTTACCCACATTCAAATTGCATCCCTAGTAAACTAATCAGCATAGTGCACCTCACCCAAGGGGATTCAAACCAGGCACATGATGGCACAGAACTAGCCAAATGCCCAACAATGTTGCCAAGAACCAGTTAAACTAACCCTTTGGGCTAGACCTGACATATATATGACAAAAATATTGGCTATTCAAACATGAGAAATACAAGAAAGGAAACAGAAATATGAACCTAGAGAAATACAGGCATAGAAAATATTAACGTACACAAAAGGATAACCACATATAACAAGGCAAAGACAAAATGAAATTGGTCTGACGGTAAATTGTATATGACAGAACTAACTTTATTCTTGAATAATCACAATAGAACCCAGTCTAAATTGAGGATGCAACCATTCAAGGGTAGGAATATTTCCTAGAATGGATTTAAAGTTTAAATATAAAGTCTTCATTCATATGATACAACTAGACACAGACTGCACAAGAAGCTCTGATCCAATAAGCAGCCACCCTCTAACTTCAGAAGGAGACAATCAAACAATTGCAATCAAGATAGGCCAATTTTCCAATGATACCAATGTCTCAGAGAAGCATCGTTCTAATTCTTCAAGATGTATTCCCCCAGGCAAACTACTATATCAGCAAATGTTCATGGAACTACCCAAGTACATGGTAAAGGACATGTACATCCTTAAAGGATTCAATGTATCGCCTCAATGATATATTGAAGGTTTTAGGTTAAAAACTCTCCAATTAGAAGGGATTTCCAACATAAGTTTGAGTAGATAGATGAATTACGCAAAAGACTTTATATTTAGAGACATAAAGGATATAACAACCAACAACAGAAAAACATCAGTCATATGTGAAGTACACAGATTTAGTTCTATCTTCTATATTTCTGTGTTAAAGATTTTCAATTCTTTAGAGTTAAAAAAATGGACAAACAAACTTGACTATAGGACAAGAACACTACACATTATCACAAACTTTTCCTTGCTATAAATGGGGCTCCTTTATCTTAGCTTGGCAGGAAATATCAATGGCCTTCATTCTTTTCTCTAATACCACTTTGTCCAACTGTAATAAAGGAAACAATCTCCAAACTCACAGCCTGCAAAGGTTGGAACAGTTCAGCAGTTGCTCTAATGATGCCTTAACAACCATTGTGTTCATGAAGAAATCCAAAGCCATCTGCTTCTAGAAAATATAAGGATAGGCCTGTTACCCAACAAAAAGTGGGTAACCCCATAGAAGAAAAAAAAATCTCCTCCTTCGGACAGACAGCCAGCCAGCAGCCCTACATTTGCTCAGTACATGATGATATGCCATATTCCTCCACCATTTGCACCAGTCAGACACCTCTCACCATCCGGCATTCCTCTTGAAGGAAGGTGGGTCACCATTCGGCAAGTATTTTAACCATTTTGCAATCATGTGTTTTTACTTGATGTTTTGAGCATTCTAGCATGGATTAAGGGGTGATCTGGATGACTGACCAATCTTGAATGTAAACATGTTCTCTCACTTTACCAGGGAGGTAAGATTTTGACTCTAGTCCAGTGGGACCTCCTCTAATGCCTTAGGGTTATAGGAGGGGCACTACTTGGAAAACTTGGATTGATGTAGTGTGTCCATAACTTTTCCATACTTACACTCCCCACCATTCCCCAAATTCCATATCCATCCTTTGGGTTTGTTGCCATCGGTTCATTGGGATTGGCACCCCCATATACTCATACTTGGGTCTAGCCCAAAAACTTTTCCCTGGAGGCTGGTGCAGCTAAAAGAAAGGAAAAAGCATAAAATGGCCACAATGAAAGGAAAAGAAAATTAGAATGCAAAAGATGGTCGGGACATTTATTAGTGAATGGGCAAAAGCATAGCATGAGCTCTACCCCCCTCATTGGCCATCACCCAATTCCTGAGCACTCGATGTTCCATCACATATTAAAGGAACCCTTCCATGTCGCAAACCTAAGGAATGAAAAACTAACTCATTATTAAGGGGTAAATAAATGCTAAATCATTAAAAGAAAGCTTGGACGCCTAAGTTATGCTCCTTATCAAAGCATTATCGAAGTAAAATGTGCACCAGAGGGGTGGAAAGAGCAAGCCAAGGAATTGGGGTAACTCAAGCCTCCACGCTTGCTCCCTACTTACATCTATACACTTAAGATGATGGACCTCCATTAAATGGTCCCATGACCATGGCACCTTGCCTTGAAGTCTTTCCCATCCATTGTCATTATTATTGTTAGTTTTTGTAGCATCGGACAGGTGTTCTAGTCTCGATTTGTGTCAGAGAGGCTAAGAACACGAGATCTTCAAAACCCAGAAAAGGTTTCGTAAGATAAGCTTGTGAAACACCTTAATTAAATTAATTAACCATCATTTAAATTTTCCTAAGTCTTAGGAAAACTGGTTAATTAATAGTAATTAATTAAGGAAAGGTGAGAATGCGTTAGAAACTCACATCGGTTGAGTTTGAGATGATCTTAGCCGTTAATGGAGATCTAATCATGGTCGTTGGTTCACCAACGAGAGATTATAAAAGCAAGTCGATGGGGATGAAGATGGACACATCAAAGGAGAGTGAGTTCCTTGGCAGATCGAGCTATCCAACTGCAGAGGTCAAGCAGGGAAGAAGAGTTCGAACCAAAAGGAATGTTGAAGTGAGAGGGAGCAGCAGCAGTGATTTCTGATGGAATTCCAATGTTGGAGAGTCAGTAACAAGAGGGCCGCATTATTCCTTAGTGAGACTGCACAGGGCTTGTGCAGAAGGCTTTAGAGGGAAGTTCGATTTAGCCGGAGAGGAGGTCGATTTAGGTGCTAGTGGCCGGAAGAAGTTCCAGGAGGCCAAGCGAATCATCTCCAATGGTAGAGTTGGGCAAAACAACCAGATCATAGCAGCTCCATAAGTAGTGTGAGTAGAGCCTGAGCAGAGGCTAACGCAGGGGTTTTGAATGGCCCAGATAGAGCTAGTTCTAGAGCTGAGATCAGCTGTCGGGTGAGACAAATTGTCTCACTAATATTTTGGCTAGATTCTTTTGTTGGAGGACTGCCAGTTTGGGCATTTAGATATTGTACTCGGATTTTGTTGTTGCATATAATAAAATAAACTCTCATATGCTACACCGGTTTTCCCAGTTGGGTTTTTCTAGGGACTTTTGTCCAAAAAGATTGGTGTCATTTTTATTGTGTGTGCGCTCTATTTTCTCAACTCCAGTTTATTTTCCACAACGTAATTTTATTGAGAAGAAATTGTAGTGTAATTTATTCGTTATTTGCAATAACAAATAAACTACATAATTAATCAGTTAGAAGAATAAATTCCAGTTGTTGCATTTCAAGGAATTTTCACATGGTATCAGCGCAGTGAGGATCAGATCAGAGGCTCAGAAGTCAGAGGAGAAAAGTTGTACAGTTTCAAAGGGAGATCTAGGCAAAATTCCTCCAGATCTACGCAAGCGAGCTAGGAGTGCGAATTGTAGATGCAGTGAGGTTTGATTTCCAGATCTAGGTTGGAGGAAAATTTGATCAGCCTTAGAAGTAGAATTTGCAGACAATGGATTTGTCGGATAGAGGGTTTTAGTGAGCAGATCAGTTGTTTCATTGAGCAGATCCGGGCACAACGATTTTGCAGTGAGGGTTTCAACGACAAATCTGTGCAGGAATAGTAAGAAAAAAGCACACAAAGATTTCCAATTTTCTCAAAGGGTTTCCAGATCCAGCTTCCATGAGGAAATCCATAATTTCTGAAAGCAGTAGGCCGCAACAGTTTTGCCAGTCAACCAGTGCGAGCTTCAGGAGCAGCAGATTGTGTACCAGATTCCGGAGAAAGACTTCCAGAAGGTTGAGCGAGTTGCCTAGATGAGGTAGCAGGCAGTGTGAGTACTAGAGAAGGACATCCAAAGGCAAGCAGTAGCAAATCTACACATTTCCTAAGGAAGTACAAGTAGCAGAAGCAGCGTCGCAGGAAAGAGAGGAGATTTCAATTTATTTACCGATTCTTACAACTTTCTAGAGATGGTCGTACAAGATTGCCAGAGGAGGTCGTGCGGGTTATCCAGAACACGAATCTGGGCAACATATCGACTTCTTGCTGCAGGGGACATGTGTCAGAGGAAGTGCGAGCTATCAAGTGCAAGTTACAAAGCGAAGCAGTTTCCCAGTAAAGGACAAGGCTCGAAAGGGGATAGTGGGGCACCAGATCCAGGAGGAGTAGCTTGATACTCCAATGTGCCAGATGGGCAGGGTCTAGTGCAGAAGCAGCCAGGAGATTCGTTAGATCAACTCCAGTTGTTGCAGCAAGACCATCACCTTTACTACGGGGGGCCCACAGTATCATAGTAGCAGGTTCAGTGTCAGCAAGTGTAGCCAATTATTCAGATAATAACTACATAGCTAGTTGTATTTAGTGCTCAAGAGACAGTTGCAGAACTAGTTGCAATGACACAAGCAACGCGAATTCCCCAATTGTAGGTAATGAGAGCAGTTCCAACCAAAGAGGTTTCCAGCTATTCCAGAGGAGGAAAGGAGGTCGATTTAATTCCAGCAAGTAAAGACGAGGGAGGCAGTGAAAATTAGCTAGTTGCAGAGAGCAAGGCACAGTTCTAGCCAGAGACAATCAACGAGTTCATGTTTACAGAGACTACAAACTATATAACAGCATCGAGAGGAGAACCGGAGGCAAAATGAGTAGTTTCAGTACGCAGCAAGAGGCAGGGTGTCTATCAGAAAGGGTTTCCGATGAGAAGATTGAATTTCCCACAACAAAATATTGTAGTCCAATTAGGCATGCAGACAGGAGTGCAAGTTGCAGTAGAGAGGCTTTGCTAGAAGGTGGAGGGATTTCCCAGTTCTGTTTTAGAGGGAGTCTATCTTTAGAGGGAGCATCCATATGGAAGCTTAGTACTTTAGGATCTGAGGTGACTAGTACATAGTAACATCACAGTGGCTTCAGCAATGTATGATCAGAGTTGCACAGTGATAGCACAAGGTGATAGCAACTATACCTTTAGATGTAGGAGGAGCATAGTGCTTTAGAGTTGCAGGTTTGGGCAGGGTCCATGGAAAAGCAGCAGCAGTTGCATTATACTCCTCATATGGATCATTATCTTTGCTACGAGGGCCCACAGTTTTCAGTAGCATGCGGATCTGTGTCAATAGGCACAATCAGATCTTGAGGGACAGTTGCAGACACTAGTTGCAGTCAGTTACTTAAGGGGCGCAGAACCAGTCAAGGCGCAGACAGTTACTCAATAGATAGTGCAGATGCTAGTTGCAGTCAAAGACCTAGGAGACAATTACAGAGCCAGTACAAAGACACAATAGATAAATTCTCAATTGCGGCGCAAAGAAAAGTTGGTAGCAGTGCAGGATGGCACAATGCAGATGTCAGTAACAGTGCAGGATGGCACATTGCAAATGTCAACAACAGTGCAGATGAATCAGAGTATGCACAGTAGCTTGATGGATAGCGACAAGCTGTTATGGATGTCAAACATCAGCATCGTGAGTGAAGATGTTATGGGATAAAACAGAACACCTTCCTCGCTAAGAGGGAGTGCTAGTTTTTGTAGCATCGCACAAGTGTTCTAGTCTCGATTTTTGTAAGAGAGGTTAAGAACACGAGATATTCAAAACCCATAAAAGGTTTCGCAAGATAAGTTTGTGAAACACCTTAATTAAATTAATTAACCATCATTTAAATTTTTCCTAACTTAGGAAAACTAGTTAATTAATAGTAATTAATTAAGGAAATGTGAGAATGCTCTAGAAACTCACACGGATTGAGTTTGCGATGATCTTAGTCGTTGATGGAGATCTAATCATGGTTGTTGGTTCACCAAGGAGAGATTATAAGAGCAGGTGAATGGGGATGAAGATGGACACATCAAAGGAGAGAGAGTTCCTTGGCAGATCGAGCTATCCAGTTGCAGAAGTCGAGCAAGGAAGAAGAGTTTGAGCCAGAAGGAAGGCAGAAGTGAGAGAACACTTTTAGCCATCACTAGCTCAGGTAGAGAACACTTTTACAAGACTTTGTCTAGTTAGATATTAAAGATGATCTTGGTTTGAAGTATTATTATACCCCTAACAATTAAGTATGTCCACTATGATACATCTATGGTAATTGTCCCTAATGATTGGTGACTTTCACTTGATTTAGAGATGATTTTTCCAAGTGGTCCTTCACACATCAACAGAGGCCTTTGAGAGCACAATATTACATCTCCACTACACATCATGCTCAGGTCGTTTTACACTTCCAGAGAGCAGTGATGACCTTGCAAATGTAGCATTGCCCCTCCAAAATAGAGCGTTGGGCACTTCGATGGTTCCAGCAAACAATTGACACCTCATAGCACCCCCAAATGTTGAAACGTTGAGTTCCTCTTGCTTGGTGTTGGATATTCTTGACATTATACCCAGCAGACCCAGCATGCCCCCCAAGTTGGCCTTGACACTACTTGATAGGCATTACTTGATACAAAGTCCATATGATAATGGTCATTCCACGGGATGACAAGAGAGGGCTTGTACTAGCACTTGGAGCCCCTATGTTGGACAGAGGTGATGCCACGTCACCCATCAAGCCTTTGAGAGGGTGATGTAGGCCACTGAGAGCATGGTTTTGACACTTGGAGGCATTTTGAGGCACTTTTTGAGGGCTTACCCTCAAGGATTGGAGTTGATTATGATGATGGGACATCTCACTAGCCCATCCACACACTTTCATGGGATTTATGGCCCAAAAAGGGCATGATGTCATGCTTTTGGATGATATTGACCCATAGGTGCGGGCTTTTATGGCAATATTTTGTTGTTTTCAGCTATGGAGTTGGCTTGTAACCCCTTGTCTTGGCGAACACTCAAAAATAAACTTGTTTAGGGGCTTGAAGGCTAATATTATCATGTAAAATGAAGGGATGGTCCTCATATAAATAGAGGATCCATTCATTCTTTCTTTTCACCATCACACTTGAGATTTCGGCCCTCTCTTCTAGGACATGATTTAGCTAGTCTTATTCACAAGTGTGGAGATGTGATTTTTATGGAACATTTGCTATTGGAGATTGGCTTGTGTATTGGGAATGTCTTTTTGGGATTGAAAGAAGGTATTTTCATGGAAGAGTAGTAAGTTTATTGTTGATTTTTCATTGTTTTACATGTAATTGAATTAATGCTAAGAATTTTCTATGATCCATGACTAAAGGCATAATATTTGTGGGAAATCTTAGTTAAATTTTGAATGTTAAATATTTCTTCCTTGAAATCCATAGGCAAAATCCTAGTGTGCATCTCCTATTTAATTTCTCCTCTCACAACAAAGATAGGTAGGGTTTTATAAAGTTGAAAAATGGTTCCCCACCCCCCTTACTCCAATCATTTGTCATTTATCTCTTAAATTTTGCCCTAAGACTCCATCACCAAGGTAGGATTAATCACTGGTGAGTTTTGTATTGATCAAAAACCTCAAATATTTAAATACTTATCTTCTCTTTATCTCTCCCAAGCCTTTAAGGCAAGACACTAGGGCTTTTTCCTAGGGCTGAATTGATTCTAGCCATCAATGGTGTATGTTTGTAGGTTAAAAACCTAAGATTTATCTCCATAATCCTTTCTAACGCATTGTTGATGGCAAATCTTTCCCTAGGAGGGCCAACCTCATCCTTTTCCAGACAATTTTGTGCCTTGGAAACCATAACCCTAGCCTAGCTTTAACTTGAGGCCTATTTTGTGGATTTGCTCTATTCCTTTGTTGATCTAGTGTTCTAGTTAACCTTTTCTTTGACTTTTATATGTCTAGGTTTCCCTTATTGTTGCATATCAAGAAACACTAGTCTATAGAAGTCTTCATCTAGCCTAGGTGTGTGATACATTGCTCCCTCATCAAGACGAATTGAGCCTTGTCCAATATAGAGTATCTTCACCTAGCCTATTTTCATCACCTTGAGACATATAATTAGAATATCCTTATAGGTGAATATTGGGAAGCCTTCCTTGTGGTGAAATGCCACAAAAGAGCAAGACGAGAATTGTTGAGATGATAGTGGCAATATCTCCCCATTATTGTTACAAGGTCTAGCTCTCACCTAGCGAACTCAATCACGAGGCCTACTAGATTTTGCAGTAGCAAGGCCTAAAGGACATCCTTGTCTAACTAACTTGAACAATGTGAAATTTGCTAGAAAAACACTTCAACAAACGAGATAGATATAAGATTTAAAATAACAATAAAGGATCAAAGGGAAATACCTTGAAAAGAACAAAGGGTGATTCTACTTTATCATATGTCTTCTAAAATTCTTTATTGAGAAATAACACATCTGAATCTAATTCTCTAATCCACTCTATTCCCACCTAAACAAATATTAGTTTGTTCAATATAACTATATCTAATGACTCTCATCTACCCTAACGTGATAAACATTTTAATTCTTCACGAAGTAATTTAGCTAGAATCCTATAAAGCACATTAAACTAAGAAATTGGTCTCCACTTCTTTTTTCTTTCAAGGTCTTTGCTTTATAGATCATTGATCTATAAGTTGCCTTATTGAACCTTCTCTCATAGCTTCTTTATACACTTTATTAGGACGATGTCACTGAAATATTATGTAGCCTTATTAAACTTACAAGATAGTCCACAATTGTTGGTGCTTTATCACCTACAATGGTGACTAGAAACCAACTTCAACTCATTGTAGATTGACAATATTCATATCAGTGTTGTAGGAACCGTCCCCCCCACGGATCAAAACCTGGAACCGCATCCCATACGGAACCGTGTCTCGTGCAGAACTGCAATTCCGTTGAAAAACCACACTTCTTGTTCTTTTGGAACCGTGACGATTCTGTTCGCAGTCCCACAAGCCAAACCGTAGTTCTGCCACAGTTCCAAACCCCGCCCACATAGTTATGCAAATCACTTTTTTTTAGGTTTTTTTTTGGAATTTTTGAACTACTTTGTGAGGAACCATGCCTCTCGGACACTCCCAAGGTGCTCCCTTGATGTTCCCCATGATGTTTCCTAGATGCTCCCAAATGGTAATGTTAAATTCTTAAAGTAAAAGGATCCTTTTACTTAAATTTAACATTACCATGAAATGACTCTAGATGTTTGAGAGTGGTTACAACCTCATTGATCTTCATATGAAGAAAATAGATTTTCATATCTCATTCAAAATTCAACAAACCTAACAATTTTCAAGATTTCAGGATCAATGGGATTGTGGCATTTCATTATATTATATCATGTACGAGGATATGTGATTGGCATTTAATCAAGAGCACCAAGCCCTATATGTACCCCAGTGTTGGTGGTGTCGATTGTTGAACTTCCTTGTCATGGCCTTAGCAAAAATGTACCCTTCAAGTCAAAATCATTGATCGGGCATGTTAAACTTTTTCTACCATATTTTAAGACTTGGATTAGGCAGTTTGATCAAAATTGGGCAATGTTGACTAACATCCCTAGAGAATTAAGCTAGAGGCAAAGGCCGGACAAGAGGAAGAATCTAGATTCTAAATGGTTGATGCTCGAATAATTAATCATTAATGTACGATGGATGCCATTTCTATCTTGATTTGCATACAATATGCATGCTTTGATGTATTCGGCAACTAACTTGGCATTAAGGATGTTTTTTGAATATAAATGCAATGATATATATCAATGGTATCATAATCGGACTGGTCATCGAACTGTTGAGAAATCCTTCGGGCAACATAGTTAGGGTTAAATTTAATTTGATTTCTCTTTCTTTGACACTTTCTTGTGATATTTCTTGTTAATTCTTCTTTGCAATCATTATATTCTTATCATCAAGATAAATGCCAAACAATGAAGATCACAGAGGCAACAAAGAACACAAGGTGTAGGCACTCAACCAAGGCAAAACCCCTCTCCTAAGGGAAAACCCAAAAAATTCTTCTTCTCTTCTTTAGAATCAAATCAAATGAGACAACCTAGACGCTTTGACCAAGAGATACAATTCCTCCAATCCACCAAGTCAGCGTCAAAGAGAGTTTAGTCAAGTTCTTCATAACTCACTCCTTCCAAGTATTTTTGCCCTTATTGAAACTTTTGAAATTCGTTCATCAATACTTCAACCCTACAACACTTTAGACCTACAATTCTTCGGACTTGTAATAACCCTAGTTTGCTCGCACATGTGGCAGAAATAGCGAAATTTAGGTCTCTCTTGCTTGACAATGGAACCTTTCTTTCTTGCTAGACTTTGTATCCTTCTTCGAATCTTCCTTCAACTCCGCGCTCCTTTTCTTCACGAAAAACTGCAGATAGAATTCATAGATAGATGGATCCACAAATAGGTCAGATTCCTTCTCATTTGTAGTCTCTTCAAGGTGGTTGAATCCCTTCATGAGGCCAACTTGATGGAGGAGTGACAAATGACTCTTTTTACATAAAAATAATTTTCTTTTCTGATGCAATGAGCCCAAGAAGGGTATATTACATAAAGACAATGACTATGACATAAACCCTAGAAGCACTCAATGGGTGCTTTGACCTAGAGATAAAATAAATAAGCATGAAACCCATGCAAATAAATAATTTTTCTTTTACAAAATAAAATTATTTTTCTTTCTTTTTGACAAATACATTACATCATGACTCAAATACAATTATGAAGATCAATACTAGTTATATTTCTCAACACTACTTCTTAACTAGGGAGGTATTCATGATTGTTCAACTGGTGAAAGGTTGACCTCAATTTGAAATGTTCTTAAGAAGAGTACAACAAAATACACAATGTTAGGGATACCCTAACTGCTACGGTGTCCTCTCAACAGGGACTAAGGTGTCATCCAGGCATCTACCACTATATGTACAATTAGGTTACAACCATGGTATCCATCCAACAAGATATAGATACCATCTAGGCCTCCATGCCCTGACACCAACCCTTAGAGCGTTCCAAGTATCAACACTAAACCAGAACTCCACACGATACCCTCCCTCACTGGGATTTAGACATATACTAGCAGACATATCTCTATTATAAACTATTTAAACCTTCATGCTCTTCTACTATCACCATTCAAGTTTGTCCCGATGATGGATCCCGATTGGGATTTGAAGCGTTGATAAAAGAAATGGTTAATACTGTGGGTTCTCCAGCGTCTAAATTAAAAGATATAAACCACAGAGGTCTTAAATCCAGAATCAACTAAGATCTCAATACTAACCAGGCCAAGATGTCCTCCCAAGTACCATCATACAGGCAGTTTTATGGTACTCATCTCTCCCTCTCAACCAAACCAGAGATATCTACCAATCTGAGCATGCTCCTAAAATAAACTAACTTCTTGTTGGGAAGAGATTTTGTTAATACGTCAACTAATTGTTCATCTTGTTGGCACGTACTATAGCTTCACGACCCCAACTAATATCAAACTTCCAACGTATATGTTCTTTTATGCTAGCACAAAATTTTGAGGTCTTCAACTATTCTAGTGTTGCTTAAGCTCATCACAATCTTCAAACACGTTCCGACAGAAGCTTCCTTCTTCAACTTTTCCAGCAGCACCAAACTCAGCCTCAACACTTTCTAAAACATCCAATTCTTGTTCACAACTTCATCAATTAAAAATAACCATTTGTAGTGCTTTAGCCTTTCTCCAATCTTATTCTTTCTTCAAGGTCTTTACTATAGCTATCACAATATGTTATCACTCTTCACTAGGGACATATACCCTTTCTTTATCCAAGCTTCTTCTCTACTAAGGGACAAATCCATCAACAACTCAAACACACAGGCTCTCTCTTTTGCATCATCATATCATCAGAGAACTTTGACCTTCCAAAACTTTATTCCTTCAGGAACATCATCCTTTATTAACAAGGTCATTTATTAATCATTAATATAAACTCAAATGTCATCGAGACTCCCTCTTTCCATCATGCTCAACATCATTAAGTCACTATCAAGTATGAGGTAGATAAGCATCTTCAATATCTTGAAGACTATGTACCTGCAAATCTTATCAACAAGTACAACCAAGCACAAATATGCAAGAGCGTGAAGTTAACTTTATCAATATATGGTTAGCATGTCATCACAATGGGAGCATCTAGGGTTAAGAAATCAAACTTTAGATATCCAAAACCTAAACCTAGTTAGGTTTACAATCAACAAAGGTTACATCCTTCGTGTCCTAAACTTTTACGACATGCTTTGCTAGGTTTTATACAACAACCTTGCCTCCAAATCTGTTGTCCCACGTTGCCCTTGACTGTTCCTGGTTAGGGCACTTTAGCACACTGCAACAGCCCTCAAACAGCGTTAAATCCCTGTGGCCCACCTTAGTGTGATCCCTCTGCTTCCACGCTGGAGATTAGGGCACAATACAACCCCAAAACAGACCCACGCAAGTGCTTTGCTGTGGTGGTATGGCCTGTGGCCTACCACACAGCCTACCTGTAACTTACATTCTGCCCAAACAGAGTTCTCTTGCCCTTTCAACGTGCCACAACAGACCTGCCCTTCTCCTTACCTAACTCGGCCTCCCAGCAAGTGTGAACAGACTTCAATACAGCTCCAAAAGGCTCCTACACTGCCTCTTTCCCACGCTGAAGTGTCCTCTGCCTGCAGCCCAATCTAAGGTAAGAAGTTCGAGTTCCTTTTCTACGGATTAGGCCTCTTCTTAACAATGATATGACCTGCATATAAGAGTCTTCAAGAACTGCGTATAAGGTCTCCATGATCAACGTATAAGGTCTCACCATGAACAACGTATAAGGTCTCTGTTTGCTGCGTAGATCATCCTCATAAGCCTGCGGCTTACTGTGGTTAGGGCATCACTGCGGTTAGGGCATCATCTTTGGGCCAGCGTATCTTCATTGTGTCTCTCCTTCACCGAAACCCAAAGACGTG
Source organism: Pinus tabuliformis (assembly GCA_031772625.1). Lineage (NCBI taxonomy): Eukaryota > Viridiplantae > Streptophyta > Pinopsida > Pinales > Pinaceae > Pinus > Pinus tabuliformis. Next base: position 608,605,304 of record CM062808.1, read on the forward strand.
AAGAGGAGGAGACCACACATGAAGAGGATGTGTGTGTCAAAAGATTTCAAGTCCTCTATATTTATACTAAAACGTAGATGATGAATAGACACAACTATTGGGCTTCTGAGCCTACATAGGATGTTGGCTGACTTGACAATATGTCTTATAATACAAATAAATTCATAACTTCATAAATACTTATCGGAATCGGATGATCTTTAGATCAATCCTACACCTCTCGATGAGAGGGATCCAACAAAAATATCAGCTGCCATAAATAAAATGACCCACATGGAGTTTGGCCCCAGTTGCCAATTTTAACATTAACACAATTAGAGCTTGCAAACCTCGAGTCATACAAGCAATTAAACCTAAAAAATTTCATGCTAGACTCTTAACAAATGAACATGCTATACATACCTCAAGATTACATACCTTTGTCTTTTATGATTGAAAGATTGATAATCCATAGAGCTTATTGCTTTTTCTTGCAAATTGAAAACATATTGTTAGATGACTAAAACATAAACAATAATATCTATACTTACTTGAGTTAGATGAGGACTTCAAGTTGGTTCCAATACTAGATGCTTTCTCTTATCTGTATTAGAAGCCTTCAAGGTGCTAAGTCAACTCTTTTTACTGATATAGATCGCTTCCTTCAAGAGTTTCTTCTAATAAGACTTTAAAAAGCCAAATAATTCCACTGCTTCTTCAAATTCTCAAAATATACCTTTTGCACAAAATCTACCTTTCTTTGTCTTTAATAATAGGGTTTGTTCCTATTCCAAAAGAATGCAAACTTGATTTCTTTTCAAGTAACACAGCTCTTGAGATAGAAAGGTTGTTACAGGTTTTGTCAACAGCTAATATAAACTTCTGAGTATGAGACTGTGACCCTCTAGATAGGGCTTTATTATAATGCACTGCTCAAAATACAATAGAGATTCTTTGTCGATTTTGAGAGGGTTCAGATCTCTTATATAAAGGTGCATTGTACTGTCTTTCTTAAGAATCTCGACTTCTTATTATAGTGATTGTAACTTCAACAATGGGTCTTGCAAATAGGCCTCTAATGCTTATAAACAACTTGGCATGTGTCCCTTTCTTTGCTGGCTTCAAGGACTACCTTTAGTCCTCAAATTATATGACTTGGTCACCTTGATCTTGCACAGAACCTGTGGTAACTTCAAATGCACAAAACTTGGTGAATTTAGATCTCAATATTGATTTCAGATACTAACATTTAAGCACAAATCTTCGCTCTATCCCACAATGGATTCGGCCTTGTCTAGGCTATTGATCTAGCCTCTCGAATCTCCAAGAAAATGCTTCTTTACTCCTCTAACTTCTTCGGTCCATAAGCTTTGGTCTACGGCCTAGTTACAGAGGTATATACTTATGAATGTGCCCAGAAAAATATGTTCTTTTTGTATCTAGGATTTCCTTCTAGGAGATCGGCCTTCAAGACTAAAATAAGCAACCCTTTACCCTTCAATTGGGATCTTCTAGTTGCCTTGCTTCACTGACCTTAGCTCTGAAACCATGTTGAGAAATCCTTAGGGTAGCATAGTTAGGGTTAAATTAATTTGATTTCTCTTTCTTTGACACTTTCTTGTGATATTTCTTATTAATTCTTCTTTGCAATCATTATATTTTTATCATCAAGACAAATGCCAAACAATGAAGATCACAAACGCAACAAAGAACACAAGATGTAGGCACTCAACCAAGGCAAAACCCCTCTTCTAGGGGAAAACCCAAAAAAAAATCTTCTTTTCTTTAGAATCAAATCAAATGAGACAACCTAGACCCTTTGACCAAGAAATAGACTTCCTCCAAGCCACTAAGTCAGCCTCCAAGAGAGTCTGGTCAAGTTCTTCATTAGTCAATACTTCCAAGTATTTTCTCCCTTATTACAACTTCCGAAATTCATTCATCACTACTTTGAACCTGCAACACTTCAGACCTGCAATTCTTCGGACCTGTAATAACCCTAGTTTGCTCGCAAGTGTGGCATAAATAGCAAAATTTAGGTCTCTCTTGCTTGACAATGGAACCTTTCTTTCTTGCTAGACTTTGTCTCTTTCTTCCTTCAACTCCACACTTCTTTTCTTCATGAAAAATTGCACATGGAATTCATGGATAGATGGATCCATAAATAGGTCGAATTCCTTCTTATTTATAGTCTCTTTAAGGTGGTCAAATCCCTTCATGAGGCCAACTTGTCTTCTCTTGAGGCTGACTTGATGGAGGAGTGACAAATGACTCTTTTTACATAAAAATAATTTTCTTCTTTGATACAATGAGCCCAAGAAGGGTCTATTACATAAAGACAATGACTATGAAATAAACCCTAAAAGCACTCAATGGGTGCTTTGAACTAGAGATAAAATAAATAAGCATGAACCCCATGCTAATAAATAATTTTTCTTTTACAAAATATTTTTTCTTTTTCTTCCTTTTGACAAATACATTACATCATGACTCAAATACAATTATGAAGACCGATACTAGTTACATTTGTCAACATGAACCGGTAGACCCCCCAAGCCAAGAACCAGTGAGAACCAGACCTAAACCAGTAAAAAAGCCAAACCAAAAAACAGTGAACCAAAAACACATAAAATTTTCAAATTTTAAAGAAAAACATATATATTCATGTGCATCCATATGAAGCCAAACCATTTATACACAAATAAGCAAAAGTTCTCATTTATATAACATGTAAGGATGCACATAATCAAAATAACACAGAGTGCAAACCATCTCTGAACCAAAAATACATCAAAAAACAAGCCCTAGATGACCTCTAACATCCAAAAAAAATCATGCTACAACAAATAACTACATATCATCAAAATCTTTACCTATATTGGGATCTTCGTCATCAATATCACCCTCTAAGCATTAAAATAAGATAGAAAATGCGTAGCATGTCAATTAAAGATTTTGTTCGAGCGTTGGGTACATTTTTAGTAGGATCATGATAGAGGAGTTTGACAACCAATGCCACTAACATCAACGTACATAGAGGGCTTAGTACTCTTGATTAAATACTAGTTCCATACCCTCTTGCATGACAAAATCCATTGGAAATATTGCAATCCCCCAATCATCAAATCTTGAAAAGTTGTTAAGTCGGTTGGATTTTGAATGGGATCTAAAATTCTACTTTCTCCATATGAAATCCAATGAGTTCAGAGTCACTCTCAAACATCCTAAGTCATTTCATGGTAATGTTAAAAATTTAAGGATGAAAATGAAAGATAAAGGAAATGTCATTTTTACTTTAAAAATTTAACATTACCATGAAATGCATAGCAATAGTAAGGCCATAGGCTTGAATATTAGGCACCTATTGTGGACCAATAGCTAAGAGAAATAAATAAATAAACCCACGTGTTGCATTGCACACGACTTTACCGAACTGACCAGTTTGGTGAAAATGGCCAGTTCAGTACCGAACCATCCAAAAATGGTTTAGGAGGCCGATCCAAACCAGTTATGCCTTCCAACTGGTTGGACCAGCAGATCCAACCCAGTTATGCCTTCCAACCGGTTGGACCAGCAAATCCAAACCAATTGGACCAACCGGTTCAATTTGGCTCAGTCTAGTTCTGATGTCCGGTTCTAATAACAGTGTATATACATATATATGTATGTATGTATGTATGTATGTATGTATGTACAACCAGCAAATCCGAACCAGTTGGACCAGCAAGTTCAATTTGGCTCGTCTAGTTCTGATGTCCAGTTCTAATAACAATGTGTGCGTGTGTGTGTGTATATATATATGACGCTTCCAAAAACCACACTTGCTTCATGCAACAATGGGTCATATTCATATGGACCAATATCATCAACAAGGATATGCCACTCACATCTTCAACAACATTAAAAGATTTCAAATTAATAACAACCTTTGTAAGGAACTACATATTGGCATTTCTTTAATCATCCCTGGAAACAATTTAGCAGGCCTATCCAAAGAAAGGAACTATATTGCTAACAAATCTTTCCAAAAATCAACCCTAGAAGACAATTGTGCTATCTCAAACATTGCAGCATAATTCTTGTAAGTTTTGCTTATACCTAAGGACTTTCAAAAAGAATTTGGTTTCTTTATCTCTCTCATTAATTAAATGCAATCCAGCCCTAATTTGGAGCATTTGCTTTCCTAAGGTCACCAACCCCCAATGTATCTCTATGTTTGATAACAAACTTTTAAAGGTCTATGTTGTGTGATTAGACCCCAACTAAAACACTAATTTAGCAAATCCTTTTGCTGTTTTCTTAATACCATTCCTTACATAGTTCTTAACCAATCTAATGTTTTGAGATTATACAAATGTAAGAGTAGAGGAGAATAGAGCCATCAAATTGGAACTTCATAGGAGCACAACCAACGGAGTATGCACCAATTAGATATCAAAATTGAAGACCATGCAACATCATAGACCATGTGGACAAAATTTCTTTCCTCACTTTTGTATAAGTGGTCATTTTGTCCTGTAGTGCCTAAAATCTTTGTATTAGACAGATTCGTTAGAAACTTAGAATCATAAGCTACCATGTACAATACTGATATGAAATTTGTAAAATCACACAATTAAATTTTTAAGTGATGGGATGAAATGAATAAAACAATAGAAGAAAAATCACTAGTATGACCATCAGCTCCCTATGAATTGCAAGAATGCTCTTATGCTTGCCCTCAATTCTTTATTGTTAGACTCCCGGAAAAATCTTGCATTTGTGTATTAATATCTACTTGAAAAGACAGATGTTCCATGTAGTATGATTTATTGCATATTCCCTATCCTTTTCTCGAATAGTGATTATATGATCTAAGCTTTTGTTCACTGCCATTTCTTTACAGCCGCCTACTAGCTTTTCATGTTATCTTTTTTAGACAGTTGCCTTACAAGGGATTGCTTTGATAGATTGCAACAAATGAGGCATTGCTAAACTTGGAATTTCAAATGCAATGTTTCCCTCCAAAAAATTGTTTTAAAACACAAGTTCTTGAGGATCAAGGCTTGTAAAACAATCAGCATAAGGTTGACCACTTAAGACAAGAAATTCAAAGAAAAAAATAAACAATATGCCCCTGCACACCCCTGAATCATCCCTACCATCATACAACACATTATGTTTAAGGAAAGCGGTATAATTATTGCGACAAAAGGGGAGAATCTTTCACCAACTTGCAAGGAAAATTAATCAATCATGCTGAAGGATGGAAACAAACAAAGGTTAGACGGAAACATGAGGGAAACATTGATCAGTCTTGAAAGGTCTTTGGAGATTTTGCAGAGCACTTTGGACAAGGGCAGTTGTAGAATTGAGGACAGTCTGCACAGCATCAGTGCAGTGATGGAAGAAGGAAGAGGTAACATGAAAAGAGAAGGGGTGGTGGCAGGGCTGGCACCCACGACAAGAGAAAAGCCATAATTGAATAGAGAGGAAATGAACCGTAAAATGACAGCCTGGATCAAAGCTTGGAAATTGGCACCTTCTAGCAGCTAGGAAGCTTCTAGAATAGTAGATAAAAATAGGGGCAAATATTAGAAAACAAGAAAATCCATAGGAAGCTAACAGAGAAGAGGATTCAGGCTCTTCCTGATAGATCCAAGACACACCCGCAAGAAGAGGTTGGTATATAAAGCAGATATTGAGATGAACTGGCATGGCTGGTATGGTGGAGGATTTCTTAAACCACTCTATGGATGCTTGGTACAAGATAGCATAAGATATTCTGGACCATGAAAAGGAGGTCATAGGTAATGGAGAAAGTGTTGTAGCCAATAAACATATAAGAGCAAGAGAATAAAAAAGATGGAAGAACAAGTGGAGGCCTAACTCTAAATCAAGTGCTGAAAGTACGTTGAGTGTCTCTGAAGAGGGAATTTGAAAATAGTGAGGGCAGAAAAAGGACAAGAATGGAAACACTGGGGGAGCAGTGCCAAATTAAGTAAAATACAGGCAACGTGGCCCAGGGTATTCATATCAAAATTTCCTTTCTGTGTTTAATTAAGTTTTTGGTGCTGCTCTGTCTTGCTGGCATGCATGTGTGCACGCACAGAGACGCACATATAGATATATAGATAGATAACATGTAAGAGTACAAGTCGTTATCAGGAATAGTCAGGGACTCCATTAGAACTAGCAAGTAGATGTTTATCTACTCTGTATGACAATAATGGTCGGGATGCAAGGACAAATCATACTCGGACTGATAGAAAACTAATGGCCACTAATGGAAGACTTTACTGATAGAATCCTGTAGAAGTTTAACAGATAACTGGACATAAACCCCAAGAGGCCATACGGGTCCACAACTGCTAAGAGAATAAAAAAGATGGAAGAACAAGTGGAGGCCTAACTCTAAATCAAGTGCTGAAACTTGAAAGTACGTTGAGTGTCTCTGAAGAGGGAATTTGAAAATAGTGAGGGCAGAAAAAGGTCAAGAATGGAAACACTGGGGTAGCAGTGCCAAATTAAGTAAAATACAGGCAACGTGGCCCAAGGTAAAGTTTTTGGTGCTGCTCTGTCTTGCTGGCATGCATGTGTGCACGCACAGAGACGCACATATAGATATACAGATAGATAACATGTAAGAGCACAAGTCGTTATCAGGAATAGTCAGGGACTCCATTAGAACTAGCAAGTAGATGTTTATCTACTCTGTATGACAATAATGGTCAGGATGCAAGGACAAATCATACTCGGACTGATAGAAAACTAATGGCCACTAATGGAAGACTTTACTGATAGAATCCTGTACAAGTTTAACAGATAACTGGACATAAACTCCAAGAGGCCATACGGGTCCACAAGTGCTAGCATTAATAAATTATTATACAAAGAAAATGGAAGCCATAAATGATAACCCGTGGAAAGAAATGTTTATCTTCAGTCTAATCGAAAAGGCATGTCACCAATTTCCGGCACTTAGCTTTCCAATTTCCAGGTAACAATTCTTGCCACTTGCCTTGAAAATTGTTATTGGATGGCATCAAAGAAAGCCATAAAATCAGAACATGTTTGCAGTTAATTATTGTATAAATGCATTTACTGATAAAAGTTGGATGTGACCACTGTATGGGCAAAACAAAGATCACAGAGACATTGAAACACGGCTCCCTTTTATGCCATTTACTTGTCAATGCATAGTGAGCTGGATGTTAGATATCCTTGAGTTGACAGGGCTAATTGGATGTGTCCCTGATAGTCAAAGGGAGCTAGCTGAGGCCTCGTACTCCTGCAAGTTTATAGAGATGTTCACATGTGTGTTTATACTGAAGGGCAGACCGCAACAATTTAACATTTGTGAGTAGCCAAATGCAGGCCTCCCAAGCCAAATGGAAGAATGTGGATGACTAATAAGCAGAGTGATTGAGGACTTCGAGCAGAAAACTTCCCTCCATTCTCTTTCCACTTCAGCCTCCAGTTCCAGTTCCGCCTGCCATGCTCTTCTCGTCAGTGTTTTCACTATTGTACTCGTTTGATTTTTCCTTCTGCATCAGTTTGTATACCTTTGCTTATTGTTGCTAGGTTAAATATAGGAAATGCTAGGGCACTCCCACTTTGTATTACACTAGCGTTACTCCTTAGTCACATTGACCTACTTATGTGGTCAATTGTTGGACATAAATAAAATTATCTGTCAACTCTGAGGTTTACCAGCTTAAAATCAAACCATGTGAAAATCCCATTATACATAATAATCGTAGTTGTAAATACAAATCTTGCTACTTCCTCGTTCATTTTTTAATTCAGCAACAAGAAATTCTGTAACAAAAAAAGTACGATGTAATTCACCATCAAGTTCTCCCGGCTTTACCTGTCACCTCTGTAAAGGAGATTCCGCAAATTTTATGAAACACTAGCATAATCTGGACGTTGGCATATATGGTTTTCTGTTTGAAACTGGCACATAGGCCCCGATTAAATTCCTAAAGGTCTAGTCCTGGCAAAACGAGTTCCAGTAATGAAATGGCAAGTCTCTGATTGTATTTCCCAAATTTAGCAAATCACCAAATTTCGAAGTTTCTCAATAAAAATCCGCCAACACAGTATGGAGCTTCTAATGAGATCTGTAGTGTTACAAAACTTCAGGATTGAATGCCTAACACAACAAGATAGTAATTATTCACATGGTATGAAAACCTTCGACCAGGGATATGCTGCTTTGTATTAGTAACTTTCTTATGGAAATCTTCAATCAGAAGTGTACTACTTTGCTAGGATAATTGCAATTAAGAAACAATCACACAGGCAACACTCACAAAGGAGAGCCACAAAACACACGACAATCACAAAGAAGGCACCCATCAAACACATAGGCAACTCTATGCCATGTCGGTTGGGATGAACACATAGATACAGTGGCCTTGATGCTGTGGGGAGGAATTTATATAGAATTTGCCTTTATACGCCATATGACCGACTGATTCTTAAAAATGTCCTCATCATTTGAAATTTCACTGTTCGATCAGTCACTGTGTTTGGCTTTCTCTCCCTGCTAGCTTAATTAAAGTTAGTGGACCACCTCCTCCGGTAGCCACAAAACCGTCGATGTGGAATATTCTGGCGAATATTCCCACTGTCACACGATCAAGAAGTCTGTGACCTCATCCATTTCCAATGATCCCACGCATTCTACGTCTTTTTCCACGGTATTCGAAGCGGGAACCGATATAGATAACAACTGCGACGGCGCAAGTTTGGAACCCGCGACCGCTCTTCAGCAATTGCAACCCCAGAACCCGAGAAAGACAAACAAACAAACAAAAATTGAAACCATGAAATTCGAACCCTATGGCGATTCCCAGCCCTCGAATCACTGTAATCACACTCGTTACAGACAAACGGAAAGAAAATCCCTAAGTGATAAAACCAGAGGTGTAGACTTTAAAAGAGTGGTATAAGAAGAAAAATGATGGCAGGCAAAGAGACCTCTGATCCAAGGAGCGGCAGCAGCAATCGCCTGCTGTGAAGGAGGAACGCCCGCCATGGTTCTCTACTTCGTTTTTAAATCTACGAGTCAGATTTTCAATTTTGCCAATAAAACATAAACCCCTCATTCCAAACCCTTGTACGTCTGCGATTTGGAAATAACGAATTAAATTAATAAATAGATATTGAACCCCAGTGCACCACCTGTATATATAGGTATTTATAAAGAGAGAGTACATAGAGTATATTATCTATTTTTATTTTAGTGGTAATTTCGAACTCTAATATAGAGAGAGTATATTATATATATATATTTTTATTCGATAGGATGTGGCAAAATTTACCGTAATTAGGTGGTTGGTACTTTAAATTTTTGGTTGTCATTTTGCTATACTTCAAATAATTTATGGGTAGTTTCTAAGTGGGTTGGTGTTAATTAGTTTGGATGAAGTGAGTGAGGCATCTATTGTTATTTTTCCTATTTAAACTATATAATGAATATATTGTTGTAAAGGGTTTGAGATTTCTTATAATGGGAAGAATTTAGGGTTTATTTTAAATATTATTTTTGAAATTTGGTATTTGGAGGGTTTTTTTAAGCATATTCTAGACAGGAAAAAAAATGAGATACATTTAAAAAAATAAGATACATTTTAAAAAAAAAAAAATACACTTAAAAAGATATATTTTATTTTTTTCCATATTTTTTATTTTAAGTCATTAATTTATTTCTTTATATTTAAGGAAAAGTTCTTATCAAAGAATTTTAAAATAGTTTAGTGAACAATTTGTTTTTTAGGTTTCATGGGTTTGAATCTTCAAAAACATATTATAATTGACTCTCTCTGACATTTATAAAATATTGACTCTCTGTGACATTTATAAAATAGTGATATTTAATGTAATAGTGATAACCAATGTAATCGAAATTATCAATTCTTTATACATTTTCATTCTAATTAAGAAAATAAAATAAAATTTTCAACTAATCAAAAACAATTATAAAATTTACCTAAAATCAAAAAAACAAATTTGTTTTTCTATAATATTTCAAAATACTAAATATCCCTTACACTTTATCACTATTTTCAAAATACCAAATATGCCTGACACTTCATCACTATTGAGGTTTTAGAGGAGTCAAAGCATCCAATTCAACTTATCTTTATTCATGAAGTTAAGGTACTATACACAATTGCAAATTTTCCTAATTTTCCTTATATTTATATGTATGAAGTTATTATATTTTGTAAATATTTCATTGATAATTTATATATCCATTTATTTTATGGAGTTATCTAATTTAATAATGTTTTTATATCATGAAAATTATATAATAATTATTTTTTTCCAAAAGTAATATAAAGAATTTATCATTAATAAATTAAATATAAACAATTTATTGTGAAATATATTTGAGTAGAATATTCAATTAAAATAGTATTTAGATATTTAGAAATGGTGTAATTTAAATATTTTATAATTTAGCTTTACATAATTATTTTTTCCAAATATATTGTCTAAAATTTGGTTACCAATATTTTAATGGTTGAGATTTCATAATCTAGGTGTTATTGGGATTTGTGATAAAAATTGCAAATCAAACAATGAAAAATTGCAATTCCAACAATTCTTTTGTAGCTAAATTCCAATGAGATTGTTGAAAAAAATTCAAATCATAAAACACTTGTTAATTAGATATAGTTCTACCTATATTTTATAAGAAAAGGTCAATATCAATTTTACATCTACTTTCACTTGCATCCTTATATAATATTTCCAAGTTTACTGAATAGATTTTTCATTCAAATAATCAAATTAAAATTTTATTTTATTTTCAAGAAAACAAAATATTTTTTATTTTCATGTAACTTAAAAACACAGACTTAACTCCCCAATGGGGGTGAGGTCCTTGCAACATGTGGAGGAGGAGCCTCATGTGTGAATACAAGTGGAGTGGGGGTGAGGGATGGTCCTTCCGGTCCCTTCACCAAAGTGCATGTAATGGGAGGAGTAATATCAGCAGGTTGGCAACTTGTGCGAGTATTAACATCGTGTTGGAGTTTGGGGTGGCAAATGGTTAAGGCGTGGGAAGATGAGGGAGCCCGGGATTCGTATCCGCGCTCTAGTCTGGTGCTGGACCTCACAGTGGCCTCCGAGGAGAAAACGAAAGTGTCACAGGAGGTTATTTGGTAGGAGTGGTCTGTGTGTACTCGTCCTGGGCATTTGCTGGAGCAATGTGTCAAGTTGGACCATGTTACAAAGCCTCTTTCTTATTGTCTACATGCATAAGGATGGGAAGTCGGTGGGACGAGACCTCTTCCATTCCATTTCCTCTTGGCTTATGGTAAGCATGTTTGCTCGGGCTAGAAGTGGAAGCTAGAACCAACAGTATAGGAAACTCTGTGGATGGTGGCGGAAAACTAGTTTCAATTTCCAATTTCGTGACCTATGGCGTGGGCACGACGGTGTTTGGTGGATTAGTGGGTGGTCTCTGCGAGGCGAATTTAGAGGTTGGTCGCCGCCCTAGGGGAAGCTGTGCTCAGGCGTTGCCTACTTTGTGTTCGTCTTTCTTTCAATTATCTGTGCTTGTGTGGTGGGCAACGGTATTTGGTTTCTCTAGTGGTGGTGGTCTTTTTCAGGTAGTGGGCGATGGTATTGTGTTTCTCTCGTGTGGTAAGTGGTGGAATTTGGTTCCTCTAACGGCTGTGTTTGGTTTCTCTGGTGGGGTGTCTAGCCTTTGAATTTTGAACACGACGGCTCGTTGTCTCTGCGAATTATGAAACCACCTGCACGGTGTGGGTGTTCCCCCTCCCCAACCACCCTTGGCCCAGTGGGTGTGGCAGACTCGACAATTGTCACTGGGGCTCCCCACCAAGGTGGCAAGACCGTTGGACGTGCGTGGTTGGCTAGTGTGGGAGCGCGTGGATGTCATGGAGGAGATAAATGAGGTGCCAGCAGGGGTGGTGGTACGTAGGTTCACAAGCCAAGTCGTCGGGGTGGAGGAACCCTGGGTGACAAGGGGAATTGTGGGTCTGGTCAAGCCGAAGCAAATGAAGGGCAGGGTATCTAACATTGTTGCTTGGAGAACTGTCGAGCACTTATCGATAACCTAATGGAAAGAGTGGACACAGCTGAGAAAGTTTGTCGCGAGGAGCATGGAGAGCAGATGACAACGTTGGAACGAATGCACTATTTCCAATGCCAAAGTCAGGAGAGACTAGTGGTGGTTTGGTGAGGCCAAAATCAACTAACTGAGAAAGTAGAAAAGTTGGAGACTTGGTTGGCGCACTTTGAAGGGCATGTTTAGTGTGAATTTCATCTTCCATCTCCTCCAGGAACAGCCCTAGACAACCCTGCCTCCATCACGTCGGATGACTAATATGCTCTCTAGTGTTTTTTATATTTTATCTATATTTTGGTGCCTCTGGCCCTACCGCTTATGGACAATGTCCCTAGTTTCCCTTTTGTATTTTTGTCATCTGGTGCAAATTTTGGTCAACAACCAGTCGAGGTGAGACCACCTATTTTCTGAACCACCGAATGTACTCCTTTTTTCCTCTATGAATAGAACATTGACTTACAAAAAAAACACAAACTTAACAGGGATCGCAAGAGGGGAGGGATATAATACAATCTCGACGGAATAATAGAGATTAAATTTGCATGAGGCATGAGAAGGAAAACCAATAATCAAGCTTAAATGTATGGTCTCCTACAAGGTTTATGCATTGCTAAAGACAAAGGCATCAAAGATATTATTATACTCAGAGACTCGCTAATTACAATCCATTATCTCATTAAGGAAGGCAATCCAAAGGAGAATTCCCTTGCCCTGGTACTTTAAAGAATCAGAGGATTGGTTGCATCCTTTCATTCTAAAGAGTTCTACCATATTCTCATAATCAACAACATGGATGTTGATTTGTAAGCAAATAAGGATTGCTCTATGGAAGAGACCAAGTTAGAAATCAGTGACTTCAGTTGTTTTTGCACAATTCCCTAAGTTTATATGACTCTTAGTTTATGGTTCTCCCCTTAGCCCCTCCCTTATTCGAATATTTGTTCCCTTGACTTTCTCCTAGGTCCCCCTCACCCTCCTTATTCCTTATCTATTCCCCATCCCCTTCTATGTGATGCCCCTTATATCCTCATCAGACTCCTTGAAGGCTTAATGTATTGGTTACATGATCGAACATGGATCTCCCTTGATGTGGCATCACACAAAAATCATCACCATGCATACGTTGCTCCCTTCACCTCGCATGCTTGTTAAAATTGTATTCATTTGCCCTAACCTTGGAATCAACCTCCGCTCAGAATCATGATGCCTCTCTTCAAAAGTTGTACTGGAAAATTTAATGATAGATTGATGTGGATCGTGTGGATGGATAGGAGAATTGGTGATAAATTCGACTCTCGTTTGGCTTCTGCCCCATTCATGATTGAGTTTGTTTCTTATATTGATCCACCATCTTTGTGGCATGTTAATTTGGTAGTTGCTCTGTCTCCATAATCCACTGTGGCATCCAAGTGTTCAACTTTTAGGTAGCTCTGCGAAGAGCTTCACTTCAGGTTTCAGTCACTTGTCCTTTAGCTAAGGCAGTTGTGGGCTCGACACTCCAACTCATGGGAAATTTTGCAAAAGGGGCTCTCTGGTTCTCAAACCACTCTAGCAGTGCTTGGGCTCCACTCCTCGGCTGTTCTCGGACTAGCTTAGGCTCTTCTACATGAAGGTAACCCTTTGTTCCCAATTTTTAATTTGGCATACCACAATCGACAGGGCCTAAATGGAAAATCCATCAAAGTAGGCTCCTATCTCGATGCTTTGGCTTCCAATTCAAGTTTTTAAAGTTGTTTGAGGCTCTGTTGGACATCACTCCAGCAGTATTAAGGTATGCCTTCTCAAGGGTTTCAAGGAAGCCTCTGATTCAAAGGTAGTGTGTCAATTATGGGTCTTTTGGCTATCAATCGATTTTTTTCTACTCTGGTGACTTGAAAGGAAGCTTATTTGACCAACATTATGCAATATATGATTAGGGTATCACCAATTGGAGACCCAATTGGTTCGAATATGCATTCCCTTCACCTCTTCCAATTTTGGTGGATTGCCTCTTCTTTATAATCACCTTAGGGAGGTTTGGCCCATATTCTCATGAAATTTGTAGCTTTCGTAGCCTCTGTCTGCATACCCTCATGAATTATGACTCCAATTCTCATACTTCTTCAGTAGTAAACCGCTTCTCTCACTGTTTGTTTGCCCATGAAGCCCTATGGAGGGTTGATTATGACTTGCAAGTTAAATTGCTTATGAAGAATCCCATCCATCAGCCCGATGGGAACTACCCCAAATAGCTCCCTCATAAGTGTATAGTGACCTTTCTGCTTTTCATTTAATAGCAGCCACTAGAATAAGCATTAAAGAGTCTGTAAGCCGAATCCATGAGAATTCAGATAATATACAGACTATATCTCTGTTAAAACCTAAAGAATTACAGGCAAAGGCAAAGAGGTTAAAGACAAATTATTTGCACTTAGGATGTATCCGAGTAGGGATCAATGCCTTAACCCACAATGGCCTAAATACTTATGTGCTTGCTACTGTCAGGGATATGACGCACAAAAAATATACAGATTCCCTAATAGGCGGGATTGTTGCTCCTCTATCAGATGGCCCAGTTTACTTTGACTGTTACCCTAATTTCTCTGTGTATACCTTTGACGAGACCATAGATCAAATTCTGCAATTGCAGATTCAAACAACTGGTTTCGACATGAAGAAGAAGAGAAATAATATCGCCATCCAAACCAAGAGTTGTTTCCGTCACACCAATACCCTTTGGCCAGCCATCCGCCATACACCTAGCAAAGACTCAAAGTCAAGTACAGTGGTCCTCGCTGATGCCAAAATCAAAAAATTGAGCATCAGACCATCAGATGGGAAGACTTGACATTTCCAGAACACTGGGTTGTGAATAATCCTAAGCCTCTTATTCCTAAAGCTATTACCTCCGCTGATATCATAGAAAATCAGTCTTCTGCAGTTATCTCATTTCCCAGAAGATCTACCATTGACCGGAGAAGAATAGAGTTAGCCTGTAAACAATCCAAGTATTACAGAGATCCTTCCACTATAGATACAGCTTGTTCCTCTTCATCTTTTTGTAAACATAATTCTTTGTATGAATTAGCCTAGCTTGTAAATTATTCTTCTTTAGAAGTCAAATGCCTAGATTGTCAAGAATTTGTTAATCTGCTTACTCTGGTTGAGTCTAACCTCCATTCAAATCATAACCCCAGAACTGGAATCGCTCCTCCTACTACATCTGTAAATTCATGCCCAAATCCCAAATGCACAGATATTCCTTTCCCACATGAATCAGATCCAGATCATGTGCTCATGATGCATGAACTTACCACTCTCGAAGGAGAAGATATAAGGCTGACAGAGATGATGTGTTTAATGAGACCAGCCAAACCCAGATATGGTTTGGGATACCTTGAGCAGGCAAATGGCCTGATTCCAGATTGTAGATTTCGCCCTGTTCCTTCTGACTGTAAAAAGCCCGCAGTAATGGAAATGCATAAGTTCTTCTCACTTATGGATGGATGCTTGAAATCCGAGATTAGTGCCCAATGGATGAAAGCCATGCTAAATTGGGATCTGTACACTAATCCTCAAGCAGATGAGTTCGATCAGAACTATACTCCTGTAGAGAAGAAACAGTTTGCTGACGATTGGAAGCATTATATGGAGATGAATAACACTTGGATATCTTTTTATTCATGGAAAGATAATATTGCTCCCTTGAATGTCTTTACCGGTTCAACCAGCACCTCAGCAAGCAAGCATGCTTGGACTGCACTTGATGGATCAAAAATTGAAACCGCTACGACCTTTCCTCCTTACAAAGGATTTGTCATAGGAGAAAACACAAATGCAGCCAAAGCCATCTCTTTAGTCCAAAAAGATGACAATGCCTTAGGCATTGATGGAAGGATTCAGAAAGCTAGTGAACAACTTAACTGGACAAATACTGCAGTAAAAGGCTTGGAAATGAATGTTGCAAAATCAATGGAAGTCAGGGAACAAATTGATACTGTCCAAGTATCATTAAATGATGTAAATAAATGTTTGAACAATGTACAGTTTGAAACTACCATGATTCGTTCTTCTGCCAGAGAGTCATTGAACAAAATAGGAGTAGAAGAAAAGTTAGTTGGTCATTTAGACACAACTAAGCAAATTATATCTGGTTTAATTGCAAAGTTGAAAAGATAAGTCTGTCTAAAATTGAGAAACCAGTTCCAAACTCATTTCTTGTAAAAAGAAGCATAAGAATACAGGACCCTGTGAAATCTGTAGATAGGTTTCCTACATTATTTCCTAAAGAAGTAGCCATGTCTTCATCAGATACTAAGGCTACAAATAAAATCACAATTGCATCCTTGTTTAAGGATGAAGAAGCAGAAAAAGGGAAAGAACAGACAGACCAGATCTTTCCCATATATGAACCTCTTGAACATAGGTTCAACAAATATCCTGCACCTGACATAGAAGGCAAAGGAAAACTTCCTGAAGCACACACCTTTTTCCCTGATTCCCACAGAGAGTGGAATATAGATAACATGAGTATAGGCCAAATAAGGCAGATGATTGATATCATGTATACAGAATATAAGCTCATGTGTCTGCGAGGGAAATCTGAAATTGATGCTTGTAGGACAATTATTCAGTGTTTTACAGGGACACTCCTCAGGTGGTGGGAGACAGAATCATCTCCAAAGCTCATAGAAACAATGGAAGCAGAAGTGCTAAAAGATGAGAAATGAGATGTGATACATAATCCTGATGGCACAATTATCGGCAACATGATAGGGGCACTTACATCAGTGATCTTGGAACATTGGTGTGGAAGTGAAACAGAGATCGCTGATAAAAATGAGGTCATTCTGATGAATTTAAAGTGCCACAAAATGTCTCAATATGATGACTTGCACAGGGATTGGATGCAGAGGATATATGAAGTCAAAGACTCAAAGAACCTGGTATGGAAACAGGTATATCTCGCAGCTCTGCCATCTAAATTTGTTGATTATATAAGAATGCAGGAAGTCTTTCAATTACCCTTTGAGTCATATACATGGGGAGAGATCTATTCTCTCATTACAAAGACACTGGTCAGTCTATGCACTAGCTCAAAGGTAAATAAGTCACTGGAAAAGCTTTCCAGACTGCCTGACAGAAAATCCATATGCAGTAAATATGGATTAACATTGGATGATCCTTTGGTAAAGAAAAGGAAGGCTAAGAAAAGAGCCAAAAGAGAGTTTAAAGAAACTTTCTACAAAAACCGAAGAAATTATCCAAAGTCCAAAGGCAGATATTCAAAGCCGAGGTGAGGCCAAGCCTCTGGAACAAAAAGAGGGTATTATAAATATGTTCCCAAAACGCATTATTACAATCCCTCTGATATCCATCTGCATACTCATAAGCAAGACAGATGGAATAAAATTACTTGTTGGCTGTGTGGGAAAACTGGACACACTTCCTCCCGATGTCCAGAGGGTGAAGCATCAAAACTAAACAAGGGAAAGAAGTCCCAAATCTTTGCCCAAAGAAACAAACAAGTAAAGCAAGAAGGAAGAAGACAAATTGTGTGCATGAAATGTGGTTCTCATGCTCACAGCACAGAACACTGCCCGAATGTCACCATCAGAGAAATAGCTCAGCAGCACCAAATAGAAGAGTCTTCTTATGATTCTTTCAGTTCTTCATCTGCAGAAGAACTTCATGCTCATATGGGGCAATGTTCAGATTCAAATTCTTCAGACTGTTTATGTTCTGATTCTGAAGAATGTGCTTGCCATGTTCAGTATATTTCTGATTCTGAATATTTCAACGACTCAAGTGAAGAAGAAGGAGAAAAGCCTAAGCCCCTGAAAGAAAAAGTCCTTATGGCTGTGATAGAAGAAGAAGAACTAAAGATTTTGTCACAAATTCGTGCCATGGAGGATGGATAGATGAAAAATCGACTGACGGAAGCTTTTATGGATCAGCTAAAAGCAAAAGCTTCAAACAACTCAGGTAAGAAATATCTTTTTGTTGATGCATCATATGAGAAAAATACAAAATCATTTCAAAGGCATTAGCAGAAGCCCGATAGAGTAAGGTCCCTTACTTTAGGAGAAGTCAATTGATAAATTCATATCCTCAAGACTGAAATTTCTGCATTAAAAGCTCAAATGGCAGAAATACAGAAAGGGAAACAGATGGCAAAAGAAGAAGATAATGATCAGCCATGGCATACTGCTTCTCATAGCAGTAATCAAGAAGTTCAAATTGCTGAAGGAAAGAAGGATCCAAATTTTGGGTTCAGGGATATGATGTTACTTACTATCTCCTATCAGCAACATCTTGTTCTGGTAAATATCTATATAAAAGGGCAAATGTTTGAAATGGTTGCTCTTATTGATTCTGGAGTAGATATTAACATTTTAAATATGAAAAATATCCCAGCAAAATATTGGGTGACTGCAGAAAGAGAAGTGGTGGGATTGGGTAATAAAAAGCTTAGATATGAAGTACCCAAAGCATTTGTTTGCTTTGATAGCCACTGTGTTTATTTGAAGTTTGCAGTAGTTGACATTCCAGTAGATTGCATACTTGGTAATATCTTTCTTGCAGCAGTAGAACCTCATGGGTCACTCAGAATCAAAGGAGGCAAAGCTGGATATTTTATTTCTATCCCCACTTCAAAAGGGACAAGAAAGAAAATTGAACTTCCATATATCTCCAATCCTAGAATTTCTACAATGGTACATACTGTGCAAAATCTGGATAGGGTCGAAGCTAGATTGTCGGATCTAAAAGATCTAAAATCTACTTTGAAGATCGAAGAACAACTTAAAACGCCCCAGATCAAGACCAGAATTGGAGAATTGAAGAAACAATTAGAAGAATATTGTTGCTCAGAAGAACCTAATGCATTCTGGCATAGGAAGCAGCACACAGTCGAGCTCCCTTACAAAGAAGGATACGTTGGTAAGCCTTGTAAGAGCAAAGCCATTCCAATGAGCAAAGAATACAGAGATCTTTGCCAGAAAGAAATTCAGCAGCTCTCTAGTAGAGGACTAATCAGAGAATCCGACAGTCCCTGGAGCTGTTATGGGTTCTATGTAAATAAAAAAGCTAAACAAATCAGAGGCATCCCATGACTAGTTATCAATTATAAGCCTCTCGATTCAATCCTAGATGATGACACCTATCCAATCCCACACAAAGGAGACTTAATCAGAAGGATAGCAGGTGCCAAGATTTTTTCCAAATTTGACCTGAAAGCGGGATTTTGGCAAGTGGCCATTGCTGAGAAAGATAAGTTTAAAACTGCCTTCAGCATACCAGCAGGACATTATGAATGGAACGTTATGCCTTTTGGACTCAAGAATGCTCCATCAAAATTTCAAAAGGTAATGGATGGTATTTTTAAGCCATATTTTGATTGGCTGATTGTATATATTGATGATGTATTAATATTTTCCAAGAACATCCAGGAACATTTTAAACATGTAAATATTTTTAAGAATTTGGTTAAGCACAATGGCCTGGTGCTTAGCAAAAACAAGATAGAGGTATTTCAAACCACTATCAAATTTTTGGGTCATACAATCTGCAATGGGCAGATAACTCTGCAGAAACATGCTTTAGAATTTGCAGATAAGTTTCCAGATGTCATCACAGAAAAGAACCAACTGCAAAGGTTCTTAGGCTGCCTAAACTATGTCAGCAACTTTTACCAGGACTGTGCCAGTGACAGAAGGATATTGAACAAACGACTAAAGAAGAATCCTCCAGAATGGACAAAAGTCCATACCAGAGCAGTCCAGAACATTAAAGCAAAGGTAAAATCTTTGCCTATTCTATACGTTGCTGATGATCTTGCCTACAAAATTGTTGAATCAGACACAAGTAATATTGGATGGGGTGGAGTCTTAAAGCAAAAGGTTGGAAAAGAAGAACAAGTTGTTCAATTCGCCTCTGGAGTATGGAATCCAGCTGAACTGAACTACTCCACGATCGAGAAAGAGGTCAAGGCAGCATGGAACTGTATTAGTAAGTTTGAAGTTTATCTCATTAATAAACCTTTTCTTCTGAGAACTGATGCATCTGCTCTGCAGAAGGTGTTAACAAAAGACATCAAGAAGGCTAGAGAAGCCAAGTTTGCCAGATGGCAGGCTTTATTTGCAAACTTTGATTTTCAGGTAGAGCACATCAAAGGAAAAGACAATAATCTGCCTGATTTTTTAAGCAGAGAATACATTGAATCAAAAGATCATGTCATGATGATTATCACAGAGTGGGACCGGCACCAGAAACATGAAGTCTTGAGAACCATTCCTGATGACCAAGACTGGGAGACCTATAAAAGAAACTGGAAACCCACGTGGCAGCTCCAAAGTACAAAGGTGCTAGATGCCAACCTGCAGCGGCATATCGACCTCCAGCACTTTGTTCCAAGAAGAAAAGTTTACCCTAAAGGAGGAAAGTGGATTCATGATATGATATATGATAAAGCAAGACGGGATGGTGATCTTGCACGACAGGCTTTGGAACAAAATTTTCACGACATTGCCACTATCTGGTGCCATGGTGGACGCAGCACAGGAATGTATGAAAGGTATGTCTGCATATATAGGACAAGAGATCTCTGGAATGAGCCAGGCCATGTTAGAACTCAACCAGCTGCCAGATGGCCAAGAAATGATCCCAGGATCATATTTCTAGATATAGTGTACAACTTTGCAGACTACAAGCAGTTATGGCGGGAATTTCTCAACCTCGACGACAAGGTCGAAACCTACTATACCAGACTCAGATTTAGTGCCATTGGTCATTTCCAAGGATATCAGCAATGCAAATGGTTTAGAGACTGGTGGACTGACTATGGAATAAACAGAACCGCCATGGATCCTGTAGAACATGAAAAATATTACAAAAACCTTTGTATACCATGTATTGAGCAATGTAGTACAGACTGTAATCACCCTATTTATAACAATGTTAAACAAATGACTGAAGGTGAATGGTTAGTATACAAGTCATCTCCATATAATAATTGCCATGAAGAATATATGAGAGAACACATGGAATGGCTTGTATTAACCAAAGTCCAGTATCAAATTGTACTAGGGAAGCCGATGATTGTCCGCAGGATCTACACAAAAGCCTGGGACACAATGCAGTATAAAAGGGACAGATTCCCTGATCTTACTATTTTCTGATGTAATAATGAGTACCAGTCAGAAGGGCTTGATTATGACTAGATTTCTCGTGAGCTTTGCTGTACCAAAGCAGTCACAGTGTAAATAATTTACGGTCTATATTTTACCATGGGCTTTTACAAAAAGCATCCACTTCGTTATCTTCCGTAAGATTTGCTTTTGTTATCTTCTGTAAGATTTACTTTTCCGGACAGGAATCTACGATCAGATGTCACTTTGGCATTACCCGAAAGCAACTATTCCATCCATCGGACTGGAATCTTTGTGCGGACGTTGCCCTAGCACTATCTGAAAGTAATAATTCCATCCACCTTTAGGTCAGTTCACGGATGACCTACAGTGATGTTTGTCCCCCCTCACTTCCTATATAAGGAGGGTAAGGCCCATTACAAAGGCATTCGCATTTGGAGTCAGTTAGAGTCTTTGTGTGTTTTGAGTCGAGTGCCTCTCCTGCTCTGCATTTGCGGACATTCTGTCTGATCTGCTTGCAACACGAGAAGAACTCAAGTCCTTAGGTGATTTGGGAGCCTGCGCATCAGTGTGCTCGGCACTGGTGAGAACCTAAAGTGGCCGAATCATTTAGAAAGTCGTCCAGTCTGTAAATGAGTTGTGTCATATTCTGAGGCAGAGCCTATCTATCGCCAGGTAGCCTTCGATAATGCTTGTTCCTTGAGAATGGCATAAAGTCCGATAAATGCAAAGATAGTCTATCTCTGTAAAGAATCTCTTTGTAATCAGTTTATCCATTCTGAAATAAAATGAGTACACCATTCTGCATCTGAATACCTTGTCTGCGCTTTAGCATTGTCTGCTGTGGTAGTAGTTGTCTTTGTGCTTTCATCCAAAGTTCGCAGGAAGTTTGCCAAAGGAACGAAGGGACGCCAAGGCCGTTGTTAGGCGAGGAAGCCATTGTTGAGGCCATAAGAACGTGAAAGTTCAGAGTCGGTTCACCACTGGTTCACCAGGAGTTGGCAATCAAGGCCGAACGAAGAGACGTAACAAGTAGCAAGTTCGTGACAGGAGCCCCTGCTTAAAATTAGTATCAGAGCCAATAACATCTAGTTCTTAAGGTTGGTATTCAAAATCAAAAGTACTCATTTAAGAATGGAATCTTTCAGAAACTTTGTTTCCTTTCGAGAACTTGAAGAGAGAGATTCACAGGCTGAGGAAAACCCATTAAGGGAAATGTTTGCTAGTAGCTCCAGTAGAGTTTTAAATTCTGTTGAACTTGCTTATGAAGAATCCCAGCCATCAGCCCGATGGGAACTACCCCAAATAGCTCCCTCAGAAGTGTATAGTGACCTTTCTACTTTTCATTTAATAGCAGCCACTAGAATAAGCATTAAAGAGTCTGTAAGCCAGATCCAGGAGAATTCAGATAATATACAGACTATATCTCTGTTAAAACCCAAAGAATTACAGGCAGAGGCAAAGAGGTTAAAGACAAATTATTTGCACTTAGGATGTATCCGAGTAGGGATCAATGCCTTAACCCACAAAGGCCTAAATACTTATGTGCTTGCTACTGTCAGGGATATGACGCACAACAAGTATACAGATTCCCTAATAGGCGGGATTGTTGCTCCTCTATCAGATGGCCCAGTCTACTTTGACTGTTACCCTAATTTCTCTGTGTATACCTTTGACGAGACCATAGATCAGATTCTGCAATTGTAGATTCAAACAACTGGTTTCGACATGAAGAAGAAGAGAAATAATATCGCCATCCAGACCAAGGGTTGTTTCCGTCACACCAATACCCTTTGGCCAGCCATCCGCCATACACCCAACAGAGACTCAAAGTCAAGTACAGTTGTCCTCACTGATGCCAAAATCAAAAAATTGAGCATCAGACCATCAGATGGGAAGACTTGACATTTCCAGAACACTGGGTTGTGAATAATCCTAAACCTCTTATTCCTAAAGCTATTACCTCCGCTGATATTACAGAAAATCAGTCTTCTGTAGTTATCTCATTTCCCAGAAGATCTACCATTGACCGGAGAAGAATAGAGTTAGCCTGTAAACAATCCAAGTATTACAGAGATCCTTCCACTGTAGATACAACTTGTTCCTCTTCATATTTTTGTAAACATAATTCTTTGTATGAATTAGCCTAGCTTGTAAATTATTCTTCTTTAGAAGTCAAATGCCCAGATTGTCAAGAATTTGTTAATCTGCTTACTCTGGTTGAGTCTAACCTCCATTCAAATCATAACCCCAGAACTGGAATCGCTACTCCTACTACATCTGTAAATTCATGCCCAAATCCCAAATGCACAGATATTCATTTCCCACATGAATCAGATCCAGATCTTGTGCTCATGATGCATGAACTTACTACTCTCGAAGGAGAAGATATAAGGCTGACAGAGATGATGTGTTTAATAAGACTAGCCAAACCCAGATATGGTTTGAAATACCTCTATCTTCTTTTTGCTAAGCACCAGGCCATTGTGCTTAACCAAATTCTTAAAAATATTTACATGTTTAAAATGTTCCTGGATGTTCTGGAAAAATATTAATACATCATCAATATATACAATCAGCCAATCAAAATATGGCTTAAAAATACCATCCATTACCTTTTGAAATTTTGATGGAGCATTCTTGAGTCCAAAAGGCATAACGTTCCATTCATAATGTCGTGCTGGTATGCTGAAGGCAATTTTAAACTTAACTTTCTCAGCAATGGCCACTTGCCAAAATCCCGCTTTCAGGTCAAATTTGGAAAAAATCTTGGCACCTGCTATCCTTCTTATTAAGTCTCCTTTGTGTGGGATCAGATAGGTGTCATCAACTAGGACTGAATTGAGAGGCTTATAATTGATAACTAGTCTTGGGATGCCTCTGATTTGTTCAACTCTTTTATTTACATAGAACCCATAACAGTTCCAGGGACTGTCAGATTCTCTGATTAGTCCTCTACTAAGGAGCTGCTGAATTTCTTTTTGGCAAAGATCTCTGTATTCTTTGCTCATTGGAATGGATATGCTCTTACAAGGCTTACCAACGTATCCTTCTTTGTAAGGGAGCTCGACTATGTGCTGCTTTTAGGTTCTTCTGAGCAACAATCTTCTTCTAATTGTTTCTTCAATTCTCCAATTCTCGTCTTGATCTGGGGCGATTTAAGCTGTTCTTCGATCTTCAAAGTAGATTTCAGATCTTTTAGATCCGACAATCTAGCTTCGGCCCTATCCAGATTTTGCACAGTATGTACCATTGTAGAAATTCTAGGATTGGAGATATATGGAAGTTGAATTTTCTTTCTTGTCCCTTTTGAAGTGGGGATAGAAATAAAATATCCAGCTTTGCCTCCTTTGAGTTTGAGTGACCCATGAGGTTCTACTGCTGCAAGAAAGATATTACCAAGTATGCAATCTACTGGAATGTCAGCTACTGCAAACTTCAAATAAACACAGTGGCTATCAAAGCAAACAGATGCTTTGGGTACTTCATATCTAAGCTTTTTATTACCCAATCCCACCACTTCTGTTATAGATCTTACCCAGAAATATATGATAATGGAAATAAACCTAGAAACAATAAGATAGAAATAGATATAAATGCTTCTTTATTGATCAAACCCTTAAGGTAGGGTAACACCATACATTCACTCCTTAAGGAAGGAGAACACTCCACAAGCCATATGCCTGTTCATACAATATTCCTTCACTATTCCTTGACATGGAGTCTCTAGCCTCTATATAGGCCTCATACATACAATACCATGGGTCATTACCATGGTTCCCTCATACCATCAACTAATACCATGGGCCCATTACATTATTATTAACTACTTGTGGTCCCTTACATGATATGGGTTAACCACCTTATTTATTACTATGGCCCATCACATTATTACATTATTACCTTGGGTACCTTCCTTGGTACCCCATATTATCCCCCCTAGGTATATAACATTCCACCCCCTTAAGCATGTTTCGTCCCCGAAACATGGGAAGAACACAAATAATAAGATCTACTCAAAAGAGTAGTCCACTGATACCATGCACGTGCATCTAGCCATCCAAGAGAAAGGTGAACCCTCGATCTCGCTGGTGCCTCGCTCGCTTGAGATGGAAGTTGACCGTGGCAGCTCTTCTGTGTTGATGTGTAGTAGGTGGATCTGGGCACCTTGCTATCCATCATACAGGGGTTGTTGTCCTTGTGGCTAGTTGGTTGCCATCTTGTTGGTTGTTTTCTTGCGGGGTGATGTGGGTGATGATATGTTGAAGTTTTAACCCATGGTGTCTTTTTCTTTAATTCACCCTGCTGTGGTGTTTGTTGTCGTGTCTTCTTTTCCAATATGACTTCAACCACTGAACCCTCATCAGATGTGTCAACACCTGTTACCTTTTCGGCTTCAGCCTCTGTTTGTGTTTGATTGTCGACCATCAACTGCTCATCATCTAATATGTCAGTCCCTGGAACATCTTCTGCGTCAACCTCCATGGACTCTACCTGTGTATTGATGGAAATATCGTGTAATGTAATTTTCTTCTTTTTATACCAGATCTTCAGGAATTTCTTCTGCACATTAATATTTATAGTACCCACTGATTCCATCCATGGGTATCCCAAAACAACATCCATATTATCTGTCTCTGAAGCATAAAAATCACCATGGAACACATACTTATCCATAGAAATCTTCAAATCCTTGTACACTTGAACATCCTTATCATCCACTTGTGCGTTTTGAATGTGTTTTGCTGGAATTTGTAATTTTTTTGCTAAGTTGACATTTATGAGATTTTGTTTGCAACTCGGATTTATAGACACAATGATTTTCTCTTTCTGAATCAATCCATGAACCTGCAGTAAGGAGACACCCGTAGCAATTAACCCCTTATGTGTCTCATTCTCCTTTTTTCTAGCCCGAGACCATTTGTCCAAAAAGACTTTTTCAAATTCTGCATCTGAAAGTTTGGTCAACTGCTTGTAGTCAAGTGATAAATTCCATTTTTGAGCCTCATCTCTCATATTAAGCCCCATTGGAAGCTTCCAATATGTCCCATGTGTGGACTTGCATCTTTGTATGAATTCTTCAATAGTAGGACCATCATCTTTTCTTGTAAAATATAGAACCTTGCTAGAAGCCATGAAGAGAGTTTTGAAAAAAATTCACTTACTTGGCGAAAATTTGAAATTGTCACAGTTTAGTCAATATTGCTCAGAATCCCTATTATGACCTGTTTTTGGAAATGGAACAACCATTCTGCATCTGCCCATGTGATAGAAATTTTGATCTAGGCAATGAAATTTCAAATCTGCACTGCAACTCTCCCGCCGTCACCAAAATTTCTACAAAAAAAACTGATTTTAAATCAGTGATATCTCCCTCATCCGGACTCCGATTCGACTGATTTTTTTTTGAAATTAGGTATTTTTTCACAAATATTCCAGATCTACAATTAGATTTTGCAGATCGTGCACCAGGATGTCTAGATCTGCGCCGCAAACTCGCTGCCCTGAAAAATTGTGTCCAACCCCACTGATTTTTAGATCAGCGATATCTCCTTCATCCGGACTCCGATTCAACTGATTTTTTTTTTGAAATCGGCTATTTTTTCACAAAGAATATAGATCTGCAATTAGATTTTGCAGATCTTGCACCAAAACGTACAAATCTGATATGCAACTCGTTGCCCCCGAAATCCTGCAAAAAATTTTAAAAAAATTATCCACTTTGGTGCCCAAGAAAGTGCTCTGATACCACTTGTTATAGCTCTGATACCACTTGTTATAGATCTGATCTGAAAATATAAGAGAATAGAAAATAACCCAAGAATAATAAGATTGAAATAGATAGAAATGCTCTGATACCACTTGTTATAGATTTAACCCAGAAATATATGATAATGGAAATAAACCCAGAAACAATAAGATAGAAATAGATAGAAATGCTTCTTTATTGATAAAGCCCTTAAGGTAGAGTAACACCATACATTCACTCTTTAAGGAAGGAGAACACTCCACAAGCCATATGCATGTTCATACAATATTCCTTCACTATTCCTTGACATGGAGTCTCTAGCCTCTATATAGGCCTCATACATACAATACCATGGGTCATTACCATGGTTCCCTCATACCATCAACTAATACCATGGGCCCGTTACATTATTATTAACTACTTGTGGTCCCTTACATGATATGGGTTAACCACCTTATTTATTACTATGGCCCATCCCATTATTACATTATTACTTTGGGTACATCCCTTGGTACCCCATATTATCCCCCCTAGGTATAAAAAAAAATTCTCCACTTTGGTGCCTAAGAAAGTGCTCTGATACCACTTGTTATAGCTCTGATACCACTTGTTATAGATCTGATCTGAAAATATAAGAGAATAGAAAATAACCCAAAAATAATAAGATTGAAATAGATAGAAATGATCTGATACCACTTGTTATAGATCTAACCCAGAAATATATGATAATGAAAATAAACCCAGAAACAATAAGATAGAAATGCTTCTTTATTGATCAAACCCTTAAGGTAGGGTAACACCATACATTCACTCCTTAAGGAAGGAGAACACTCCACAAGCCATATGCTTGTTCATACAATATTCCTTCACTATTCCTTGACATGGAGTCTCTAGCCTCTATATAGGCCTCATACATACAATACCATGGGTCATTACCTTGGTTCCCTCATACCATCCACTAATACCATGGGCCCATTACATTATTATTAACTACTTGTGGTCCCTTACATGATATGGGTTAACCACCTTATTTATTACTATGGCCCATCCCATTATTACATTATTACCTTGGGTACCTCTCTTGGTACCCCATATTATCCTCCCTAGGTATAAAAAAAAATTCTCCACTTTGGTGCCCAAGAAAGTGCTCTGATACCACTTGTTATAGATCTGATCTGAAAATATAAGAGAATAGAAAATAACCCAAGAATAATAAGATTGAAATAGATAGAAATGTTCTGATACCACTTGTTATAGATCTAACCCAGAAATATATGATAATGGAAATAAACCCAGAAACAATAAGATAGAAATAGATAGAAATGCTTATTTATTGATCAAACCCTTAAGGTAGGGTAACACCATACATTCACTTTTTAAGGAAGGAGAACACTCCACAAGCCATATGCCTGTTCATACAATATTCCTTCACTATTCCTTGACATGGAGTCTCTAGCCTCTATATAGGTCTCATACATACAATACCATGGGTCATTACCATGGTTCCCTCATACCATCAACTAATACCATGGGCCCATTACATTATTATTAACTACTTGTGGTCCCTTACATGATATGGGTTAACCACCTTATTTATTACTATGGCCCATCCCATTATTACATTATTACCTTGGGTACCTCCCTTGGTACCCCATATTATCCCCCCTAGGTATATAACAACTTCTCTTTCTGCAGTCACCCAATATTTTGTTGGGATATTTTTCATATTTAAAATGTTAATATCTGCTCCAGAATCAATAAGAGCAACCATTTCAAACATTTTCCCTTTTATACAGATATTTACCAGAACATGATGTTGTTGATAGGAGACAGTAAGTAACCTCATATCCCTGAACCCAAAATTTGGATCCTTCATTCCTTCAGCAATTTGAACTTCTTGATTACTGCTATGAGAAGCAGTATGCCATCGCTGATCATTATCTTCTTCTTTTGCCATCTGTTTGCCTTTCTGTATTTCTGCCATTTGAGGTTTTAATGTAGAAATTTCAGTCTTGAGGATATGAATTTCTCGACTGACTTCTCCTAAAGTAAGGGACCTTACTCTATCAGGTTTCTGCTGATGCCTCTGAAATGATTTTGTGTTTTTCTCATATGATGCATCAACAAAAAGAGATTTCTTACTTGAGTTGTTTGAAGCTTTTTCTTTTAGCTGATCCATAAAAGCTTCCGTCAGCTGATTTTTCATCTCTCCATCCTCCATGGCACAAATTTGTGACAAAATCTTCAGTTCCTCTTCTTCTGTCGCGGCCATAAGGACTTTTTCTTTCAGGGGCTTAGGCTTTTCTCCTTCTTCTTCACTTGAGTCGCTGAAATATTTAGAATCAGAAATACACTGAACATGGCAAGCACATTCTTCAGAATCAGAACATAAACAGTCTGAAGAATTTGAATCTGAACATTGCGCCATATGAGCATGAAGTTCTTCTGCAGATGAAGAACTGAAAGAATCATAAGAAGACTCTTCTATTTGATGCTGTTGAGCTATTTCTCTGATGGTGACATTCGGGCAGTGTTCTGTGCTTTGAGCATGAGAACCACATTTCATGCACATAATTTGTCTTCTTCCTTCTTGCTTTACTTGTTTGTTTCTTTGGGCAAAGATTTGAGACTTCTTTCCCTTGTTTAGTTTTGATACTTCACCCTTTGGACATTGGGAGGAAGTGTGTCCAGTTTTCCCACACGGCCAACAAGTAGTTTTATTCCATCTGTCTTGCTTATGAGTATGCAAATGGATATCAAAGGGATTGTAATAATGCGTTTTGGGAACATATTTATAATACCCTCTTTTTGTTCCAGAGGCTTGGCCTCGCCTCGGCTTTGAATATCTGCCTTTGGACTTTGGATAATTTCTTCGGTTTTTGTAGAAAATTTCTTTAAACTCTCTTTTGACTCTTTTCTTAGCCTTCCTTTTCTTTACCAAATGATCATCCAATGTTAATCCATATTTACTGCATATGGATTTTCTGTCAAGCAGTCTGGAAAGCTTTTCCAGCGACTTATTTACCTTTGAGCTAGTGCATAGACTGACCAGTGCCTTTGTAATGAGAGAATAGATCTCTCTCCATGTATATGATTCAAAGGGTAATTGAAAGACTTCATGCATTCTTATATAATCAACAAATTTAGATGGCAGAGCTGCAAGATATACCTGTTTCCATAACAGGTTCTTTGAGTCTTTGACTTCATATATCCTTTGCATCCAATCCCTGTGGAAGTCATCATATTGAGACATTTTGTGGCACTTTAAATTCATCAGAATGATCTCATTTTTATCAGCGATCTCTGTTTCACTTCCACACCAATGTTCCAAGATCATTGATGCAAGTGCCCCTATCATGTTGCTGATAACTGTGCCATCAGGATTATGTATCACATCTCCTTTCTCATCTTTTAACATTTATGCTTCCATTGTTTCTATGAGCTTTGGAGATGATTCTGTCTTCCACCACCTGAGGAGTGTCCTTGTAAAACACTGAATAATTGTCCTACAAGCATCAAATTCAGATTTCCCTCGCAGACACATGAGCTTATATTCTATATAAATGATATCAATCATCTACCTTATTTGGTCTCTACTCATGTTACCTATATTCCACTCTCTGTGGGAATCAGGGAAAAAGGTGTGTGCTTCAGGAAGTTTTCCTTTGCCTTCTATGTCAGGTGCAGGATATTTGTTGAACCTATGTTCAAGAGGTTCATATATGGGAACGATCTAGTCTGTCTATTCTTTCCCTTTTTCTGCTTCTTCATCCTTAAGCAAGGATGCAATTGTGCTTTTATTTGTAGCCTCAGTACCTGATGAAGACATAGCTACTTCTTTAGGAAATAATGCAGGAAACCTATCTACAGATTTCACAGGGTCCTGTATTCTTATGCTTCTTTTACAAGAAAGGAGTTTGGAACTGGTTTCTCAATTTTAGACAGACTTATCTTTTCAACTTTGCCAGTTAAACAAGATATAATTTGTTTAGCTGTGTCTAAATGACCAACTAACTTTTCTTCTACTCCTTCTATTTTCTTCAATGACTCGCTGGCATAAGAACGAATCATGCTAGTTTCAAATTGTACATTGTTCAAACATTTATTTACATCATTTAATGATACTTGGACAGTATCAATTTGTTCCTTGACTTCCATTGATTTTGTAACATTCATTTCCAAGCCTTTTACTGCAGTATTTGTCCAGTTACGCTGTTCACTAGCTTTATGAATCCTTCCATCAATGCCCAAGGCATTGTCATCTTTTTGGACTAAAGGGATGGCTTTGGCTGCATTTGTGTTTTCTCCTATGACAAATCCTTTGTAAGGAGGAAAGGTCGTAGTGGTTTCAATTTTTGATCCATCAAGCGCAGTCCAAGCATGCTTACTTGCTGAGGTGCTGGTTGAACCGGTAAAGACATTCAAGGGAGAAATATTATCTTTCCATGAATAAAAAGATATCCAAGTGTTATTCATCTCCATATAATGCTTCCAATCGTCAGCAAACTGTTTCTTCTCTGCAGGAGTATAGTTTTGATCGAACTCATCTGCTTGAGGATTAGTGTACAGATCCCAATTTAGCATGGCTTTCATCCATTGGGCACTAATCTCGGATTTCAAGCATCCATCCATAAGTGAGAAGAACTTATGCATTTATATTACTGCAGACTTTTTACAGTCAGAAGGAATAGGGCGAAATCTGCAATCTGGTTAAGCACAATGGCCTGGTGCTTAGCAAAAAGAAGATAGAGGTATTTCAAACCACTATCAAATTTTTGGGTCATACAATCTGCAATGGGCAGATAACCCTACAGAAACATGTTTTAGAATTTGCAGATAAGTTTCTAGATGTCATCACAGAAAAGAACCAGCTGCAAAGGTTCTTAGGTTGCCTAAACTACGTCAGCAACTTTTACCAAGACTGTGCCAGTGACAGAAGGATATTGAACAAACGACTAAAGAAGAATCCTCCAGAATGAACAGAAGTCCATACCAGAGCAGTCCAGAACATTAAAGCAAAGGTAAAATCTTTGCCTATTCTATACGTTGCTGATGACCTTGCCTACAAAATTGTTGAATCAAACACAAGTAATATTGGATGGAGTGGAGTCTTAAAGCAAAAGGTTGGGAAAGAAGAACAAGTTGTTCAATTCGCTTCTGGAGTATGGAATCCAACTGAACTGAACTACTCCACGATCGAGAAAGAGGTCAAGGCAACATGGAATTGTATCGGTAAGTTTGAAGTTTATCTCATTAATAAACCTTTTCTTCTGAGAACTGATGCATCTGCTCTACAGAAGGTGTTAACAAAAGACATCAAGAAGGCTGGAGAAGCCAAGTTTGCCAGATGGCAGGCTTTATTTGCAAACTTTGATTTTCAGGTAGAGCACATCAAAGGAAAAGACAATAATCTGCCTGATTTTTTAAGCAGAGAATACATTGAATCAAAAGATCATGTCATGATGATTATCACAGAGTGGGACCAGCACCAGAAACAAGAAGTCTTGAGAACCGTCCCTGATGACCAAGACTGGGAGACCTATAAAAGAAACTGGAAACCCACGTGGCAGCTCCGAAGTACAAAGGTGCTAGATGCCAACCTGCAGCCGCATACCGACCTCCAACACTTTGTTCCAGAAAGAAAAGTTTACCCTAAAGGAGGAAAGTGGATTCATGATATGATATATGATAAAGCAAGACGGGATGGTGATCTTGCACGACAGGCTTTGGAACAAAATTTTCACGACATTGCCACTATCTGGTGCCATGGTGGACGCAACACAGGAATGTATGAAAGGTATGTCTGCATATATAGGACAAGAGATCTCTAGAATGAGCTAGGCCATGTTAGAACTCAACCAGTTGCCAGATGGCCAAGAAATGATCCCAGGATCATATTTCTAGATACAGTGTACAACTTTGCAGACTACAAGCTGCTCTGGTGGGAATTTCTCAACCTCGATGACAAGGTCGAAACCTACTATACTAGACTCAGATTCAATGCCATTGGTCATTTCCAAGGATATCAGCAATGCAAATGGTTTAGAGACTAGCGGACTGCCTATGGAATAAACAGAACCGCCATGGATCTTGTAGAACATGAAAAATATTACAAAAACCTTTGTAGACCATGTATTGAGCAATGTAGTACGGACTGTAATCACCCTATTTATAACAATGTTAAACAAATGACTGAAGGTGAATGGTCAGTATACAAGTCATCTCCATATAATATTTCCCTTTAAGAATATATGAGAGAACACATGGAATGGTTTGTATTAACCAAAGTCTAGTATCAGATTGTACTAGGGAAGCCGATGATTGTCCGCAGGATTTACACAAAAGCCTGGGACACAATGTAGTATAAAAGGGACAGATTCCCTGATCTTACTATTTTTCTGATGTAATAATGAGTACCAGTCACAAGGGCTTAATTGTGACCAGATTTCTCGTGAGCTTTGCTGTACCAAAGCATTCACAGTGTAAATAATTTATGGTCTATATTTTCTCGTGGGCTTTTACGAAAAACATTCACTTTGTTATCTTCCGTAAGATTTACTTTTGTTATCTTCTGTAAGATTTACTTTTCCGGACAGGGATCTACGATCAGATGTCGCTTTGGCATTACCCGAAAGCAACTATTCTATCTTTCGGACTGGTATCTTTGTGCGGATGTTGCCCTAGCACTATCCGAAAGTAATAAGTCCATCCACCTTTAGGTCAGTTCACGGATGACCTACAGTGATGTTTGTCCCCCCTCACTTCCTATATAAGGAGGGTAAGGCCCATTACAAAGGCATTCGCATTTGGAGTCAATTAGAGTCTTTGTGTGTTTTGAGTCGAGTGCCTCTCTTGCTCTGCATCTGTGGACATTCTGTCTCTGATCTGCTTGCAACACGAGAAGAACTCAAGTCCTTAGGTAATTTGGGACCCTGCACATGAGTGTGCCATGCCACTGAATAAATTTGTTTAATACACTTGCCTTTTTTATTATATGAAAAGACTCATCAATAGACGTCTTAATTAGTGTAGAGTCAATGTACGTAAGACTGAAAGTTAAAATAAGAATATAAATTTATCGTGCTAGATGTCGAAGCTTCACTCTAAATGTTGAAAACGACTGAACACTTCACAAAAAAAAATAATAATTAAATAAAAATCTACAATGTCAAACATCAAAATTTTTAATTAATTATATTATATCAAGATCAAATTTTTTAAATAATTATATTATACCGCGTGTTCTTTTCTAATAGTCGCTGCCCCCAACAACCAACGAAGAATACTATATTAAATGTGTTCTAGAATGTCCTATCTTTCCTCGAAGCCGTGTGCCCGAACGAATTTGAATCAAATTGACGGAGCACTGTGTACACGCAGCCAAGGAAGGGGCGCTGTATTACGCAGCTTTAGGGATCTGTATTCCAGTAGGAAGGAGTGCTGGCAGGGATGGAATGTATGCCAGTAGGAAGGAGCGCCGGCAGCGATGGAATTTGAATGGGCAAATTGTTATATGGTATTAAAAATTTAGTAAGTGATTGAAACGGTCAAATTTGATGGTATTTCATGTTTGAAATTTACAGAAACAATCTAATTTAACAGGTGCTTCAGATTTGAAATTCAAATTTGACCGAGCTTCAGATTTGAAATTTCTATTTGAAATTTCTACGCTGGGTGCTGTAGGAATGGCAGTGTGTAGGTAGGAAGGGGCGCTTGGTCTCAGTTGACTGAGGAAGCTGTGATATATCAACAAAGAACCGACCTGTCTTACGCGCCTCAAATTCGCTGTGGTATCAAAGAATTGATTGACATAAATACTGAAACAAAATATTTGTTCACTCAGTTATCGTTCATTATATCTTCTGTCTGTTCCTTCCATGCCCACATGGAGTTCTTAGGATTGTCCGACTGAAGATTTATATGTTTGCATTGAATATCAGGACACCAAAATAACGATTGCAATTACTGATCAGGTTTAGTATAAAGGGTCCTAAGAGGCTTAAAACAATCTCTGTTCTATAGGAATGGATTCGGTGGGAAGTTTTGTCGTAGACGAGCTGCTGGCAGCAGTTAAGGATGTGGTAAAGAAGAACGTTGACTTCAAGGATTGTTGCCAGAAACTCCAAGTGACTTTGGAAGGATTGATACCTACATTGGAGGAGGTCGCATATAACCAGTTGCAGGATGATCCACAGACGCTGCTCAAAGAATTCTATGAGAAGTTGCAGATCGGAAAGGCGCTGGTTCAGAAATGTTCCAAGGTTAGCCATCTGAAATTCTGGCGGATTTATAAATATGCAAATGAAATTGAACGTCTTGACCAGGATATTCTCAAATTCATCCAGACAATTGGTTGGGCACTCAGCTTTCGTGAAATACATGAAATAAGTCATGGGAGAGCAAGTTTGGGGGCTAAATTTGATAAATTTGAGGTCAAAATTGAAGAGATTGGAGATAAAATTGGGAATTTTGAGAACAGTATTCCAGAGTCGTTACAAAGGATTATGAAAGACCGCATGGATCAGTTGGAGAACGGTCAAAGCGCATCCCCATTGAGCATCCCGAAATTGCCAGATTTTAGTGTTGGATTGGAGATTTCGGTCCGTGAGCTGAAGAAGCGCCTGCTGTGCGAAGGCGTTCAACTGCTTGGAGTGCTAGGCATGGGGGGCAGCGGCAAGACCACATTAGCAACAGCCTTCTGCAATGACAAGGAAGTTCAAGGTAAGAGTAGTTATATTGAATTAGATCTTCCGGACTCATAGAGGCTTGATAGAAAGTATTGGATGAATAAAAAATTTAGTGGTTAATTTTTTTTTTTCCAAATATGTTTTTTCTAAATCAAAATTTTATATAAAATTATTAGAAATTTATCTTAGAATATTTTAAGGATTACATATTATAGATTAGAGATATTGGAAAATTTTCATGATTAAAATGATATAGCAATGGTTTTTCTAATGTTGCTCTAATATCTGGAATCGTCATTATAACAAGTGTATGCTCTCAACCACATTAGATCCTCATCATAACAAGTGCATACTTCTCAGCCTCAGTTAAAACATAAGGTCTATTAAGTAGGTTGACCCAAGAAAATGGAAATATGGGATCCAATCTTCAATTTTACTGTCCTGGGAAAGTGGGTAGATAATATAAGTTGTATTTGGAAGGTTGACCCAAGAAAATGGAAATATGGGATCTAATTTTCAAATTTACTGTATTGGGATAGATAAAAAAAGTTCTATTAAACCGGTTGACTCAAGAAAATGGAAATATGGGATCTAATCTTCAATTTTACTGTATTGAGAAAGGGGCAGATAGTGTGCAGATATTGACTCTATTTGGAAGGTTTATCCAAGAAAATGGAAATATGGGATCTAATTTTCAAATTTACTGTATTGGGATAGATAAAATAAGTTCTATTAAACAGGTTGACCTAAGAAAATGGAAATATGGGATCTAATCTTCAATTTTACTGTATTGAGAAGGGGTAGATAGTGAGTCTATTTGGAAGGTTTACCCAAGAAAATGGAAATATGGAATCTAATTTTCAAATTTACTGTATTGGGATAGATAAAATAAGTTCTATTAAACAGGTTGACCCAAAAAAATGGAAATATGGGATCTAATCTTCAATTTTACTGTATTGAGAAAGGGATAGATAGTGTGCAGTTATTGAGCAGTTATGGATTTGTTTCACTGTATTGAGAAAGTGGGTAGATAGTAAGCAGATATTGAGTAGTTATAGATTTAAATTTGAGAATAATATATATATATATATGTTGATTTCCGGAGTCAATTTATTATAGAATAAATTTATTATTTCACAAACAACAAAATTTTATACACCAAATTAAAATTAAATTGAACTAAATTTGAAATATTAATCTTTAACTAAATTAAATTAAACTAAATTTAAATTTTGAATATTATTCTTACACCTAAGGGTCTTGTTTCAAAACATGGTACATTCACACCTGGCTTGTTATATCTCGACGAAAATCAGATAATTGTTCTCAAAATTATTTCCACTGATTCATGTTTATATGTTGTCGTTCTTGATGTACAGATCGTTTTAAAAAGAGGATAGTTTATGAAACCATTTCACGGTCCCCAAACATTATAGAAGTTCTGGGCAGCATGTGGCTCCAGCTTGTTGGCGAGAACAAGCCTAATTTTCGTGACATCGAAGATGCACGTAGACAGTTGCAGAACAAGCTTTGTGTAAAGGAACCTCAGCCAACATTGGTGGTGCTGGATGATGTCTGGGAAAAGGGTGACCTTGATAAACTGATGTTTGAAGTAACAGGGTACAAGATTCTCATTACAACAAGAAACAGCCAAATTCTTAGGCCTGAGCAGCGATATGAAAAACAGTTGTTGGAAGCATCAGACGCTGTGTCCCTTTTCTGCCATTTTGCATTTGGTCAACCATCCATTCCGGAAACAGCTGACAACGACCTAGTTAAAAAGGTACTTGTTCGTTCTACTTTAAATCAGTACATTTGCAGTCAACAATGATACATTTTTTCCATTTTCTTTTAAAATTGGCAAGGATTTTTTTTTGGAAATTTAAGTTTTAATGGTGTTATTTGAAGAAATTGAATATATATATTTTTTTAATTGTTGAATTTATTTATATATTTAAAATAACTGAAATTTACTAGCAATCCCTAAAAGTTAGCTCAATAAGTCTCATGGTTAAAGTACTTTTGTTATCATGCTTCATACGTGGACTTAGAATTATATTGCAAAAAAGTACTTTTGTTATCATGCTTCATACGTGGACTTAGAATTATATTGCAAATATCCTCAAAAGGGAAAAATAATTTAATAGTTGGGTCTCAAATCTGGGAGAAGTACAGTCTCTTCTCATAGCCATTTATGTCGCTCTCCAGATCTCGGTCTTTCTGATAAGGATGCTTAGGCACTAGTCTTGTTGGTATAGAATTGTCATACAACAATATGATTGAGGGCTGGGCATCTTGCTGTAACAGTCTCTTACAGTTATTGTATCTAGACCTTTATATATCCTTAATATAAATCTATGATGTTCTTTTTCTTCTGACAAAAAAAAAAAATGTTGTAGTTTATCTATTAAAATAGTTTAATAATTTAGATTGTTCTTTTGTATAATGACAATGTATTAAGTTAGGAATTTACAAATCAAGATGTTGCAATTTATATGTTATATATTTTGGAAGGTTTTCTAGTATATTTTCCAGTGTAGTTTATTTAGAATTTGGCAGAGATTTATTGGAATTACAAATTTAAGTTGTGAACTCTTTCCAATCTAATGTAAATGTCTAGAGATTTTTTCAAAATACTGAATCTATATCTTCAATTAAAAAAACAAGTTATAACAACACAGGACATTTTATTTTTTAAGGTTAAATTCCAAGGAAAAAAAATTCCGAAACATAGACAACACCAACGAATCATGATGACTGCGTTTTGAAGTTAGCGTGTTAATGACGCTAACCAATTGACAACACTTGTATCACAGGTAATTGCAAAATGCGATGGATTACCGCTCGCTCTTGACGTGATTGGAAGGTCTCTATATGGACTTTCCCGTGAAGCATGGATGACTGCGAACGACAAACTTTCTGAAGGACAACCGGTGTCTGATGATCACGAAAAGGCGCTGACACTGATGGCAACAACTGTAGATGTCTTGAAAAAAGAAGTACGAGAATGTTTTTTGGACATGGGAATCTTTCCAGAGGCCAGAAATATCTCTGCTGATATGTTATTAGATTTGGGGGTTTATGTTCATGGGTTGGAACGGGCGGGGGCTTACACAATCTTAGTAGAGCTTGCCAGTCGAAATCTTGTGAAATTGGTGAACAATCAGAAGTAAGTCAGTCACATCTCATTGTTTAACTTTATTGTACATTCGACTGGATTGTAAAGAAAATTTAGGTTTATGTTTTCATATACACTTAAGATAATTGTAAAATTAGTATATAAATTATCAAATAACTAAAAGAGAATGTAGTTCTTCATAGTCCATAATCATAGTAATAGTCTGCATGTGGATAGCATTACTATTACTATAAAAAGATAGGTTGTAAAAATATATGAACCATGGTAGATATATCAAAAAAAAAGAAAGAAAACTAAACACTCAATATTAAATAAGAATATGACAAATTAATGGATCTTTTGTTGACCATTGATTAGCTTATTTTTTTCCTTACATTTGCGACTTTGGTTCAGAGATAGCCTGTGGGACTCTTACGAATGGCACTGCGAGCTTTCTTTTACTCAGCATGATATACTGCGAGAATTGGCTATCAATTTAACCAACAAGGAGCCTGTGGTTAATAGACGCAAACGGTTAACTATGCCTCGGAAAGCTGTTTCTTTTAGGAAAATGTGGAAAAAGCATGCAGACTGTGAGCGTGCATTCGATGCTGAGATTGTTTCGTTCAACACAGGTGTGGTCCTCTGCTTTTTTAAAGTTGTTTTTATATGTTTAATTGTATTATTTAATTAAGAATATTTATTTATTCTGATAGTTGATTTTGGAAATATTTTTGAAATTGGAGTATTTAGATGAAAATGAGTGAGTTAATATTTTAAAATCATTTTTGTCTATTTAATTTCAAAATATTCTTAAAATTTGATAATAAAAAAAATTAACCATAAAAAATATTTTCTTCTACATATTAATTGCTGTATCCTTGTATGTCAAGGTTCCATGCAGGAGAAGGATTGGTGTCAGATGGACTTTCCTAATACCAAGGCTCTCATCTTAAACTTTTCTGCAAGCCAATACTTTCTTCCACCATTCATCCAGTCAATGCATAAGTTAAAGGTTCTCATAATTGTTAATCACAGCTCTAAGCGCGCTACACTCCAAGGTGTATCACTCCTCTCTTCGTTAACTCGGCTGAAAGTTGTTCGGTTGGAGAGAGTAATTGTTCCTCCCCTCCAAGAATACTGCCAATCCTGGCCAAAATTAGAGAAGTTATCCTTCATTCTTTGTGAGGGTTTTAAGGATATGACCCAATTAAATATGGGATGGTGTCTCAATTTCCCACGACTTCTCGAGTTCACCATTGATCACTGCAGCGATTTGAAGGAACTGCCTGCTAGTATTTGTGAGATGACTTCCCTTAAACGGTTGTCCGTCACAAATTGCCACGACTTTCATAAATTTTTAGATGATATAGGAATGCTCAGCTCACTGCAAATTCTCAGATTGTGCGGGTGTCCAAGCTTAAAAGAAGTACCAGATTCGATTTGTAAACTTAGGCAACTACAATTCCTCGATATTTCATCCTGTTACGGCATAAAACAACTCCCGGATGAAATAGGGCGATTGTCCAGTTTGAAAAAGCTTGATATGAGGGAGTGCTCTCATGTGAGGCAAGTTCCTGGATCGGCTTGTCACTTAAAGCCTCATATTCAGCTTGTCATCTGTTGTGAGCAGATTCAGCGTCGGTGGTCACAGATGATCGGTAGCGGCAAGGTGGAAGCTGCAGAAGAACAATTTGATCTGGATTGGCTTGATGGGTGATTCATTAATCAAAATAAGGAGGCAGATTCATTAATGGCTGTCTGTCTTTCCTGGGTATTTTGGGACTTTGGGTGAATGGTTTTCTCCACTGCTCTAGTCCTCCTCTTGTAAGCTGGACGTATATTTCTCCTCCTAATACAATTTTGGTTTGGGACATAGTTACCAAATTTATATTCGAATTCCAGTTTGCGACATAGTTACCAAATTTGAATTCGAATTCCATTATGTACGGAAGTTGTTTTTTTTTTTTTTAATCTCAATACTAGGGAAAAAAAATGGGAATATGCATCTTAATATGATTAATAATCTTTTTTCCCCAAAATTTTAAAAAATTGAATTGGAATAATGCTTATATTAAAATTTTCAATAAAAATCATTAAATTTTTTCTTATACTTATTCTCAACACTCACCTTGCATGTCTATATAAGATGATCCAAAAATAATGAAAAAGAAAATGCATCAAATTTATTAGCATTGCAAAGTGAGAATAAATGTAAATAAAATCTAATAACATGAATAACAAACCTGAAATATGAAGTTCAACATAAAAAATAAGACATTGGATTTTAAATGTAAGTTTAAAGTGACCTCCACATACCAAAAAAATAATGCCTCAATCACTATTCTTATGGATCCAGTTCCTCTAGCCTAATCTCCTAGTTGGCATGGGCAAATGCAGGAGGAATGGACCTTTCCTTCAGATTCGGAACCAGTTCTTGAAGCCATTGCTCCTCTTCTTTGACCAGTCTCATTTCATTCCTTGAGGTAGTATTGGCTTCCAAAGCCTCGCCTAGCAAAGCTTTGATTTTAGAAATAACTCCTGTAGAATTGCAGCTTTCTCCTCTGAAAATTCTATTATTCCTCTCCAACCACAGCTTCCAGCAGATGAATTTAGGGATCCACATCCAACTTGTTTTAAGAAGACTTTTTTTTTTAAGGCAAAAGGGAGATAAGCTGGCCCAAGTTCGGAGCAGAGAAGGAATGCTGTCTGGGAGATCAAGATTAGCTGGGCCTAACATCAGAACTCCCCTCCAGACTACCAGAGCAAAGGGACAAAGCAACAGCAGATGATTGACATTTTCTTCATCAGACAAACAAAGGGGGCATCTGGAAGGCCCTTCCATCCCTCGTCTTCTCAAATTATCTCTGGTGAGAATGCTATTGTGCGCAACAGTCCAACAGAAAAAGTCAATTTTGGGGAGAGAGGGGAAATCCCATATAAATTTCCATTGAGCTGGGTCAGGAGGAGCATAAGGGACAGCCATCATTCTTTTATAACCTTCGGCAGCAGTGTAAGAGCCTGAAAGGGAGCCCCAACCTCTTTTGTCTTTAGAGGTGGCCTTTGAAGGAGATTTGCCTTGAAGCAGATCTAACAGTAGTGAAGCTTCCCCCTGCAACATAAGGGGAACCTCCCCCAGATTCCAACAGTCCCAGAGTCTATCTGGGTCATCCTTCCAGATAGATATATCCCACAGAGTGTGCAAATTGGAGGACTGAAGCCAAGCTTTGATATTTGCTAGACCATCCACTTGAATCAAAGGTTGATCACCCAGAATCGAGTCTTCCCAGATTTTGATCTTTCTCCCATTACCAGGGATCCAGTAAAGATAATGGCTGAATTGCTCCATAGCAGAGCTGCAAAGATTGAAGATCGGAGATCCTTTTAAAGATCTTGGGGGCTTATCCAGGCATCTCAAGCGTTGCCCTTGGAAGTATTTCTTCCAAATGACTCTTTTACTCCAGCTAGAGTTTCCAGAGACTAAATTCCACAGGATCTTGGATCCCAAAGCAAGGTTTTGAGCAGCCAAGTTACGCAGGTGGAGGCCGCCTTCCAGAAGAGGTCTCTTGAGAGTCTCCCAGTTCACTAAATGGAGCCTTCTGTCGTTGTTGTTCCCACCTTCCCACAGGAATCTTCTCAACAGACTGTCCATTTTGTTGAGAAAGGTTTTGGGGGCAAGGAGAACAGAGTGTTGATATAGAGGCATACTTATAAGGACCGACTTCATAAGGATGACTTTCCCTGCATTATTCAGCCAAGAGGCACCCCAAGCTTGGATTCTGTTCTTTAGCTTATCGAGCAGCGGCATCCAGTGAGCAACTTTAGGCTTGGATTTGAAGATTGGGATCCCGAGATATTTAAATGACTCCCAATTTCGAATTCCATCCATTTCTAAAAGCCTTGCAATATCAGACAGCTCCTTGATCGAGCAGTTCCAGCCATAGATAGAGCATTTTCGGTAGTTAATTTTGCTGCCTGAGAGCAACCTGTAAATGTCCAGCTCCTTCTTGAAGGATCTGGCAGAGATTATGCTGGCTCCTCCAAGCAGCAAGGTGTCATCTGCGAACTGTGCATGATTGATGTCTTTCACCTTGTGAGTCGTTCTGAGGCCAGGCAGGATTTGAATCTTCTGATTATGATCAAGCTGGAAACTGAGTACCGAGGCCTGAATAGCATATAGGAGTGGAGACAAGGGACATCCTTGTCTAAGGCCCCTAGAGGCTTGGAAGAAGTCAGTTGAGCGGCCATTGACCAGTGGCGCGATCCATGGCGAGGCAATACAGGCATTCACCCAGTTTATGAAGGCTGTTGAAAAGCCTAACTTCTTCATCACATTGAACAAAAAATCATGTCTCACCCTATCGAATGCGTTAGCCAGATCGAGCTTAATCACCATACCTTTCTCGTTTCTTTGGCAGCTAGAGTGGACCGCTTCTTGCACCAGCACAATGTTGTCCAATATCTTTCTTCCTTTTATGAATCCGCCTTGATTTTCAGGGATGATGGCTGGCAAAATATTCTTTAGCCTGTTGGCAATTATTTTGGAGACCAGCTTGTAACTTGAATTGCACAAGGATATGGGCCTAAATCTGCTGAAGTCGGAAGCGCCTTTCTCTTTTGGGATCAAGGCTAGAAAGGCCGAGTTGATGCCACCGCCCAACTTAGCACAATTCTGGGACTTTCTGACCATTCTCAATAAATCTTTTTTAATTGTCGACCAGCAAGTCAAGAGAAACCTGACAGTGAACCCATCAGGGCCTGGGGCTTTATCAGGCTCCATGAAATCCAGAACTTTCTTAAGCTCGTCCAAGCTGATCGGAGCAGTCAACATAGCATTGTCTGATTCCTTAACGCTCTTGGGAATTAAGTCCATCGGGTAGGCATGAGGATCAATAGGGGTTTCTTCAGGAGCCGAATAAAGATCTTTGAAGAAGGAATAAGCAGCTCTCTTAATGCCATCGAAATCCTTAACCACAGTGTTTTGGTAATGTATCTCAGAAACTGTTTTGAAGTGCTTTCTAGCTTCGGCTTGTTTATGAAAGAAGCTGGTGTTTTTATCTCCGGACTTTAACCATAGATTCCTAGACTTCTGTCTCCAGAATTCTTCCTCCTCCCTGCTAGATCTGTGTACCTCTTTTTGCAGCTCGACTTCTTTTTGGAGAAGATTTTGTGTTACAGGACTATGCTCCATAGCTATTTGATGAGCAGCAAGACTGTTAAGAGATTCTTTTCTTTTGGCAGTAGGTGTTTCCAATCTTTTAGCCCACTCCTTAAGACTTCTTTTTAGTCCCCTGATTTTCTCTTCCCACACAAAGAATGGAGAACCATGGACAGGCCTATTCCAGGCTTCAGAAACCACCTCTTGGAATCCTTCTTGCTGAATCCACAGAGGACTGAAACGAAAAGGGATGGGGCCTAGATTACCATCCAGAGAAAG
This sequence comes from Pinus tabuliformis, assembly GCA_031772625.1. Lineage (NCBI taxonomy): Eukaryota > Viridiplantae > Streptophyta > Pinopsida > Pinales > Pinaceae > Pinus > Pinus tabuliformis. The sequence continues at coordinate 608,649,493 of CM062808.1, forward strand.
CTCGAGGAGGATGGGCTTATGATCAGAAGTGAGATTTGGTAGAATTTTAGAAGTGGCCATAAGACCACATGTCAGGAAAGAAGAGTGGACTAGGAATCTATCCAAACGGGCAGCAATGTGGTTGGGGGCTAATCTTTTGTTGGACCAGGTGAATTTGCCTGAAGAAGGTTTAATATCCTCCAGATCCCAGCCCAACATAATATCTTCAACCCATTCTCTGGCAGGGTCCCTGACAATGGAGCCTCCCTTTTTCTCATCAAGAGCAAGGGTGACATTCAGATCCCCTGCAATGATGATATTTCCTGGATTTTGCTCTGAAAGAAAGGATTGAAGCGAGTTCCAACAAATTTTTTTCTCGCCTGGCAAAACAGGAGCATAAAGATTAAACATACTTACCTGTTGACCAGAATCTTTGTGAAGAAGCTGAGTGTAAAGCCAATGGGGGCTACTTTTTTCTTGAATAAGATCATATATGGCGCTGTTCCAAAAGGTGGCTATTCCACCAGAAGCGCCTCTTGCACTAACCGCTCTTCCTTGACCTTTTTGCCAAAAAACTTTACTGGATTGGAGGAGAAGAAGTTCCTCCAGCTTTGTCTCCTGGATGAGGAGGATTTCAGGCGAATATATTCTCACTATGTCTTTTAAGGCTTCCTCTTTCAACCTGCTACCTAATCCTCTACAGTTCCAGGAGACGTATTTCATTATTTACTGACTTGAGGGATTGAGGCTCCTTTTGGAGCCCTGTTACTCTTGCGCCCAGATCTGGTATTCATCATTCCTTTGAGGGTTTTTTGGGAGCCTTGGAGGACATCTAGATAAGTTTTTTCCTCTCTCTGTTTCTTCTTGGATTTCCGACCCCTAGTCGTTTTGATAGGAGTGACTTGCGAGTTATCAGTTTCAGAATCTCTCTCTTCTGATTCTTCCTCAGATTCGGAGGCGAGACTGATGTGCTCTTCGTTGCCTTCTTTACCCCTCTGACAATCATCAACTGGTGGAACCGTTGATTCGGCTTCAGTTTCTTTCACTTGCTTCAACTTATTTCCTGTTTCCTCTTGTGTCTCCATGACATCCACCTTTTCTCCTGAGGAGGAGCCATCTTTGGAAGCAGCAGTGGCCTTTGGATTAGGTTGTGGCTTCCCCAGCGGTACGGAGTTATTCTGCCCCGGGGGCTTTGGAACAGCCTTTCCCTTTTTAATTTCTTTCCATCCTTCCTCTTCAACCGTGTTCCCTGTTGGAGCTTTTGGGCAGTTTCGCTGAAAGTGTCCATGCTCATGACAGGTTCGGCATTTGAAAGGCAGCTGCTCGTAATCCAGCTTCTGATAATGCTGCCATTCTCCAACTGTGAGTTTGACCGCTTCTGGCAGACCGGCTTCCAGATCGACTTCCACGCAGATTCTAGCGCAGGTATATTGGCCCTTGTGATCAGCTTTGTCAATGAAACGACCCAGCCCATTTCCAATCTTCTGCAGGGATTGATAGCTCCAGCAGTGTATCGGAAGATTAGGAAGACGAACCCAGACCGGCGCCTCCTTAGGGACATCGACGGAGGGATCGAAATCGGGGCTCCATTTGTTAAGATACAGTCCTTGATTTCCCATAAAATACGGCCCGTTTCTGAACACCAAATCACGATCTTCTTTGGATGTAAATTCAAAAATGAAGTAGCCTCGTCCCACAGCATAACAGATCACGTTATTTTTCAGCTGAGGTCTCCAGTTTCGCTGAATCCATTCGTCCGTGATTTTTGTGGAGGGCCAGCGGCCCATAAACTGCCCTACCAGGCCTCTGTCAGCCAGAGCAAGAGCGATTTTGATCGATTGTTCCTCTGGAAGTGCAATCTCTGGTATTTCTTCAAGTTTTTTTATGAACTTCGGCACTTCTGAGAACTGGCGTTTCTTCCCTTGCTGCTTTAAGAGGCTGCGGAATGCTTCTTCAGAAGATGATGGAGGGGTGGGAGCGGCCTCCCCACCCCCAGGACCGCTCATGGTAGCGACGAGTCTCGATGGCGGCTGCAGACCTAGTCCAAACTCCGCAGAGCAGAGCAGAGCGTGTGCAAAAATTTGACGAAATTATTAACAAACGAAATGGAGTCTTACAACCCATTGTTATTTAATTAAAAATAAATAAGAAAATCTAAATATGTACTTTGCATGTTGTTTAAGAGGAGGTTCTTCTTAGGCTTTAGTCGTCTGTCCATAGCAAATGAGAATAAGTCAGGTGTCTACCAGTAACGCTCGGTTCATTTCTCTGCCCCATTCATATCATTCATTGCTTTTCATTTATTTTAAATAAAATTCATCGTCAAACTAAAAAAAAAATGGAGTTATTTTTAAAGAGACTTTTTGGAAGTTTTTCAGGTGGGTTTTTCTTGTCAAAATCCGACAGCAATTTATTGAAATCGCAAGTTTGATAGCTAATTTCTGCACAATCAAAGCATCCCAGGGTTTTTGAGGGTGCTGAATCCAAATATGCAGTTAAAAAACCATTTTAAATAATACAAATCAAAATTTAACCTCACTTTTTTCCGCCGGATTCCCATATCTCCAATACAGACAAACTTGGTAACTATACTTTGCGCCCTTCCTAAATCACCATGGAAGTGGCATCAGATTTGGATTTGTTTCCTAGTATGTTCTTTTTATATGATATAGTAGTATGCTAACGTTATAAAATCGTATTTTGGACAAATAGCTCAATTGTTTTAATCATTTTTTACTTACGATTTAGTTTGTTTTCGAAAATGCAAGACATCAAGGATCAAAAGGTCCAAATATTTGTAAGATGAAGTGATAAGGTTTATACATTTGCAATATGAAGTAACAAAGTTTATATTTTCAAATGAGCAAAATTTACATACATGGAAATTTTCTCTTTGAAAGTTTAGAAAATATTTAAAATCTTATTTTGCATCTGCATCAGGTTTGAAGTAATTTTATTTTGAAGGACATATTTTATAATACAATTAGTTGTTTATTTTCTTCTAAGATAGAACAATTTGATGCAATGGGTAAAGAATAATGTTATGTTCAAATTTTAATGAATTAATTGTCCAAAAATATTTTAGTGGAAGGTATTTTAATATGTTTATTTATTTATTTTATATATATTTTAATTTAAAAGTGAAGTGTTGTTAGATAATAGAGATTTTATTTATTAATGTTATTTTTAAGATTTATTTTATATGAAAAGTATCATGTTTAAGTATGGGGGATTTACGCAGTGCATTATATTAGATATCATTTTTGGGATTCAACTGCGTTAAGTAAGTCATTCAAAGTATGACCATTTCCATGAGAGGTAGTCGTAAAGTGACTAATATCTCATGATTTTTGAATAGTTCACTTAGCACTCATTGCATCCCCGATGCAATGAGTGCTAAGTGAACTATTCAAAAATCATGAGATATTAGTCACTTTACGACTACCTCTCATGGAAATGGTCATACTTTGAATGACTTACTTAACGCAGTTGAATCCCAAAAATGATATCTAAAGTATCATGTTGTTTATTATTGGGTTGGTCAAATTGTTGCATTTATGAATGTTCTTTAAGTAAGATCTATTTAGCATGGTGTATTTTTTTGGATAAACAATATGTATGATTTACTAATTTTATTAGATGATTTATTTTTACCTAATTAATTTATAATAACTTTTGTTTTAAGGCAATTCTAAGAGCAAAGAGATTTTTTTTACCTTTTGTTTTAGGTATTTGCCGCTTTTATTTTTGGATATTATATATGGGCAACAAGGAACAGTAAGGACTTCAATTAGCATATGGGTTGAAATAACTTGCTTGATGGGGACATAACATTGTACTCTTCCGATAAAAATACTGATGAATATCTAAAGAGGGTGTGATGGCTAGGGTTTGGAGGCGAGGGTTCTGGGCGGAACCGCGATCAGGGCACTGTTAGGGGGCTTACAGACAGTTTCCGTGCGCAGGAGCAGGTGTAGGAAAGACAATCTTGGTTTGACTGGCAGCTGGAGGTTGAGTTTTTCGCTTATGCGGTCAGCTGGGAGGTAACATATTCACAGGAGCTGCTAGATTAACCTTTTTCCGTTTGCGACAGTATAGGTCAAGGGTTTGCGCTGGCACCTAGACTGTTTCCGGCGCCATCCTCGGAACGGCATCCATAACCATGGTTAATCCAAACGAACTGGTTGATTTGGACCCGGAATTGGAGGACATTTTATCAGTTTGGGGGAAGGAACCTACAGCCCAAAATGTTGAACGGTATTTCGGGGGTTACGAGCTATCAAGGCTAGAACCGCCTCCTCAGGTATCTCTGGAGACTAAACCCTCTTTCGTGCAGTTCAGTAAGGAAACTGACAGAAATGCTCTCAGGATTCGAAACCAGACATCCTTCCAGCAGCCGGTCAGAGAGGATGCGGCGGAGAGGGCGTTAAACGCTGCTCATTTTCTTGGTAATAGGGGAAAATTTGTTTCGGGCCGGAACTTTCTCTCAGGGGGCATCGAAGATATAGTAAATTTAGGGCTTGCTTCAGGGCTTGGCAAAGCAAGGGGCTCTGGAAGGGATTCTTCATTTTCTAGGGTTTCTCTTTCAAGAGACCCTCCTTTTCCTAAAGAAAGCATAGCAAGAGGTTTCGAAGGCCATAACAACAGTCAAGCGGGTGAGCCGAGAGGAATTGATGGTTCGCTGGTCGGTCAACAAACAGCAGAAGACCCCTTCCTCGATTCCTCAGTCCCAGTTCAGTCTCGGCCGAAGTTAGAAATCCCTTCGGCTCCGACCCAGGAAGAACCAGAATGGAACGGTGCTTTCGAGGAAGCTAGGGTCTCTGCCGAAGGAATTAGGAAAAAAGGAGAGAAAAGAAAAACCCAAAGACCGATTGGATCTCAGGAGTTGGAAGGAAATTTGGTCCTAGGTATGGAGGTCTCAATTGAAGAAACCCTAGGAGTAGCAGAATGCACCTTGGTCGGCAGGGCGAGAGGCAAGAAAATCTCGTCAGGGTTTTTGCAAGCATGGGGAGAACAACAGTTTGTTTCTGACAGACCCCTAGGGTTTGAGGCATCCTGTTTAGCTAAGGGATGGTTTATGCTCCGGTTCGAGGATAGGGAGGCAGCTGAATGGGTGCTTGAAAGAAATTGGATCATCGGGAACATCCCGGTTCTGTTGAAAAAATGGAGCCCCCTCTTTGACGCTATTAGAGAGAAAACCGACGTTTTTCCGGTCTGGGTAAGGGCCCCTGGCCTTCCTTCGTTCCTCTGGACTGAAGCAGTGTTTAAAGCCATTGGAAATAGATTGGGCTCTTTCCTGGAAGCCGACATGTCATTTCTGGAGACAAAGAACAGAGCAATGGCCCGCATTCTGGTGAGCCTAAACCCTAGCAGAGGTCTTGCCCAAAAAATAAATTTGCAGTACAAAGATTATGTATTTGAGCAGATTTTGGACTACGAGCACTTGCCCTTTCGGTGCCATAGGTGCCATGAGTATGGGCACCTTGCCAAGGACTGTCCGCTGTCCAGGAGAAGGAGGCGGTTTCGGAGGACCTCAGCTTTCAGGGAGCAGGATTTCTTTCACGCACATGTTCCTCAGGAGAAGGAAGGCTTGGTGGAGCAGATAGTTGAAGAAATGGAGACAGAGGGGACTCAGAAAGAGCCATCGCCCGAAGATCCTCAGCTCCGAGAACCGGCCAAGGTTACAGAATTGCAACCTGCGGAAGCAAAGGAGGAGACCGTAAGGGATTCAATCGCTGATCAAAATCCTGCCAAAGAACCTGAAAAGGGTATGTGTTCAGATCTACCTCCTTCTCCTCTTCAATTTCCAGAACATAATTCTGAATCTCTGCATAAAATGCCCTCTCTTTCTCACAATCAAAACGAAGGCTTAAATGAAAACAAAGACACTTCAATGGGTGAACCTGATATTGAAACTATTTCGGCTGCCATGCCTTCCCTCGATTTGAATTGTGAAGATGTTTGGCCTCCTCTTGTTCCCCCTGTACCTCACACCCCCTGCCCCTATAACCTTAGATCCTTGGGAGGAAAGCCTGGGTCGTCAGGATCAGTTGGAGGTTTAGGGCAGTTGGTCCCTCAAGGTTTCTCCAAAAATAAGAGAGGAAGAAAATCGGATTTATCTAAGGCTAAATTAAAAGCAAAATTGGATGTAGCTGATGGAAAACAACACTCAATTCCTGGGGTTCTTAGAGTGGTGCAAACCCCTGATTCCGTTATCAAATGATTCTGTCTTCTTGGAATTGAAGGGGTTTGGCCAGTAAACCTAAAAAATTGGCCCTTAGAGATTGGATCCAAAACTCAATCTGAAATTCTTTTTCTCCAAGAGACTCTTGGAAAAGGAACTGAAGTGGAAACAATGCTAAGTGCTCTCCTGCCAGGGTGGAAATTCTCAGCAGTGGATTCATCGGGCCATTCTAGAGGTCTTGCAATTGGGTATAAAGAAGGGAGAATAAAGGTAATAAATCAATGGGGGATGAAGCATGTAATGGGCTTGGAGATTATTTCCCCCGACATCGCTCTTCCCATTTCAATTGTAAATATTTATGGCCCCTGTCAAGGAAGGGAGATATTCTGGAATGACCTGATGGCCAAATCCTTGATGAAGTCTTCTCTGTTGATTGTGGGAGGCGACCTAAATTTCTCAGTAGGGAGAGCAGAGGCTTGGGGTCCATCGGCCAGGGAAGACCCCTTGTCGGATTTTTTCCTCAATCTCCTCTCGGACAACAATCTCATTGACCCCTCCCCGATCAAACTCAAGCCAACCTGGAGGAACAGAAGAGCAGGGGAGGCTCGAGTAGCTAAAAGATTGGATCGTTTTCTTTTATCTGAAGATTTAATTTCAAAGGTCCCTATTCTCAGACAGTGGGTTGATGAGATAGGTAACTCTGATCATTTCCCTATTTTTTTGGATCTCTCCTTCCCCCCCCCCAAAGCCTCCTGCCCCCTTTAAATTCAATTCCTCTTGGTTACAAGATCCTTCCTTCAATAAGCTCTTCAAGGAAACTTGGATTCATCCGGATAGAAGCGCAAGAGAGGACAAAAGTTTCCTGTTTATGGAAAATCTTAAGAGATTGAAGAAAGCAACTATCTCCTGGGCAAAGGACAGGAAGGTTAAACAGAATGAAGAGCTGATCAGGATCAGGGAGGAACTGAAGAAATTGGAGAGTACTGAGGAGGATGGATATATTTCGCAGGCTTCTAAGGATAGAATCCTCCATCTGGAAAAACTTCAGAACCAAATCCTCTTGGACAAGGAAGAGGAATGGAGGCTCAAGAGCAGGGCAATATGGCTAAAAGCGGGTGATGAAAACACCAGTTTTTTTCATAATTGTGCCAAAGGAAGAAAATCAGCAAACACCATTTGGAGTCTTAAAGACGAAGAAGGAAGGGAGGTCAGTACTTTTTCAGGCCTCTCTGATTTATGACAGAGACATTTCCAGAGATTATTCTCAGATTCGGGAGAGGCCACCATAGCAGAGGTTATTATAACTGCGCAATGCTTTCCAAGATTTGTCGAAGAGGGAGAAGCAGAAGAATTATCAAACCCCGTATCCAAGGAGGAGGTTGAAGCTGCTATGAAAACTATGGCCAAGGATAAAAGCCCTGGGCCTGACAGGTGGACTATAGAACTCTTCTTCTTTTTCTTCGATTTAATTGGTTCTGAAATCACTGATGTAGTAGAAGAATCAAGACAGAAAGGAGAAGTCTACAACCCTTTCAATTCAACTTTTCTAGCTCTCATTCCAAAGAAGGACGATCCGGAGAATTTTGAAGACTTCAGGCCGATCTCCTTATGCAACTGTATATATAAGATTATTGCAAAGGTGATAGCTATTAGAATAGTTCCTATTCTGTCAAGAAAAATCTCAATGGAACAATTTGGGTTTTTAAATGGAAGACAAATCCACGAAGCCATTGGAGTAGCACAGGAGGTATTACACAGTGTCAGACAAAAGAAAAAGAAGGGAGTGGTTCTTAAAATAGATCTCTCCAAAGCCTATGATCGAATCAATTGGATTTATCTCCGGTTGCTTCTAACTCATCTGGGCTTCAATTATTCTTTCATCAGTTGGATTATGGGTTGCATCTCCAATGTCAGTTATGCAGTTCTTATCAATGGAGCAGCTTCACCTTTTTTCAGAGGTCAAAGAGGCTTAAGGCAAGGTTGCCCTTTATCTCCTCTTCTGTTTCTTCTAGTGGCAGAAGGGTTAAGCAGGTTGATTCATAAAGCTAGAAGAGAGGAGAAGGTAAAAGGTATCGAGGTAGCAATAAATCTTTTCATCACTCATCTCCTTTTCGTTGATGACATTTTGATTTTCTCAAATGGATCGTATAATGAACTTAAGGAACTAAAATGCATATTAGATCTTTTTCTGAAAGCTACTGGCATGCAGATAAATTCCAGGAAGTCTCAGGTTTCTGTGGCAGATATTGACAGAAGGGAAAGAACCACGTTGCTTAATCTATTTCCTTTCCAATATCAACCTCTGGATTCCCCCCTCAAATATTTGGGGTTTTGGTTAAAACCGACAGCATACAAGAAAGAGGATTGGAACTGGCTCATAGCCAAGTTAGAAGCCAGAATTTCTCATTGGAGTTTCAAATGGCTTTCCAGAGCTGGTAGACTGACCCTCATCAAATCTGTACTGTTAGCCATTCCAGTATACTGGGCAGCCTTAACCTGGGTTCCTAAAGGAGTGTTGGAGAAAATCAGAAGGATATGCTGTAGATTCTTGTGGGCAGGCTCAAAAGAAAGTTCAGTTCTTCCCTGGGTGGCATGGGATAAGTTGGCTAGGCCAAAAGAATGGGGAGGTTGGGGGTTAAAAAGGCTCCCTGAGTTTAGTCTTTCTCTGGCAGCTAAATCAGGATGGAGATTAATCTCGTTGGAGAACTTATGGACAAGGGTGGTCAAAAGAAAATACATAGACCCAGTCTCTTTGGAAGATTGGATAAGGAGCCAGGAAAAGATAAAGAAGAATGTCTCAGTCATTTGGAAAGCCACGGTGGAGGCATTCTCAGTGATAGAACAAGGGCTGGCGTGGAAGATAGGAGACGGAAGACAAATAAGGATTGGCAGGGATCCCTGGGAGGTTGTAATGAAGCCTTTGCCTTATCCCCAGGCTTGCTCAGACATTTAGGAAGTAAGGGCATTTTAACTCTAAATCAGGTGGAGAAAATAGGCCATTCTACTATATGGGGACAAGCTTGGAAAAATGATGAAGAGCTAGGAATAAACATCAGGTGGAAGAACGAATGGTGCTCTTTCATTCAAGAACTCCATCGCTCCAATGTCAGGCTTAAAAATGAACCAGACTTGCTGATCTAGGCTCAGGGGGAAACAGGTGAATACTCCCCAAAAGACGGATATAATTTCTTAATGCAAAAGAAAGGTTGGGGAAACCCAGAATGGTGGTCAAAACACAATTGGAAGTTAAAATGCCCAGCAAAGGCCAGGATCTTCTTTTGGTGTATGCTAAAAAGGAAAGTTCCAACTTGGGACATTTTGCGAGCCAGATACTTGGCTGGGCCAGGGAGGTGCCCCTTGTGTAAGATAGAAGAGGAATCAATAAGTCATCTCTTTATATCCTGTGCAGAATAAAAAAAGATCTGGGGGGAGTTAATCAGATTGCTCAACATTAAGGCGCAGTTGGGGATTGAACCCTTGGAAGAAGCTTGGAGTAGATGGTGGCAGAACTACCTGGAGGGGAACATGAGAAACCTCCCTCTTATCTTCTTTTGGGGGGTGTGGATAGCGAGGAATAAAAGTCTGTTTCAAGACAAAGACACTCCAACATCTGTCACAGCTATTAACTGTGCAGCCATTTACTCTGCCATCCCTATCCCTGAAGCAAAAAATCCCCACTCACATCACAAGCCTGTTATTATCCAGGAGGGCATGCCCTGGGCTTTTTTCGACGGAGCATCTCAAAATAACAAGGCCGGTGCAGGATTTTGCATTCATCTGAATCCTGATCACTCTCTAAAAGCATCTGTAGGTCTAGGTTCTGGCACTAACAACTTTGCTGAGCTGTCCGCCTTGCGCCTTCTTCTTTGCTGGCTTCTTCAAAGAAACATCTTCACAATTCAAATTTTAGGAGACTCTTTGAATGTCATAAACTGGGTTAATGGGAGTGCTATATGTCAAAATCAAATTCTGAAGATCATTTTAGAAGAAATATTGCATTTAAAGTCATCATTTAACAGTTTTATCATCAGCCATATCTACAGGGATAAAAACGAGGAAGCAGACCAGCTTTCTAAGACTGGTTTACAACAAGCTCTGGGAAGCTGGTCAATAGTTGAATTAAGACAGGGGCAGTCCTTTACCTCGTTTCGGCCTCCTTTTGCTCCTCCACAGTGATCGCGGCTCTATATTTCTTTATGTTCTAGTTCATGGGCACCACTGTTTATACTTCCAACATCTTTTTCTGTTATATTTCGAGTATTGCAATCAGAAATCTCTCTTTATACTTTTCATAACAACATGATTTTGTGAACTTACAGCCATGTAAGGGGTTGTTTTCCTTCTCTGAAGGAGACCCTAAAATATTTCTGTTAACTGTTCTAAGCCTCCTGAAGGGAGGAAGACATGATAGTTATTATCATACTTCTATTACAGTAGTATAGGATATATTTCAAACTTCTCAATCAGTCAAGAAAGACAGAGATTTTTTGTGTTTTTAAAGAATGACAAATCTGCAAGCATCTGAATCATCAGAAATGCTAAAAGCATATGCAATGTAACTTTTTATTTTCTTAATAAAAAGTTCGCTTTTTTCTTCGGAAAAACAAGGAGCAATAAGGGATGATCTTATCGGGGATCCCTTGACGGATAAAACATTTGTTGAGAAGATCAAACAAAGCCATATACAGGTACAAGAGACATTGCAGAAGTCATGGGAAAAATATAAGGCTAGGCATGATCAACACAAAACATAGAAGTCATTCCACGTAGGAGATAGGGTAGGTTACAATTGAACAATGAGAGGCTTCAAGGTCCTAATAAGAAAATAAAGGCTTTGCGGTATGTTCTATTTGAGATACTGGAAAAGGTAGGAAATAATGCCTATAGAGTCATTATATCCCCATACATGTGTATTTACTTAGCTGTGAATGTAGAGAATTTAAAACTTTAGGGGCCTTCCATGCAAGATCAGGAAGAAGAACACGCCTTACCTTTTGTAGAGATTTTAACACCAAATGCTTAGGCATAGTTGACAGAAGATAATGTTTTACATAATAGGTCTATAACTACGAGACATGGGATAAATGAACTTTGGTGGATTGGGTTGAAAGAAAAACTTCCAAGATAAGCTAAATGGTAGACCCGAGAGAAGGTGGAGCAAAAATTTTCCTCACCTCATTTAGTATAAGCTTTTGGGGACCAAAAGCCTCCCAAAATGGGGAGGTGTGATCTAGATTGGATCATTAGATTCTTTTCATCCATCTCGATGCTTTTATAGTGGAAAAAGTGGAGGTATAAGCTCACTAGACCAGTTTTACCAGTGGGACACAGTTTGGTAACTTGGGGATTGAAACCTTCGGGGAGAATTTTGAGGCATCAAATGGAATCTTTTGGGGGTAAAACATTTTCTATTTAGTATCACGCATTGTTTTCATATTTTACACACACAAACCTTTCCAACAACATAAGAATCACCATAACCAGAGTCCGTAGGCAAAAGTTATGCCCCTTGGAAGTTCACCTTCCTACTTTGTCCACAATAAATCAACAGGATGCCACATCAGCCCCATTACTCATGAAAGAGGGGCTAGACACGTGATCATGATGAATATGACTCTAGAAGAGTCAATTTTGTAACTCCAATTAAGAGTTGGAGTCAAGTCTAACCACTAGTAGGTTATCGAGATGCGTTGTAACGAAGCCAATAAGAGGAAAATGGGTTTCCATTCCTTTCGAGTGAACTTGTTCCATACATGAGCATAGTAGTCGAGAGGGATGTCGAGAGACCACATAGAGAGGATTTGTGCATTGTAGTAGCCCATGGGCCACAAAACTTACTTCTCTATACACAAAACTATTTTCTATTTAGAGAAAGAGAGTAGAGAGATCTCACCTTCCAGCTGGGTTTTCTCCCAGAAGGGTTTCTCAGGTTATATCTTATGTTGATCGTGGTTTATGAGTTTCTATTTCGTTGTTCTATATTTTCTGCATAAATATAATTCACATGCATATGTAATAAACAATAATTTATAGATCCATAAATCTAAGAGAAATAAACTGTCATAGTGTAGATTTCAAAATTTTAAGTATAATTTTATCAGATATGTTGTGATGAATAGTCTATTCGAATCTCCATGGTAGTTTACGGATCAAATACAAAACCACTAAAAACAAAAATTATGTGCCAAAAACCACTAAAGACATATGCAAAAAGCTACCCAAGTTTTTTTGGGGGCATTGTTGCACCCCTTGTGACCCTCCCACTACACCTGGAGTAATGTACAATGTGTGGAGGTAGCCATGCAAATAATACAACGCACACCCAACTAACATCCTCTCATACCATGGTGCTCAAAACAATATGTCAAATTATGGGAGGAATAACTTTTGTAAATGGGCTCTAAGTGATGCAATTCTTATGTTGTGGCAAAGATATCTAAGTCTAGATCAACATCAAAGGATATTGGAAATAAATGAGAAATGTTTTACTCCAAAAAATGCCATTTGTTGCCTCAAAATGGCTCTAGAAGGTTTCGAGCCCTAATTTTCCAAACTGAGACCTATCGCTAAAATGACCCTACAAGTTGATTCCTCCAATTTATTCATTTCTGAAAGTACCTAGACAGATGACCAAAGAAGGTAACTTAATACTAGCCTTGGAACCAAGGTCCAAACATGTCTCTCGGTGGACTATCTCTTCCTATTTGAGCTCAATTTGGGCTAAATTATCTAAGGCAATATTGTTTGATAACATTGATAATGTTTTATTGTGAAGATTAAGTGTTAGGTTATGAAGCATCTTGTACTCTGCTTCAAAGATGTCAATCTTTTTCCTCTATTGTACAAATAGATTCATGATGTTTACTTTCTAATTAATGCATAGATGGTCATTCTTAATAACTTTATATGATATTAAAAGAAGTATTCTTCTAATGGATTGAATGAATTCCTCATGTCTTTTCAAAACTCTTTGAAACCCTTTTGCATCCCTATTTTTCATGTTGACAAACCTATACAATGAATATTTCATAAAAAGGCTAAATTAACACTAGAATTTTTGTTCAAAGAAACACAGGGGAAGATACCAAAACTTCTATGAACCTAAAAGTTGAATCCTAGATTATCAACAAGGAAATCATTATGTCTAGTAAACATAGTCATTGATTATGATAGGCCAATGAAGACAAGAAAATACTAGCCTTCAAACCAAGGTCCAAATGTGTCCCTTCTGTGACCATTTTCTCCTAATATCACTATAGTTCCAAGAACTACTACAGGATAGGGAGTTTTAAGACAATAGTTTGAGACGAAATAATAATTTTGTCTCAACTTGTCATTGTCCTACTTCTTATTTATCTTAATTAATGTTTATTTATCCTTTTTCATCTATCTGACGATATTTTTTTCTTTCTATTATAATAAAAGGAATGAGCGGGAGCAAATGATGGTGTCCTATGGAAGGAATGAGTGGGAGAAAAATGATGGTGCCCTATCATTGGATTGATTCACCACAATAGAGCTACAATTTTTGAAAGGAAAACTAAATGGAGAGCAGTGATTTCCACAAGTTGATTCGCTAGATCAGAGCTACAGTTTATGTTAACGAAATAAAAAAAATGGAGAGAAGTGATTTCCACACGCAAGAGGGGCTTGTCGTCCTTTATCTTGACACAACTACTGGGGCTGCGGGATCTGCTCTCCACATCCGTGGTGTGCAACTTCTAGAACAAAGTGCTCACATAGTAACCCAAAAGCTCATGATTGTGTCTTGTGCACTCCCCCCTCCCTTCTCTTGTTTCTCACTGCAAACTGTTGGAAACACTCGGGGGGTGTATCAGTATTTCTTTTTCAGCTATTATTTAACCAGTTAAAACATTTATATTCAAAACACAAGATGAACAACAAGTATGAATTCTTTTATTAATATAATCTTTGCAATAAAATAGATACGATATATAAATGGTTGCAATCAGTTTCCAAGCACCAACTTGGACTTTTGTGAGGCTCTAACCTCAAGAGCTCCAACTCTGTTTCACCAAGGAAAAAATCTTGGACTTAGGAGCACCAACTCCCAAGGACTTCAATCCTTCCAGTTCATGAGACACCAGTCCTAAGGACACCAATCCTTCCTACTTCTGAGGCACCAATCCCAAGGACTCCAATCCTTCTTACTTCTGAGGCATCAACCCCAAGGACTCCAATCCTTCTTACTTCTGAGGCACCAACCCCAAGGGTTTTAACCCAATCTTGTCAAGGCATGTTTGATAGTAATGTTCTGCTCCCATAACTCTTCTTTACTGAGTTCTATCTGTTTACAGCTGTAGTCTCCATGCTACAACGTCAATGACAACCAATCTTCTTATGAAGGAGTCTTTACAACTCTTCATACTGTCCAAACAGAGTCTCTAATAGCCTTCATGACCTCTGATAATGTCTCCACATAGCTTTAGTGAGTCTACTATTAGCTGCACTAAGCTTTGCCTAAGAACCAACTTTCTGTTCTAGCATCTGTTCTTACTGTCACAGTAAATGCTTCAGCATGATTGCTTCTTTGCTAACTACTTCTCCCTTCAAACAATGTCAGATAAAACTTTCTTTATTACATCCCAGAATTTTTCTACAGACTGCATTGTGTACCTGATTAATTCATTCAAAGGGTAACACGATTAGCAGAGAAGCTCACTCTTCGAATGCCTCCTATCCTGTTGGTACTTCGACCCTTTTCTGTTCTGCTAGACCCTACAGCTGCCTCTGTTTCCTAAACTTTTTTAACAACACATCAACTTTCCTTGTTCTCTATTTTTGTATCTTCCTGATGCCTCTGATCGTCAGTTTTCTCTTTCCGTTGGCTTTTCGACTTTCTCAACGCTTGCTTGATCCTTCGGCTTCCCTCCTTCGGTCGCTGTAATTTCCTCTGCGCTCGCTTGCTTCTTCGGCTTCCCACTCCTTTGGTCTCTTTGGCTTCCTCTGCCTATTCGAATTAACCAATGCAACAAGGGACACGTTCAAGAGGAAGAGGGGCCGAATTACCATAGAAATGATGCTTATTAAAAGATATCAGAGAGATCCCTTTTTCATTTAATAACGTTCATACATAGGGCTTTACTGTTTACGGAGAGAATATACCAATCAGGAGGCCCCACATGCCACATCACCATCACAATTGCAATCGCCATCATTCAGGCCCACTAAACTATCAGAACCCAAATTATAAGCTTTTTGGCCTAAAAAGCCCGAGCAACACAAATACTGAAATACACAAGAAATATATGAAAATCCCGACCAAAGCGTTTAAGGGCGGACTTCAAAGAACTTTACACCCGCATCTATAGCTGCTTTGGGTTCCCCTTTGGTCGCTATCGCGAGCCCACCATCAATCTGCGAGATCCTCAGTCCAGCGGTTGATATTCATTTTCGGGTGGCCCAGAATTACGGAGGTTACTTTCCCGAAGAAAGCGGTTTCTCTCTTTCCTCCGCCAGCCACACATCACCCATTGTATTGGATCAGGCGGAGCCAACCCAATACCATTTACCCCCTAAGGCCCACTTGAAATCCTGCTTACAAAACTTAAGTACTATAGGGTCGCTTCTAAAAATCCTTTCGGGTTCGATCTTTATCGCTTCGGGGCTTTTCCTTTGTATTTCAGTTTTTACATCAAAACTCACCAATACATAGGAAAACCCTTTATGCGCGGAACTTAAAATTTATAAAGTCGGGTTTATAAAACCCATCGAGTCCACCTGTGTAATCATAATTGGCGGTAGCATGTATTATTGGCCCCACTCCTTTGCATCACGATGATGCGATATTGCGATCGTCAATCATTGCAATCGCATGTCACATGGCTCTGGGGGTCTTTCCCTTGCCTCGTGGCATCGCCGATGCCGATCCGCTGATATATATGTATTTTCCACCTCCGATAGTGTATTCCCAAATATGCACTCTTTTTCGCCTCCGATAGTGATATTCCATATATATATATATGTTTTCTACCTCCGATAGTGTATTCTGAAATATACACTCTTTTCCGCCTCCGATAGTGATATTGCATATATATATATATGTGTGTGTGTGTGTGTGTTTTCGGCCTCTTTTAACTCTTTCACCTCCTTTAACTCTTTTGTGGCATATATTGCTCCCGATATGGCTCCTCCTGAGCTCTGATAGCTCTGTTTTGCTCCTCCGATAGGTTCTTCTTAGGCATATATGTATGACATATATATATTGCTCCTCCTGTAGCTCCGATAGCTCTGCTTGGCTTCCTCTGGCTCCTAGAATATTTCCATATTGACATCAATGACAACCTAGGTCAACAATCTCCCCCTTTGTCATTGATGGCAATATTCTTCTTCTCTCCCCCTTTGACATCAATGGCAAAGGAGTGCTCTGGGAATCCCCCTACCAAACTGCTTCTGTTCTTTATGAATGGTAGATCTCCATGGGTCTGTGACTCCCCCTATCATAATGCTCTTCTTTTTACTCAAGATAGAAGGATTGATTCTTTATCATCAATTAGCACATTATCCCTTCCTCATGTCTCAGAACTACTTTATCATGGCTTCAACAATGCTTAAAGATGCTCTACTTCAATGCTTTCAATAAGATTGCAAATAGCCATACACCAAGTGTCCAAGTCCAGGTTCTTATGCTTCAATCCATATTGTTGTCTCCATAGTCAGAATTTAGAGGCCTTCATAGTCCGAATCAAGAGAAAATGCCACTGAAATTTTCTTTCTTTTTATCTTTCTTCAGATCCGAGTTCCTTTGTGTTTCTGTGCTTCTCCTTAGGTCATTGCCATCCAGTGTTCAACATCATTTCATTTGGATGAAATGGTGAGAGTTTGTGCCTCACTGTTGCTATATTTTCTAAGTGACCAATATCAGCTTAAGTTACATTTGACTGCACAACATTCTCCTTTATATGAGGCATTTTTTTCTTGTGTTCTTGTACATATCTCTGCAAGTTATTTCTGCTAGCAGATTTAGACCATCTTACCACTATAATCAATTTTTTCATAAGCTTTATCTGGAATAATGTCCTCCCACCACTTATCAGCTTGCAGGGGCACCTCTTCCAAATCATTATCTTTGTTTTTGCTTTTCCAATCCACTTTACCTTTCATCTTATCTCCATTCAAGAAGTCATGATCCATATCATCATCGCTGAAGCTACCATCCAAAATGAAATTCTCAACTATGTCATCACCTTGTTAAGAGTCTCTGCCCTCTTTGGCTATTTGCAGTAACCCTAGATGATTCCAAATCTTGGCTAAAGAATGATATGTGTTGAAGAAGCATTTCCTATGTGCCCCTTTTACACACATTCTTTTCATTCTTCATAAACCCATGTACTTCTAAGAATCTGATGTATAACTGCCACTGTAATGGAGAAAGTTTTATAGATATCACATATACACATTTTGGAGGAAGTTCATCCTTCATCACATTCAAGCCCATAGGTTGTACAAAACCTTTTAACTGTTCATATAAGACATGTGATCTTTGATTCATTATTTTCACATCATCTGCAATTGAATTAGCATGCTGCCCATTTTCTATGGGATTTTGGAAACGGTTTCTGAACTCTGGTTGTTTTCCAAAGAATCCTTCTCTTACAAAGTCTACCATACAATAATATTCCATCAAATTATTTTGTAAAGGAGAACCTATCAATGCAATTATGCATTGGAACATCACTTTTTTTAATGCCTGTATTATATTAGGCTTTGTGTTTTTTATCATGTGCACCTCATAAAAAATGAGTAAATTAGGACCAATCTGCAAAGCCTCACAAATACATCTACGACAACCTTTTCTTTCACATAATTTAAAAAAAAGAGTTTTGAAACGCTACATAACTTATCAATAGAATTCCACCTTTTCTCCTCCATTTTTTTAATAACATTTCTCTCTCTTTGTTCTTCGTGGAAGCATCCTCAAGCATGAAAATTGGTAAAGGGTCTAAGTCAAAAGGTCGCGAGGAGTGCGGTCTGTTGGTGCCCATTCATTTGCAAGGAGTGCAGTCTGCTAGTGCCCATTCATATTTTGTTGGATCGCCAGGTATTAGGATGTTGATTATATTGTTTACTTTTTCCTCATTAGTTTAAGCTTAATATTTCAAAAGTTTAACTCATTGATTTTGAATCTAAAGTACGATGGATCTCTCTGTGTTGCTTGTTTCCCAAATCAAATGGGACAAGAAACAGGTAAGAATTTATGAAGTGATCTTCCTAAAGCCATATATCTAGGAAGGAACTTGTAGAGATGGAGACCTTTGTATGAATCACTTCCCTTGCAAAGTGATCATGGCATCTCTGATCATGGTAGTTGAAAAAGGTGGAAAGGGAGCCCCCTGAATCGAAAGTTATGCGGGACATAAAAAATTAAGGTGCTCCTCTATCTCTGGCTCCTCTAAGTGGCATTAATTACAAAATTTGTTGTAACCTTATAAACATAATGCAACATTAAGTTTTTCTACTTATGCACCTTTGTACTAGTTGTAATTTACAAGTCAATAAAGCTTTATTGTTTTTGGAAAATCGTGCTTAATGCAAGTTTCATATGAGTTTTGTCAGATAGTCATTAAATCAATATTCTTTTTTCAGATTGTAGAAGTAACACCTTACACTGAATTATATTGTGTAGAAATATATCTACTTTGAACAAATCTGTTGGGATTGTGATTGTTCAATGTTGGAGTTGTCAACTAACTTTGGCAGGCTCGATTACACAATTTGAATACCACCTAACAAGATAAGGCAAAGTGTTTAAGCATCATTCCATAGTCCATAATTTTAGTTGTATTAGAGAATTAAGTTGTGCGATAAAAAACAAAATGTTTATTTGATCAAAAAAGGTTGTTTGAAGGTTTCTATTGTCGATGGAAACATATTGCCCTAATATGGTCCTTGACCCTAAAAATTGCACTCAGTGTATCAACAGAAATATGTCTGCCTGAACACACTTAAAGTAGAAGTTCCAACATTTTCTTCTATAGTGTGTTCCTCAAAAGTGTAACATAGAATTATAAAAAATATAATACCAAGAGCAAATAATTGGCTCATACCAAACGCATGAAATATTCTGCCCACAAACAACTCCAAACAGAAAATGCATATAAACTTCACTGGCCACACCTCTACTATTCCAAATGAAATGAAGGCATGGAAAACTACTATTCTATAATGGAAATTACAACAAAATTTAAATGACAGAATAAGCAAATAAACAATTCATGAAGTTATACATTTCAATGGCTTCATAGCATAACTCTAATATCATGTGCAATGCTCCTAAAGGTGTAAAATGGAATAGATGCTACTGCTAAAATACACGAGAAACCAATCAAAATAGCAACAGTCACATAAACCCTAAACAACAGGCATTCATAGTAAAAGGTAGGGTTTCACCATACAATTATCCTAAATGAAGGATACACTATGCAACTACCTTCAATAAGAATAAACATTTGTTATAAAAATCATGCTCTATCCTCCCCATATTGCCTACATTGACTATGCATATAACACATTACAAAACCTAGGATGGAATACATTACAAAATTTAGGATGGTGTGGCTATTGTTGTACATCATAATGGATTTACATTGTAGCTCTACTACCACAAGTAGTGTCCATAAATTGGAATTGGCACTACTGCCACAATATTGCAAAAAGCATATCTCAAAATACATAGGAAATATGACATGTCCACCAACATTTGCATGTCTCTATCCCACATGTCGGGCACATGACACGCTACGACACATATCAAAGTCTAGAGTATGTTCTGTGCTGATAGAAAGTTAAGTCACATGAAACCTATTCTATTCACATGGGCAACAACTTCTCATATGTTTGGGAATGTTTCAAGTAGGATGAATTATGCATTCTCATGGAGTGCTCATGGTTTAATTGTGTTATTGTAAGAAGCATTTAAAACTAGAGAAGTCCACATGTGAAATTTTATACAAGTTCATGAGATAATAAAATAATAACATATTTAAAGAGAATAATGTTACAACGGTTACATCTATGGGAGCCTAAGTGAGGCTACTCAATATACTATTACCACTCTTTTAAGTTAATCATCCCTTGTCACATTATTATATCACACTAAGTTGGTTATTGTGGTATTACCTTCTAACCACTAAACTTAAAAACTCTTGTTACATTTGTCACATATCTAGTAACCAATCACATTCATATATATTTAACATAAAGTTTATATCATTTAAAAGATACATTTAATACTAAGTTAGAGCTTGTCGTTTGCTTTTTCAATATCCTCTGTCAATAGAGATATCTAGATGTTCTCAACAAAACTAAACTATCTACGACTTTGTTAATTTTAGGGCTTAAATAAATCTCGAACTTAAAAGTTGAATCTTCATCCCCCATTTAGATGAGAGACTCTAATGTAAAACTTGATCCTTAAAAAGTTGATACAACACAATTCTTTTTCATATCTATGAATTCTTGAATAACACCAAGGTTATAGAAATTTCTTGGGGCCTTATAATTGTACACCTTGATTATCACATTTCCTGGAGTCAAGTGTCCCTCCACTTTATGCTATGATGCTTGTTCTGGGGCCACATATGGGCTAATGCCCATGTGTTGGGGCATATGGGTAAACAATTGTGTTGCTTGCTCGTGGGATTGTTTAAAGAGAAACTTGGGTACTTGGGCACATATAAGTTACCAGGATATGTATACAGATCTGCCAAATTTTTGAAAAGCCAGGATCCAAATACAACAGGGAAATGACAAATTTAAAAGTATAAAATTATATTTATAGTTTTTATAAATATAGCTTCAGTAGAAATAGGTACCTTTACCTAGCACTTTTCCCTTCAAAAGCCATTTCCTTAGCTAGCATTTCTAGTTAGCGGTCATCCCCCTAGACTGTTTACCCCCTTTTGGGTACACTCTAGACATGCTAGCCCCCTCCCCGCTATCTACGTATGAATTAAATCAAACCATTTCAAGAGGGAATTATAGATAGTATATTCGAGTTATCTGGAACAGACTATTAGAGAGCCTTAACTTGAAGATGGTGTTCTATCTCGAGCACTTCTTAGAGGTACAAGATGACATCATTTGCCACCCCACATTGACATAGTGACATTGAATGCATGCTCTTAGGATTCCCCTAGAGCAATTTCTGGTGGGGCCCATGGACTTTGGTTAGAGACTTAACACCATATTTCACTAATACATATGACTTACCATCTTTTTGTTGGCATTATGAGACAGGTTTGGCACTATGACACAGGTGTTGTCCTTGATGGCAACTCACTCAAATGACAAATCATAGTTCAAGATCTCAAAATGAAAGAAAAAGAGATATACATAGTTTCCTCTTCACCAATCCATGTATACACGCGGGATCACCAATCAAAAGGTGCGTATGCATATGCACACACTTTCATGCATGGAAAAGCGCATACATGTGGGAAAACTTGTTTTTTAGTCCATGGTATTTAGCCCCTGGTATTTGGACCTATGGTTTTGGACCATGGTATTGCGTCCGAAGTGTTGAACCCAGGTATTGGGTCCCAAGTATTGGTTCTAAATGGTTTTGGACCATGGTATTGAGTAAGGCCTAAGACTATAAAAAGGGGAGGAGATCATTAGGCAAAGGCATTCACTCAAGGATTGAATATCTTATGAAGAGCAAGATCTAGAATACTGGTCATTGGGTTATAGTGCATAGCTGGATCTGAACCAAGGAGGAACCTGAGCTCTAGAAGAAGGATAAGTTCTATGGATGGGTCAAGATCTTAAGGCTTGAATAGTAGTATCTTTGTGTGATTTTGATTTGTTATATTTGGCACATGACTTGATCTATAAATCTAATAATCTCGGTATAACTGATGTCTGAATATTTGAAAAGGGTGAATTATCTTTTATAGATCTGTACGCATGTTCGGCACAGAAAAGGCACGTATACACGCTGGTTCAGTAATTCAAAGAAGCGTATACGCTGGTTTTCCTTCATACAGAACCGTATGCACGTAGGTTCCTCATCTTGAAGTAGCTTACGCCTAACAAAATATGTTTTAGTTACTTCTGTTTATTGCTGCACTATTCTGGATTCAGGATTGGTGTCTGGTTACTGTTACTGTATTTTGGTTACAACATTTAGAAAAATGATTGATTGATTCAATTTTGGTTGGTGCTAAGGGGATTGGTTGATGCAGTTACATTTGATGTTATTTATGGATCCAGTCTGAAAATTTATGAAACATGGTCCCTAGAATAAAATAATGTTGTAGCCTTCTGTAGGTCAGCACCTACATACTAGTACATCAGCTAGTACAAGAGCTAAGGGGGTTGTAGCTCCCCTCCAGGAGAAGTTGGAGAACGAGAGAAGGTTGTAGCCTTCTGCAGGTAGAAGCCTGCGTACTGGTATAAGACTGCACTAGTACAAAAATATTGTAAAAAGAAGTTTCTTATTAAAATAAGATAGAGACGAATTGCAGCAGGTGGTTTTCACCCACATTGGGTTTCCACCTTATATCTTGTGTTCATGTGTGTGATGATCTGTTCTGTTTTACTACACCTGTTTACTATGGTTAATGAAGTTCTGATGCACTGATTAAAGATCAACATTTAATGGATTAACTGAATCATAAGTTTACTGATATACGCTGGTTTCTTTAGACACAGTTGCGTATATATGCGAGTTACCATAACTGAAGTAGCGTATATATATATCTGAGTATGAAAATGAAAAGGTGTTTGATTTGATAATACTGATTCACCCCCCCCCCCCCCCCCTCTCAATATTATTTCCAACAATTGGTATCAGAGCAGGTCCTTCAGAAGAAGCTTGATCGCTTGAAGGAAGATCTATCATCATGAGCAACTACGAAAAAGAGGCATCCATCAGGCCACCAATCTTTGATGGGAGCAACTTCGTCTATTGGAAGGTAAGAACCACAGCCTATCTTCAATCTCTTGGTGCAGAAGTTTGGGATATCGTGGAAGGAGGATACACATTTCCATCAGCAACTCCTACAGATACGGCTGGTAAAAAGCAGTATGAAACAAATGCAAAGGCTGTCAATACTCTCTTGGGGAGTCTATCTCAATCAAAATTCGTCAAGGTTATGCAGCTCAAAACCGCCAAGGAAATATGGGACAAGATCATCCTAAGCTATGAAGGAGACGATCAGGTAAAACGTGCAAAACTACAATCTCTCAGAATTCAATATGAAACTCTCAGAATGCATAATGATGAAAGTGTGGCTAATTATTTCTTACAAATAGATGATATTGTTAATTGCATGAAAAATTTGGATGAAGAGATAAAAGAAGTTACTTTAGTTGAAAAGGTTCTAAGATCCTTGTCTTCTAAGTTTGAATCAAAAGTTTCTGCCATAGAAGAAAAGTAGAATCTTCAGAGTATTACGATGTCACAGCTGCACGAAATCCTAACTGCTTTCAAAATGAGAAAAGGGGGGTCATCAGACATGAGAGAGGACGCATTCAAAAGAGAATACAATGAGTCAGGGCATACGTCAGAAGGAGAGGAAGAATCAAACTTCGTTAAGAACCTTCAACAGGGTTCTAGAAGATTCAGAGGTAAGCTACCTTTTAAATGTTTTGCTTGTGGAAGAGTCGGTCACTATGTAGCCAAATGTCCTCATAAAAATAAGCTTGATAAAGGTAAGGAACCAGTTAGATGGAACATAAAATAGAACGTAAGTAAGAAGAGTTATTATACACATGAAGACAGTGATGGACTTTCAAATAGTGATGAAGATGAACATGGTAATGATTATAGACTTTTGATGGATTTTGAAGATGATGATTTCTTGGATGCTATAGATGAAGATGATCTCTATGAAGAAATTTCTAAACTTAAAATCTATTTAGAAGAAAAGAATATGATCATAGATACTTTGACATTCCAATTTGCTGAAAGGGAAAAACACAATGAAAAGTTAGAATGTGAAATTGTGGGACTTAGAAAAGATATTGAGAAAACAAAAGCTCTTAATGTTAGATTTGCTAAAGGATCTGAAACTTTAGATGAGATTATCAAAGTGCAACATTCTCCTCTAATCAAGATAGGTCTTAGATACACTGAAGAAGCATCTCAAGCACAGAAGCCATCCATCTCCAAAAGTTATCTTGATGCAACAAGGAGAAGTGAACAGGTTGACAATCGTCAGCAAAGGCATAAAGCAGATCACCAAGTAAATCAGGGTCAATCCACTTCAAGGATGAACATAAGCTACAACCAACCGCAGGTAAATCATTCTCAATTTGCCTCAAGGATGAATGTCAATGGAAACTACAATCACCTGGACGATAGATTTGATAATCACAGGAATTTCTTTAATGGCCAATGCTTTTGATGTCATAACTTTGGACACAAAGCTGCTCAATGTGTTGCCTACAATACCATCATGACTCGAGAAGCACGAAATCAAAGGAGCGTGACTGGGATCATGGAGAGGACCTACAATAACTTTTCTGCTCTTGAAAATGAAATAGAATGCTCTATTTGTAACAACTTCGGTCATGAAGATTCTGAATGCGGGAGTAAGTTTTGACAAACATCTCAGAAGGAGCAACCTTCATTGGGTTCCAAAACTTGGAGAAAGAAAGAACTGCAACCAGAAAGATGTGGTATAGCCTTATATGTGAAAGAACAGGAAAATCAGTGGTACATCGATAGTGGATGTTTGAAACATATGACAGGTGATAAAGAAAAACTTCAGTCATATAGTGCCTTAGAAAAGGAAAGGAAGGTCTCATTTGGAAATGACACCCTTGCACTCATAAAAGGTAAAGGTTCTGTTCTTTTGAAAGAAAAGGTCAAAGCTGGAAATGTTATGTATGTTGATGGCTTAAAGCATAATATATTAAGTGTTAGCCAAATGTGTAATCAAGGAAATGAGGTAATATTTCGAACAAATGGATGTATTGTTCATGAGCTTGATACAGGAGAAACAGTGATCAAAGGCATAAAAACTCCAAATAATTTATACATACTCAAGGGAGGAAAAAAACAATGCTATCTAAGCAAGAATGATGAACACTTGCTATGGCACAGAAGATTGGGGCATCTAAGTTTCTCTCAGATAAGGAAAGCATGCAAATATCAGGCGGTTCATGATCTCCCGGACATCAGAATTCTTGACAATACAATATGCAAATCATGTCAGTTTGGTAAGAAAACCAGAATCAATTTCCTTGAGAAGGAAGGATCAGCTGATAAGCCACTTGAACTTGTCCATACTGATTTATGTGGTCCATCAAGGAAAAAGTCACCTCAAGGAGAGGAATACTTTATATTGTTCATTGACGACTTTTCCAGGATGTGTTGGATAGGACTTCTGAAGCATAAAGACGAAGCTTTTGAAAAGTTCAAAGCATTCAAAGCCTTGGTTGAAAATGAATCAGATCGCAGAATAAAATGCCTCAGGTCTGATCGAGGAGGGGAATTTACCTCGGATGAATTTTTCGTTTTTTGTGAAGAACATGGAATAAGAAGGGAATTCTCTATTGCAAGGACTCCTCAGCAAAATGGAGTAGTGGAAAGGATGAATAGAACGGTTCAACAAATGGATCGTGCTATGCTTGATGAGTCTGGAACTCCTGCAACCTTCTGGGGTGAAGCTGTATTTGCTGTCGTTACTATTCTCAACAAAACAAATGTCTGGGTAAACAACACTCAAACTCCTCATGAACTTTGGTATGGTAAGACTCCTACGGTAAAATACTTCAAAGTTTTTGGAAGCAAATGTTACATCAAAAGAACTGATGACAACCTTGGCAAGTTTGAACCTAGAGTAGATGAAGGCCTTCTCCTTGGTTACTATTCCCAAAGTAAAGGATATAAGTGTTACAATAAAAGACTTGGAAAAATTGTTGAAAGTATTGATGTGGTGGTTGATGAAGAAGGCAACAATTCAAAACAGATAAAAACCGAAGATTTTGAAGATGAAGAGGACTATCCTTCAACATCAGATCAGACTAATGCTGAAGAAGAAACTTATGAGGCACCAGAAGAACAGATAAGAATAGAAGAAAAGACTCCATCCAGGTATGTTCAGAAGAACCATCCAGAGACTCAAATTTTGGGGCAGAAAGAGGCAGGTGTTCAAAAAAGAAGAACTATAACAGAAGCTTCATGATATCTAGCATTGCTCTCCTCCGTTGAACCACGAAATGTAATTGAAGCATGCAAAGATGAATGTTGGGTCAAGGCCATGAATGAAGAACTTGAGCAGATTGAAAATAATAACACTTGGGAATTGGTTCCTAGACCTAATGATAAGAATGTCATAGGGACCAAATGGATATTCAAAAACAAGCTGAATGAAAATGGAGATGTTATTAGAAACACGGCCAGACTTGTTTGTAAAGGGTATGCTCAACAAGAAGGTATATACTTTGAAGAAACTTTTGCACCGGTTGCTAGACTTGAAGCCATAAGAATGTTCCTTGCTCTTTCTAGCTTTCAGAAGTTCAAAGTATTTCAAATGGATGTGAAATCTGCCTTTTTAAATGGAGACTTAGAAGAAGAAGTGTATATTGAGCAACCAGATGGATACATCCTTGGAAATGAACCAAAACTTGTATGCAGACTTAAGAAGGCACTCTATGGTCTTAAACAAACTCCAAGGGCTTGGTATTATCGTATGGACAGATACCTCCACCAACAAGGTTTTTCAAAAGGATCATCAGATAGCAATATATAGATAAAAATTGATAATGATAAATTGATAATACTTGTTGTGTATGTTGATGATATCATCTTTGGTAGCAATGCAAAAGCCATGAGTCAAAACTTTGCTTTGGTGATGCAGAAAGAATTTGAAATGTCCTTGCTTGGTGAGCTGACATATTTTCTTAGTTTACAAGTCCAACAAAACAAAGACGGTATCTTTCTATCACAAACCAAGCACCTCAAGTAGATCTTGAAGAAATATGGCATGGAAGATTCGAAACCAGTATGTACCCCTATGGTAACAGGATGCAGCCTCAGCGCAAATGATGATTCAGCAGCAGTACATCAACCGACCTATAGATCCATGATTGGTAGTTTGCTCTATCTAACAGGTACCCGACCAGACATCATGCATGCAGTGGGAATAGTTGGAAGATTCCAGGAAAATCCAAAAGAAGCATACCTTCAGGCGGTTAAAAGGATTTTCAAATATCTTCAAGTAACAAAAAACTATGGCTTATGGTATCCTAGAGATACAGATCTCACACTTCATGCATACACAGATGCAGACTGGGCAGGAAGCGTGGATGACAGAGAAAGCACTGGTGGTGGTGCATTCTTTATGGGTTCCAGATTAGTATCTTGGCTCAGCAAGAAACAAAGTTCTATTACATTATCTACAACTGAAGCAGAATATGTGGCTGCTGCATCTTACTGCACACAACTCCTTTAGATGATGCAAACTTTGCAAGACTTTCAAATCATTTGTACTCCACCTATCTCCATTTTATGTGATAATACAAGTGCAATCAGTATTTCAAAGAATCTAGTCATGCATTAAAAGACCAAGCACATACCTATCAAATATCATTTTCTCCAGGAACAAGTGCTTGAACAAAAGGTCAAATTGGAGTATGTTCCCTCCAAGGAACATGTTGTTGATATATTCACCAAACCATTGCCCAGGGAGACATTTGAATACCTTAGGTAGAAGCTGGGAGTAGTTGATGCATCATCTTACTGTTGAAACTTATCTGTTTCAGAGAAAAGTGGTTGTACGTGAGTTTCATGAGGAGTATCTGCGTCCATACACCTGTTTCTGTGGATACAGTCGTGTATATGTTGGTTTGAAGGAAATCAGTG
Source organism: Pinus tabuliformis (assembly GCA_031772625.1). Classification (NCBI taxonomy): domain Eukaryota; kingdom Viridiplantae; phylum Streptophyta; class Pinopsida; order Pinales; family Pinaceae; genus Pinus; species Pinus tabuliformis. The sequence continues at coordinate 608,677,491 of CM062808.1, forward strand.
GGCCAGAATCAGGATGAAAAGAGTCTGATATGGGTCTGACAGAGACCATCTGGCATAGGGGGAGCATATAATTCTATTAATGCATTGTTGGCATTATCTTAGAAGATCTTGGTTCATTTTCACAGTTGTTTTTGGTTTCAGGTGGAACAGGTGTTGAGGGAGAACATGGTTGCTGGTCTGAACAATGATTGACAAATGCTGTTATGATAGTTGTTGATGACTATCATAGTCTTGTTGTAGATATTTCGTCTCTATGTCATGTATTTCTTTTATTATCAAGGTCATGTAACGACCTATTTTGGTTTCCTCACTATGCCTGGGATGGATGATGTAATGTTCTTGTTTTATCATGTGTAAACTTTTGGTGTATCCTCACTTGGTTGGGTGGATGAGTCAATATTGGTATATCCCCACTTGGTTGGGAGATGCATGTATGTTTGAGTCCTTGGTGATCGGAAGGTCATTTATAATGTATAGAGTCATGTTCTTTCTTGTAGAACATCTTTTTGTAGACCTTGCCTACAGTCAGGGGGAGCATGGATAGCACAGGAAAGTAGATATTTCAGCATGTATTTAGGGGGAGCATAACCCTTTGCCCTTGATGTCAAAGGGGGAGAATGACTTTGAGTGACTTGGGGTTGCCATCAAGTCCAAAGGGGGAGATTGTTGGCATTATGACATAGGTTTGGCACTATGACACAGGTGTTTTCCTTGATGGCAACTCACTCAGATGACAAATCATAGTTCAGGATCTCAGAATGAAAGAAAAAGAGATATACGCAGTTTCCTCTTAACCAATCCGTGTATACACGTGGGATCACCGATCAAAAGGTGCGTATGCATATGCACGCACTTTCATGCAGGGAAAAGCGCGTACATGTGGGAAAACTTATTTTTTAGTCCATGGTATTTAGTCCCTGGTATTTGGACCTATGGTTTTGGACCATGGTATTGCGTCTGAAGTGTTGAACCCACGTATTGGGTCCCAAGTATTGGTTCTAAATGGTTTTGGACCATGGTATTGAGTAAGGCCTAAGACTATAAAAAGGGGAGGAGATCATTAGGCAAAGGCATTCACTCAAGGATTGAATATCTTATGAAGATCAAAATCTAGAATACTGGTCATTGGGTTATGGTGCATAGCTGGATTTGAACCAAGGAGGAACCTGAGTGCTAGAAGAAGAATAAGTTCTATGGATGGGTCAAGATCTTAAGGCTTGAATAGTAGTATCTTTGTGTAATTTTGATCTGTTATATTTGGCGCATGACTTGATCTATCAATCTGATAGTCTAGGTATAACTGATGTCTGAATATTTGAAAAGGGTGAATTATCTTTTATAGATCTGTACACAGGTTCGGCACAGAAAAGGCACGTATACACGTTGGTTCATAATTCAAAGAAGCGTATATGCTGGTTTTCCTTCATACAGAAGCGTATGCATGCAGGTTCCTCATCTTGAAGTAGCGTACGTCTAATAAAATATGTTTTAGCTACTTCTGTTTATTGCTGCAGTATTCTGGATTCAAGATTGGTGTTTGGTTACTGTTACTATATTTTGGTTACAACATTCAGAGAAGTGATTGATTGATTCAGTTTTGGTTGGTGCTAACGGGATTGGTTGATGTAGTTACATTTGATGTTTGATTGATGTTATTTATGGATCCAGTCTGAAAATTTATGAAACGTGGTCCCTAGAAGAAAAGAAGGTTGCAACCTTCTGTAGGTCAACACCTACGTACTAGTACATTAGCTAGTACAAGAGCTAAGGGGGTTGTAGCTACCTTCCAGGAGAAGCTGGAGAATGAGAGAAGGTTGTAGCCTTTTGTAGGTAGAAGCCTGCGTATTGGTATAAGACTGCACCAGTACAGAAATATTGTAAAAAGAAGTTTCTTATTAAAATAAGATAGAGACGAATTGCAGCAGGTGGTTTTCACCCACATTGGGTTTCCACCTTATATCTTGTGTTCATATGTGTGATGATCTATTCTGTTTTATTGCACCTGTTTACTATGGTTAATGAAGTTCTGATGCACTGATTAAAGATCAACATTTAATGGATTAACTGAATCATAAGTTTACTAAATAACGCTGGTTGCTTTAGACACAGTTGCGTATATACGCGGGTTACCATAACTGAAGTAGCGTATATATATATATCTGAGTATGAAAATGAAAAGGTGTTTGATTTGATAATACTGATTCACCCCCCCCCGTCCCCCCTCTCAGTATTATTTCCAAAACTTTTTCACTTACAGGATATGGAGATGGAGATGTACCTCATCTTCATATGCCCTATTTACTACAAGATCAGAGGTTGTGACTATTGCCTCTATTTATATCTAGGAGGTTCTTTCTACACCTTCTACTACCTGAATGATGCCTTATACTATTCTTGGTGGTTAAATTCCACGAGGATTACTGCTTACTTCTAGGTTTCCCTATCAGATAAGGGAAACAAGTGTTAAGTAGAGGCATAGGACTCTTCTATCCTGATGATTAATTTTTTTAATAAATTTTAATTCCTATTGTGGAATCTACTTCAGAGAATTCAAGCATCATTTCTAAATCCCACAAGAATTTGAAAACAACCACTTAAAACATTATTAAATTGGTGAGTATATTCATTGGTATTACCTTGTTGACATATTCCCCTTTGGGATGACCTACATCTTCAATAAACATGAGGAGTTTCCACGTTAGGGATTAAACCATGCGTCATCATCATCAAGCAGGAAGATAGGTTAAATCTTGATGGACTCAATGTTGGGCTCCTCGTGGACATTAAACTACCCCACAATGCTAACCAAGTAGCTAGTCTTTTATCAAGTGTTTCTTTTCTTTGACCTACTATGATAATAGAGTAAGGATCCCTGTTAGGATTGTACAATTGGGTCCCCTCATTCCTAGCCACTCCCCTAGAGTTATATTCTACCATTACGTGAGCCCCTTTATAGTGATCAATGATTTTGACAATGAGCCTACACATGAGGCCCCTCTCACCCTTGACCAATGGGAGCAATAAGGTTTGAAACCATCTCTCCCTCCCTCATATAACCACAAGATACCCAATATTAAAGGTTCTGATTGTATCACCACATCTACATTATCCTTATTGTATATATTTTTTGGACCACTAGTCTATAGCTCTTAGCTATATATTGAGTTATTGTTTTTAACTCCTTTAGCTTCTTTCTATCAACATTTTATTAGGAGTTTCTTTCACACTCCCACATTGTGTTTACACTGGATGTATATTTTAGCCCTTTTTATCTACATTTGTGGTCTCTTGTTAGACATTTATTATCTTATCTCAAAACTGGTTTGATTGTTTGTTGTTATTTTGGGGCCATCTTTCTCATCTCTCCTTCGAGCTTTATGTTATTGCTTATGACTGATATACACAAATGTCCTGAGTTTGTCTCTCTACTCTAAAAATATGTCTGCTTTCATCACTACCTTCTACAAATTGTGGCTCTACTCTTGCCCCTTCCTACAAGCTCTTGTTCCTTGCTTGACAGATATTGCAACCATATTCCTACTTTTTTAGGAAATCATATAATTTCCAGAGCATTATCTTTTGAAAAATTTATGAATTTAATAAACTTGGCTTTGTTGAATCTTCTTTCTCTATTGGATTCTCTCTCTAGAATATACAAGTAGAAATCTCTCATGTTAATTGTACCTCATTATTAGTATGTAGCACTCTAAATAGGGTATGGTGGTTTAACCACCTAATTGCTATCCTTAATGCCTGATGTTACATTAGAGATATGCCTATTAATAACTAACATTAATGTCTACTAACATAATTCTTACGTAATATAAAACACAATTAATACTAGGTTGGTGCTCAGTGTTTACTCCTCCATTGAAAAGCACACATGTAAAACTTGATTTTCTCATGTCTGTAGCAAGTAAATTGTAACTATAGTAAGATTTGAAATATCAAACATTTTGTAACAGCCCTGGTCAAAAATTGATGTAAAAAAAATGATAAGACCAAGGTCATGGGACACATATTCCAAGCTAAGATTTGGGCAAAACATCCTAGTGGGTGTTCATTTGGTTTATTATGGCTAAAGGAAATTGACAAAGGCTTTAGAAAGGCATGAGGAATTAATTGGAATTTTATTTATGAAAATAATGGAAAATAGGAGAAAAGGAACGTGAAAGGTCACATGTTGCATCTGAGGAGGAAAATCAAGGAAACTAATGGAAATTTGAAGAAAATAGAGGTTGCATTATTAAAAAGGATTTTGAGGATCAGTTGGTACCTTTTGTTAGTTCAATTTTGGAGCTCTTTCTCTATTATCTCCCTTTCACACTCTTGGACACTTAGAGTTTTCTTGGAGAACTTCAGCTTTGGATCAAGGAAAGCAAAGAAGACAAAGAGGAAGCAAAGATCAAGCAAAGAAGATTAGGATCAAGCATCTACAGGGGGATTATTTTCAAGCGTCGATTTGCATGTGTGATTTCCTTGCTATATTTGGCATGCATGGTACATGCATGTGTGTACTTGGTTCTCTTGTTGCCATTGGCATGGTTTTTTCCAGGTGTGATAGTGTTCTTCAACCTTTCCTTTCTATTTCTAAATAGCCATGGTGTGATGGGTTCTCTTGTATTTGGTTGAGTTGGATTGTTGGATGGTTTCAAAACTGAGTGAGTTGGTCTCTGAAAGAAAGAACACATGGCCTAGGAATCCTTGAATTATAATGTGATTGCGGTAAAGCCAGATTTTGTATGCCTCGATGGGCCTAGATTCCTCGACTGGTGAATGGCAGGATATACGGTAAATCCTAGAGGTGTGTGCTCTCGATCAAGGCTAGGAATCCTTGGCTGGTGAATGGTGAGATATACAATAAATCCTAGATGTTGGAGTCATGAATATGCCTAGGAATCCTTGACCATTGCATGGCGAGATATATGGTAAAGCCTAGAGACTAGGAGGCAGGAAAATTCCTCATGGTGTGGGTGGAGAAATCTAGTGGCATCCATGTTTTTTTAGGGTCTAGTGATTCGGTGGGGATTGTGGTAAAGCCTATGGAAATCTGGTTTGGTTTTGTTTTGAGTCCCACATTCATGCTTGGAATATGGCACGGGGGTGATTGGCTGAAAGAAATATTTGGTTCAGCCAATCTATGGTTAAGTGGTTCATGGAAGTCCCATACCTAGTTGGATTTTTCATTCATTAATAAGGGATCTTTGTCCTTGGTATTTCATGTGTAAATGTATTGGCTTATATGTGGATCATGTGGCTATTATATCCTTGTTATTTATGTTGGTTATATGTTGGTTATGAGTATGTTTTATGACATAATTAATGTATGGATTAATTAGTAATCGAAAGTACATTGAATGTATCACCTAATAGATGATAATACAACTATTGTGATATGGAAACAATGCTTCTTTACGAATCTCAAATAAGTATGAGACCCCTATGCTTAGATATGTTGTTATGACCTATAGATTACATATTTGTGACATGTTTGAAGAAATTGTTGTCATGTCTAGTAGGGGTCCAGTCAATTCATTGATAAGTGTTTGCATTAGTGCCCTTGTTCCAATGTTATTTATGATTTCTGAAAGTTTCATGAAGTTCCGGGTAGTGGCTTGAGTCCTTGCCCTAAAAAAGTGGCATAGAATCTGAGGTCGCTGGATCAAAACTGTCTAGAAAGTTCCATAGTCATTGGCATGCCCTTATTGTGAGAGTGACTGGAAGGATTTGATCGCATGCATGCCTTTTCATGGGAGCGGTTGAGGCTCTAGGATAGTGAAAAGCTAAGTTGTCTTAGGGGCTAAGCACTTGGAAGGGTTGGTTACATCCTGAGGGTCTGTAGCTCCTGAGAAAGGTCAGTTTAGTTGTTTTTTTCAGTTCCACTTCCTTAACTATACATGGAGATTTAAATCAAATCATAGTAGCTTATCGTCACATGTTTACCCCAACAAACCTGTTAACTTGGGTAAATGTGAGACTTGGGTAAATGTGAGAGGAGGGTGTTACAAAGTGGTTTTAGAGCATGGTTCTACTCTTGGACTGGATGGGAGGAATGTGGTTGCCATGCATGCATGTAGGTTGTATATGTGCTTATTATGTATGCATGGTGATGGTCATTGTTACAGTTGTGTTGTCATGTAGAAGTTGATGATGTTGTTATTGGGATGTTCTTTTCTTGAATGCATATAAGTTGTATATGCATTTGTTATGCATCTCAGTGTCTATATGTTGTTATGCATGCATCATTATGGGCATGGTTTCCGTGCATGAGGTCATTGTATGCATTTAGGTCATCATCATGTTGTTGGTATGCTATGATGGTGATGTGTTGAGTGAGATAGAGCAGGAGATGCATATCATCAGAGTGAAGTTGCAACACTTGACTTCGGGGTAAGAGCATATCGTCATATAGGTTTGTATGTTTGGTATGTAGGTATGTTGGTTACTGTTCGTTATAAGCATTAGGATTATGTACATTTTTGTCACTCTTTGGTTGTTGCAGTTACATGTATGATAGATGTTATTTAATCAGTGTGATCATATGTACATGCGTCAGTTAGTCATGAAGGATAGTAACTTGTTGTTATATGAATTGTGGTCATATACATTATGGTTATGGTCATTATACTTGGGATCTTCATGTTATTATGTATCTTGCTAATCTAGATTGGACTATGCAAAGGGTTGTGGTTATGATATTCAGGTATGAGTCAATATACTTGTGATATTGTGTCATACTGATCTAGACTGACGTGTGTAGATGTGAAAGCTCCCTTGAGATACATTGAGTCATGAGTTTGATTATGTTGTCTAGTGGTGTTTGATTATGTCGTCTATCTATTGTCTAAATGTTTGATTAATTACATGATATGAGTATGTGTCTATAATATTGTATGAAGGAATGATCTTGTTTTAAGAAAATTGTACAAACATAATATGTGTTGAGATAGTTGATATGTGCTTGAGTGTAAGTGGGTGCTAGTTGTAGTATTATGGCCAATAAATGTTAGTTTATTATGACATGGTTGTTAGTCTTGGTAAAGGTTGATTTCAAATTAATAGGTATGATGTATTAATCTTTGGAACATATGATTGACATGTGTGAGCAGTTGCAAGGAAACATGCTTGTATTAGCATGACAAGGTAGCAGTTTATTTTTTATATAACTAACAGTTGGGTCATGTGACAGGTCATAATAAGACTCAATGGAAGCAAGGTAAAAGCTAAAAGAAAGGGATTGGGTGAAAATTCCTTTGGATATTTTGGAAACCACACTTCCAAATGAATGAGTGATTTTCTTGAATACGGGAAGTCCTATTAACCTCGATTTTGTCTAACATTATATGGATATGCGCTAGATTCATGAACATGTATTTGACATGTATAACAGTTGAATTCCACTTATAGATGGATTCATCAAGGAATTGGAGTTCCTTGAGAAGTGTACGTGTTCAATTATAAATCAGTATGTTGAGTACATCAAGGTAAGCTATTTGGTATATTTTTATGTTTATTTATATAATGACAATTATGTGTTTATCGTAGTAAGACGCAGGGATTGCATGGCAAAAGAGACTGCCATGAAATATTGAAGAAGGTTTCGGTTGAATTTCCCTTAGAAGCATTGGAAACCATGGGGATTGAGTCATGGTGTTTGTTGTTGGTCTTGTGATTTTGGTATTTTGTGTTTTGTTGTGCTTGAGTTGCGATTTTGATTGCGTTTAGTGCATTATCATGCCACTTTGTTTATGGTGTAGTATTGTATTGGTTTTAATGTTTTTCTCTTGTTTAATTCTTGATATTGCCTTTTATGTTTTGGGAGTCTTGGGAATTGGTTGGGAAAACAGGAAAGATAGTGGAGCTCGGGGAGAGCCACATGAAACCCAACAGGTAATTCAAGGCTCGGACGAAGCTCGATGCATGAGTGAAGGGAAAGAAAAGGCAAGAGTATGATGGTTGATTGAACTAGTTGGATCATTAGGATAAATGGACAGTAGAAGAATAATCACGGGGGAGGTAACCAGAAATGTAAAGTAAATGGATTGAGGCGTCAGATGCCTTGGCTAATTTGGGAACTGTTGTTCTCAATATTGGGCATGTTGTGCACGAATAAAGGAATTTTTCTTAACCTTTACCTTAAGAAATCTGGTAATTTTGTTGTGATCATGATTATGCTGATGATTACATGTATATATGTATGTATGTCATTTTCTGACAAGGTTGTCAGAGATCATGATTGTTTAATCCTAATGTTTATATGTATGTATGTATGTCGTTGTCTGACAGAATCATGATTGTTTTATGCTAATGTTTATATATATGTATGTATATATGTATCTATGTCACTGTCTAATAGGGTTATCAAGGATCATCCTTGTGGAGGAATGATTGCTTATGCTGGTGAATGGCATGAAGAGGTTTTTGGCTATGAGGAATCAAGAGGGGAGAGTAGTCCTGACAGATTTATGAGGTCAATATCATGTGGTTATGAGTTGATATTATGTGAGTATACTATGTCTATGTTATGGATAGACTACGCTGAGGGATACATCAACGAATAAAAGCAGTGTGCTTTGCGACATGTTGGGACAAGCATGGATAAGAACATAGAAGCAAGGTCGTTTGGTAAGGACAATGTGATCTTAGGATGTATAGTACTGGTGTTGTGTACATGTAGCACATGTAGTATTGTGTACATATGATGTTGTGTGCATGTTGTATATATGGTGTTGTGTGTATACAACATATGCAGTGCTAGGTATAGTTGATACTATATACATGTTGGATATGCAGCTTTGTATACATATAGTATTGTGCGCATGTTGGATATGTGATGGTGTGTGAATATGGTGTTGTGCGCATGTCGGATATGCAATGTTGTGTAATATGGTGCTATGTACATGTTGTATATGTAGTGCTATGTAAACATGGTGTTATTTACATATGGTGTTGTGTGTATGATTTTACATGTGGTGTTGTGTGCATGTGGTGTCGTGTACGTGTTATACATATGGTGTTGTGTGCAGGTGGCACTGTGTACATGTCGTGCATGTGGCGCTGTGCACATGTGGTGTCATGTACATGTCTTTTGTGCGATGCTAGGTACATGTGGTATTGTGTACATGTTGTACAAGTGGTGCAGTGTACATGTGGTGTTGTGTACACGTTGTGCAGATGGTGTCACGTACATATGATGTTGTGTACACGTTGTGCAGGTGGTCGTGTGCACATGTACTGTTTAAATGTTGTACATGTGGTACTGGTGTACATGTGGTATTTTGTACATGTCGTACATGTTGTGTTGTGTACATGCAGTACTACGTATGTGCATTGTGTAGTCGTGGCATCGTGTCATGTGTATTCATTGTGCTGTACTATGTGTCATGATGTATATAAGGTGTAGGTGTATGTATTATATGGTGTCTTACGTTGTGTGTGGATGTATGTGTTATGATGTGCATTGTGTATGTTTACATTATTGAAGAAAATAAAATGGCACTGGGTGTTTTCTGAGTGCGGCAACCGATCCAGTGTGTGTATGAAAAAGACAAAGGATAAAGGTAGAAGAAAGGGAATGATTAAAGGATAAGTATCAATATTTTATTTCATTTTTATTATGCATGTGATCTATGATTCTGATTTATGATGGTTACATGTGATCTATGATCCTAGTTTATGATGATGGCATGTGATTCATGATTTTAATCTATGACGGTTGTGCTTTGAGCTAACCAAATGTGATATGTTTATTCATGATGATTTGTTCAAGAGCTGGTTTGGCTTGTTGTGAGAGGAAGTGAACACAAGTGCAAGTGTACCTTATTGTTAGGCCACCAATGAGGTATGATTTGAATTTATTTTGAATCTAATGGAATTTATGTGCTTGGTATAGGAAAGCATAGAAATGCACGGTTGGGTGGTTGAAACTGAATGCAAGCACTAGCAGCAACAACACAAGGAAATGGAACATGCAACAATATGTTGGTAAAGCACTTCAAGAGTAGGGTTGTTGTGGGACACTAGTACCCATAGTGTCCATTGATTTCCATGAGCATTCTTTGACCGATATGATGGTTTTGAGGCAGGGATATTCCTTCGTTTTTGTATCTTCCGATGTGAGGAAACCTTTCCAAGGGATCGATCGCTCGGGAAGGGGATGCCAAAGAACTTGGAAGGTGAGTGACTGCATGAAAGGGGGTGACTGGATTTCCCTAAGGACTGTGTATAAGAAAAGGGAAGATCAGGGAATACATTTACTTTTTGTCATTAGGATTGCCAGATGGAATCATAAGCACATTGGGAGTGTAACCAGGAACAATGAGCCGATAATTGTTCACTAAGAGAACAAGTGTCTTAGGATTGTAGCGCTGGACATTGGATGGATATTTCATTTTGACAATGGATTCTAGAGTTCCTGGGAAGGAGGTGAACCTTAGTACTACTTTTGAGGATGGAGGTGTGAGCCTTTGGATTCCCTTGTTGCGCATGCAGACATCGTATCCTTTTATTTGATGGTTAGAGAAAATTTGCATATGTGTATATCATTGTAAATATTGTATCGAACTGGATTTATAAAGATCCATAGGCAGTACGATTATTTGCTAGTTGAGGAAAATGGGCATAAGTATATGTGGTGGTTATTGTAAATACCATAATGAGTTGTGTTATAAAGCTCCAGTAAACAGTATAATTGTCATGTTTTCAACAATGTTCATTGTAAATACTACAACGATCTGGATTATAAAGCTCCATGGGCAATATGTTTTGTTTTCAGCTGTTTGTTGGTTTATAGGTCTCCTTGAACACCGAGGATGGTGTTCCCCCAAGGGGGAGGGTTCTGTAACAACCTTGGTAAAAAAATCATGTAAAAAAAAATATAATACCAAGGTCATGGGACATGTATTCCAAGTTGATTGTTGGGCGAAACATCCTAGTGGGTGTTCATTTGGTTTATTATGGCTAAAGGAAATTTGCAATGGCTTTGGAAATACATGAGGCATTAATTAGCATTTTATTTACGAATATAATGGAAAATAGGAGAAAAGGAAGGTGAAAAGTCACAGGTTGCATGTGAGGAGGAAAATGAAGGAAAATTGAAGAAACTAGAGGCCTCATTAATAAAAATGATTTTGAGGATCAGTTGGTACCTTTTGTTAGTTCAATTTTGGAGATCTCTCTCTATTCTCTCTCTCACACTCTTGGAAACTTAGAGTTTTCTTAGAGTACTACAACTTTGGATCAAGGAAAGTAAAGATGGAAAAAGAGGAAGCATTCAAGCAAGGAAGAGTAGGATCAAGCAGCTATAGTGGGATTATTTTCAGGTATCGATTTTCATGTGTGATTTCCTTTCTAGATTTGGCATGCATGGTACATGCATGTGTATACTTGTTTCTCTTGTTGTCATTGGCGTGGGTTTTTCCAGGTGTGATAATGTTCTTCAGCCTTACCTTTCCATTTCCGGATAGCCATGGAGTGATGGGTTCTCTTATATTTGGTTGAGCTAGATTGTTGGATGGTTTAATAACTGAGTGAGGTGGTATCTGAAATAAATAACACATGGTCTGGGAATCCTTGAACCAAACTAGGATTGCGATAAAGCTGTATTTTGTGTGCCTTGGTGGGTCTAGGAATACTCAACCAATGAATGGCGGGATATACAGTAAATCCTATAGGTGTGTGCCCTTGATCAGGCCTAGGAATCCTTGGCGGGTGAATGGAGGGATATATGGTAAATTCTTGAGGGTGGAGTCTTGATTAGGCCTAAGAATCCTCGACCGTTCTATGCCAGGATATACGGCAAAGCCTAGAGACTAGGAGACAGGAAAATTTCTCACGATGTAGGTGGAAAAATCCAGTGGCATCCATGCTTGTTTAGGGCCTAGTGATATGGTGGTGACTGCGGTAAAGCCCATGGAAACCTGGTTTGGTTTGGTTTTGAGTCCCACATTCATGCTTGGAATATGGCACAGGGGTGATTGGCTGAAATAATTATTTGGTTCAGCCAATCTATGGTCAGGTGGTTCATGGAAGTCCTATACCTGGTTGGATTTTACATTCATTAATAAGAACTCTTTGTCCTTGGTATTTCATGTGTGAATGTATTGGCTTATATGTGGATTATATGGCTATTATATCCTTGTTATTTCTGTCGGTTATATGCTAGTTATGAGTATATTTTATGATAGACTTGTTGTATGGCTCTCATAATTTTTTTATTAGTAATTGAAAGTATAGTGAATATATGACCTAATAGATGATAATGAAACTATTTTGATATGAAAACAATGCTTCTTTATGAATCTAAGATAAGTGTGAGACCCCTATGCTCATATCTGTTGTTATGACCCATAGATTGCATATTTGTGACATGTTTAACGAAATGCCTGTGATGGCTAGCAGGGGTCTAGTTAAGTCATTGATCAAGTGTTTTCATTAATGCCTTTGTTCGAATTTTATTTATCATTTTTGAAAGTTTCATGAGGTTTTGGGTAGTGGCCTGAGTCGTGGCACTAAAAAAGTGGCACAAAATCTGGGGTCGACGACTCAAAACTGTCTGGAAAATTCCACAGTTGCTAGCATGCCTTTGTTGTGAGAGCGAATGGAAGGCTTTGGTCGCATGCATGCCTTGTCATGGGAGCGACCGAGGCTCTAGGATAGTGAAAAGTTTAAGTTGCCTCAGGTTAAGCACCTGGAAGGGTTGGTTACCTCCTGAAAGTTCTGTAGTTCCTAGGAAAGGTCAGTTTGGTTTGTTTTTCGGCTCCACTTCCTTAACTATACATGGGGATTTGAATCACATCATAGTAGCCCCTCGTCACATGTTTACCCCAACAGACCAGTTAACTTGGGTAAATGTGGGAGGAGTGTGGTACACATTTAAAGAGCCAATATCTGACTAATTCACAAATTAAATTTCAATTAATGAACTTATGGATATTTAATGCTAGATATGAACCTAATATTAAATCATGGCCCATAATGTCGATCTATGATTTCAGTTATTATGCACTAATAGTTATCATAATGGACTTAAAATTTTCATCATTTTCATATTAGCCACGTGATAGAGTGAAACCTGTAACAATTTGGATACTTGGTGGAAATTGTTACTAGCATTTGAAACAAATATGCTAGTTGGGCTAGTGATGTTGAAAAAGTGGAATCAATTAATGAAAATACTAAAAAGGAAGTGTCAATCATGGAATAGACATGTTGACGAGAAGTTTTAATATCTCAGGGTTTTAAGTTTCACTCTATCTAGTTATCCATACACATCGTGTAATTATTTTTGAGTCCATGGCATTGAATTATTAGCTCTCTCATTTGTTATGATTTTATACTCTGCATGGATTCTGTAATATCTAGTCTTCATATGAAATGTGTTGCCTTGTCAAAAGAGAGGAAAATATTTTTTGCTTCATTATGCCTATTTTGTTTATATTACTAACCACAAAATGTTATTTTTTATTACTTAACTATGGGGGACATTTGATGGATGCTTCTTTAGTTTTGGGTGGAGAAACTACTCGAAGATTCTCTCAAATAGATTTTTCTCAAATATTAAGATTCTCTCTTAATATTTAACATGGAGAAAGACTTTAAGGAGTGTGAAGGGTTGATCTTATCAACGTCAAAAGTAATATTGAATAGAGTAATATCCTTCTAATAAATTTAACCATCTCTCCAAAGTATCTGCATCTGTTTGGCTTTCAAATAAAGAAATACCAAAATCAACTTGTACCTTGAAAGACATTGCACCTGTAAAATGGATGCTTGTTGAAGGTGTCATACTGACAATCATCAAAAGATTTGGGTGAAATTATCCATCATCTTATTCCTCTATCATTCAAGGGTTTCCTTAAGCACAAAATTGATCATTGAACGGAGAATCCACAGTATGAGTATTTTTGTACCAACGTTTCAAATCCCAAATGGGATCCATCATCAGGGATCTCGTCTTCTACCAAGGAAGGTTGATTAGGCCAGCAAGAGTGGTTTTCCCCAAGTGAAATTAGCTTGAGACCCAAGTCCTTATGTCGTCCTTATGCCTGACCGTGTGAGGAACATGCACCAAGAAACAACAAAGAGCATATTGATCTAATACCACTTATTTGGATTGTATAGAGAACAAAATGAAAAGTAAGAACATGCATGAAAACACAAAAAAAATGTTGTAAAAACAATAATACAATGTATCCTATATTCTATTAATGAAAGAAATAGAAAAATAGTATAAATTGCAAAACAATACAAACTAGTTAAAATGGTGGCAACTTGTCTTTGAAAAATGAAATATTAACTATATACATTCACAAAATACCGTTACAAAAGGTCCAAAATAACCTTTTTAATATAAAATCCTAATCATAAAACATATAAACCCTACTCTAAAAAAACTAAAACTCAAAAAGATTACAAACCCTGGAATAATTATAATTGATATTCAAAAAAATGCAAATTTTACCTACAATCTCTAATTAAAAAAAAAAAAAATTTACAAATTTTGCCCAACCCCAAATGCTCAATGACCAAAACGAACATATTTTTAAATGCTCGATGACCAAAACGAACATATTTTGAAATCTTGAAATAATACAAAACACTTAATATACAAATAAAAAAATAGAAACCAAAAAAAACACAAAACATTTAAAATCTAAAAAAAACTACTTTAAACAATTTAACCTAAATATGGACATTTTGGATCAATAAAAAGGTTAACGAAACCCCAGTTAATACAATAATATCCGCAATATCCTTCGGTGGAAATCTTCAACACTATTTAGGCTCCCCATAGCTTTCATGCTTATCCCACAACGAAAAATAGTTAAAAGATACAACAACTACTTTGGGCACGTTTGCTTGTGTTTCCAACGATAACGAAATCGATTACACGTTTGGAATGCAGACATACATAAGAACTCGTCAATGCAGGACAACGAAATCGATTACACGTTACTCTTAATGCACGCGATCACGTAGTGTGTAGAGTCATTAAAATGTGTCTGTAAAATTTTAAGCTAGCTTACTTTGAGGACGTTATGTTTTCGTTTAAAAAATTATAGAAATTCTAATTACAAAATTTAGCAGAATATTTTAGAAATTTATTGTCAAAGGATTTTGGATGTTTTAGGGGATTTTGACCGTCACCTGAAATGTAGAGTAAAATGTGTATAAAATTTTAACCATAGTCTAACCATGCTACATTTTGACTCAAAAAATTATGGAATTTTTGACAATATTTTGACAAAAATCTGGCAGAAATTTTTGGAAATCTAAATTACAGCAATTAAACTTCAGAATTTTAGGTACCCAAAATTTTTGATGTGCTAAATCTATTTCCCCATTAAAAAAATTTAAATACCCCACCACCATATTTTTAGACAAAAAAAATACCAAGATTCTAACTGTACAAAGCCAAAATTTTACACCAGTAAGCCTAAAAGTCAAATAAGTTAAATAAAAATAGAAATTTAGACTACTAAATGTGAAAAGGTATATTTATTTCAATTGTTGATTAGCCTAATATTTGACCATCAAACAAACATGGGCGAACTTAATTATTTGACCGGGTGCGAACTTAATTATTTGACCGGGTCCATGTGCATCTGACTGCAAAATATTTGGCACGCGGTCAGCCTACTCGAAACGTTGAATACGACCAAACACCTTGCAGAAAAATTCAAAATATATCTACAATGTCAAACATAAAAATTCAATTTTTTAGTTAATGATCTTATATAAGTCTTGGTTTTTAAAAAATTTTAGTAAAACTTTCACGCTAATAGTCGCCAATGAAGAATACTACATTAAATGTGTTCTAGAATGTTATATCTTCTCCGAAAATGTGTGCCCGAACGAATTAGAATCAAATTGAGGGGCACTGTGTACACGCAGGTTTGAAGATTGAGGCGCGCTGCGCGCGCTAAGGAAGGGACGCTGTATTACGCAGCTTTAGGGACCTGTATGCGAGGAAGGAGTGCTGGCAGGGATGGAATGCATTCTAGTTAGGAAGGAGCGCTGGCAGGGATGAAAGTTGAATGGGCAAATTGCTATTTATATGGTAATAAAAATTTAATAAGCGATTGAAATTGTCAAGTGTTTTATTTGAAATTCACAGAAACATCTGATGAAATTTAACAGTTACTTCAGATTTGAAATTCAAATTTGACCAAGCTTCAGATTTGAAATTCAAATTTAATGGGCTGTATGCAGGTCGGAAGGGCCGCTTCGTCTCAGTTGACTGAACAAGTTGTCATATATCAACAAAGAACCGATATATCTTACCCGGCTCAAATTCGCTGTGGTGTCAAAAAATTGATTGATATGTATACTAAAACAAAATATTTGTTCACTCAGTTACTGTTCATTGAACCTGCCTTCTATTCCTTCAATGCCCACATGGAGTTCTTAGGATTATCCGACTGAAGATTTATATGTTTGCATTGTATATCAGGATAACAAAATAACGATTGCAATCACTGATCAGGTAGTATAGAGGGTCCTAAGAGGCTTAAAACAATCTCTGTTCTATAAGAATGGATTCAGTGGGAAGTTTTGTCGTAGACGAGCTGCTGGCAGCGATTAAGGATGTGGTAAAGAAGAACATTGACTTCAAGGATTGTTGCCAAAAACTCCAAGTGACTTTGGAAGGATTGATACCTACATTGGAGGAGGTCGCATATAACCAGTTGCAGGATGATCCACAGACGCTGCTCAAAGAATTCTATGAGAAGTTGCAGTTCGGGAAGGAGCTGGTTTAGAAATGTTCCAAGGTTAGCCATCTGAAATTCTGGCGGATTTATAAATATGCACATGAAATTGAACGTCTTGACCAGGATATTCTCAAATTCATCCAGACAATTGGTTCGGCACTCAGCTTTCGTGAAATACATGAAATAAGTCACGGGAGAGCAAGTTTGGGGGCTAAATTTGAGGTCAAAATTGAAGAGATTGGAGATAAAATTGGGAATTTTGAGAACAGTATTCCAGAGTCGTTACAAAGGATTATGAAAGACCGCATGGATCAGTTGGAGAATGGTAAAAACGCATCCCCATTGAGCATCCCGAAATTGCCAGATTTTAGTGTTGGATTGGAGACATCACTCCTCTCTTCGTTAACTCGGCTGAAAGTTGTTCGGTTGGAGAGAGTAATTGTTCCTCCCCTCCAAGAATGCTGCCAATCCTGGCCAAAATTAGAGAAGTTATCCTTCATTCTTTGTGAGGGTTTTAAGGATATGACCCCATTGAATATGGGATGGTGTCTCAATTTCCCACGACTTCTCGACTTCACCATTGATCACTGTAGCGATTTGAAGGAACTGCCTGCTAGTATGTGTGAGATGACTTCCCTTAAACGGTTGTCCGTCACAAATTGCCACGATTTTCATAAATTTTTAGATGATATAGGAATGCTCAGCTCACTGCAAATTCTCTGATTGTGCGGGTGTCCAAGTTTAAAAGAAGTACCAGATTCGATTTGTAAACTTAGGCAACTGCAATTCCTCGATATAGGAATATTTTATTGGAAGGTATTTTAACATGTATTGTATTTTATATATATTAATTTTAAAGTGAAGTGTTAGATTTTCTTTATTACTGTTATTTTAAAGTTTTCTTATCAATATTTAATAAGGAAAAATATGGGTACGAAAAGTATCATTTTTTTATTATTGGGTTTGTTAAATTGTTGTGTTTATGAATGTTGTTGGGATAAGATTTATTTAGTATGATTGTGTTTTTTTTTTTCTGGGATAAAAATGAATTTTATTGGATGATATATTTTCACACAATTAATTTACAATATATTTTTGTTTTAAGACATTTCTAAGAGTAAAGGGATTTTTTTTTGTTATTTTCTTTAGTGTCATGTTTTAGGTATTTTCCACCTTCACCTTTAGATATTACATATGGGAAATAAGGAGTAGTAAGGGAGAATCTTATAGGGGATTTCTTCACGGATGAAAAAATTGTTGAGAAGATGAGACAAAGCATTATACAGGTACAACAGACATTGCAGAAGTCACATGAAAAATATAAGGCTAGGCATGATCAATATAAAACATAGAAGTCATTCTAGGTGGGAGATAG
Source organism: Pinus tabuliformis (assembly GCA_031772625.1). Lineage (NCBI taxonomy): Eukaryota > Viridiplantae > Streptophyta > Pinopsida > Pinales > Pinaceae > Pinus > Pinus tabuliformis. Next base: position 608,695,578 of record CM062808.1, read on the forward strand.
AGTATCATTACTCTTGAACAATGAGAGGTTATAAGATCCTAATAAGAAAATAAAGCCTCTGCGGTACGATCTATTTGTGATACTGGAAAAAGTAGGAGATAATTCCTATAGAGTCATTATATCCCCATACATGTGTATTTACTTAGTTGTGATTGTAGAGAATCTAAAACTTTATGAGCCTTCCATGTTAGATTAGGAAGAGGAAGATGCATTACCTTTTGGAGAGGATTTGACACCAAATGCTTAAGCACAATTGGCAGAAGATAAGGTTTCATAGAAGAGGTCCATAACTATGAGACATGGGAAAAATGAACTTTGGCGGATTGGGTTGAAAGAAAAAATTCTAGGATAAGCTAAATGGTACACCCGAGAGAAGGTGGAGGAAAATTTTCCTCACTTCATTGAGTATAAGCTTTTGGGGACCAAAATCATCCCAAAATGGGGAGGTGTGATCTGGATTGGATCATTATATTCTTTTCATCCATCTCGATGCTTTTCTAGTGGAAAAATGATCTAGCTGGATGTTGGTGGCCACCCACCTATTCCACTTGGACCCCCACCACTATCTCTTTTAGTTTTCCAGTTTCCTTAATTGTAGCACAATTTACTATTTTTGGCAGTTTTTCGGGTCCTGATTTTTCAAAGCCGTTTTGAGGCCCTAAACGACCTTTTTTTGGGAAAATCAGGGAAAACATCAAGCTTTGACTAATGTTTTCCAATCAAAAATTTTAGTCCTCGGATAGATCTTTCTAACGAGGTATTGTGCGTGTCAAACGAAGATCGTATGCCAAAGTTACGACCCTGGGAAATTAATGTACCAATTTACCCAAACAAGGCCCATAGTTTTGGTGCTTCATCTCCTAGGTTTAGGTTTTTGAATGTTTAGTGTTTTCCATTGTTTCTCAATAATAAATAGGTCTTCGAGCCTCATTGTAACACAGTTCAGAGGCATGTAGTTGTCGCATCTCTTCTCGGAGATAAGCTATCATCGCCCGAGCTAGTTTATCTCCATTCTGTTTGTAAGCTTATTTTAGTATTTGATATTAATGAAATGAAGTGTTATTTTTGTTGCATCTCTGTATTTACGGTTATATTTTTAATTTGTTGCGTTCATGTTTAAGTTCAGATCAGTGGTATCAGAGCAGTCCGTTCTTTCTTGGTTTTTTTTTTGCATATCCCAACGAGGTCGGGATATAAGGAGTTAGGGCTCGAATTGGTCGAACCTTTTTAAGACCAACCTCACAAACCCCGATAGCCTCCCATGGCGGAAGCGAATAAATATGAGGGCTAGGAGATCCTTTCAAAATCTTGCTCGAAGAAGCCCTTGAGCGACAAAGGAACACAATGATGGACACATTTTCCTAGATCCTTCAGTGGCTACCCAAGGGTGACGCATCTCCTTCTAGCGGCCACTTTGGAAGCGCCACACCCTTTAAGGTACAAGCTAACTTTGACATCCCCATTTTTGAAGGCTAGATAAATCCGTACGCTATAGATAAATGGTTAAATCTACTAGAAGGATATTTTTTTATTCATGAATTTTCCAACCGAGAAAATATTATTTTTTCACTTCTCAAAGCCGCCCCCCACGTGAAGGACTAGTGGGAAACCTACTGTGAGAAGAAGGACGAAAGTACACCCTCACTATTTTCAGTCACACCCACTTGGAATTCATTTCGGGACACCATCAAGGAGTAGTACTACCCTGTCGGGAGCTATGAGGATAAATACATAAAGTGGACCATGTTGCGGTGGGGAAGGGAACAAGACATGTTGGAGTTTACTAATGTCTTTCATACCCTTAGCAAGAAGTTGGGTATCAAGGATTCTAAGCGAAATTTGGTACTCAAGTACTGTGACTGTCTACACAGGTACACCCAGGACGAGATGGAGTTCCTAGACATCTCCTCGCTTGACACGACGTACTGATACACTGTCAAGATTGAGCAGAGGTTTAAACAAAAAGTGTGAGACTTTGGATCTGTGAATCTAGAGCAAGGGAAAGGCACCCCCAAACCGCAGAGCAAAGGAAGAAGCCAAGGTGGGGAAACCAAATATTGTTGAAGGAAATGTAACTAGGTTTGGTCTTCATAAATGTACTTTTGATATTTGTATTTATTCAAGGAAAAAATATTGTTTTATAATATATGTCATTGAGTTTCTTTCTCATTGAAATAGGTATAACACTTTTTAAAGTGCTATAGGTTAGTCAAATAGTCAAAAGAAAAAGGTTTAAAACCTTAAGGGCATGTTACACCTTGTATAAATATGTACTAAAGTCAAAGAGAGAACCTCCAAGCAAATTCAAGTCTCCTCCTATGCTAAAGAAGCTCCTTTCAAGAATGCAACTTCACCAAAAGACCACCCGAAGTCAACTCTTCAAGTCAGCCTACAAGCAATCAATTAAGTCGGCTTAAAAGGAGGGACAATCCTCTATTTATAGAGGTTGTCCACTCCAATACAACACACTCACTTCACTTTGAAATTAGCGCAGAAAAGAGGCTAAGAAAAGGACGAAGCAGAGGCCTGCTAGGGAAGCAAAGGAAGAGAGAAAGAAGCCAAGGAGAAAGGGACTGTTTTTTAGGGTTACCACAACCACACGTGTGAGAAAGAAAGGATCTTCCTGCGGTCATTACAACATAAAACTACAGTAACATATCTCTCTATTTTTGGGCTAGTAAACAAGGCATATAAGGCTTCCCAATCAAGCGAAGTGGAAGGTCACTCAAGAGAATAAGGAAAGAGGCTACAACAACAAGTAAACTCCCACATGTGAAAGAATTTAGGGCTGCAATATTGCCACATCAGGTCTGCCATATTACATGAAGAAGAAGCTCGATTGATAAAGAGAAGAAAGTTATTATCCTATGTGAAAGGGTTCACTTAGGATCAAAATTAAACATCTCTTTTAGATCTAGCATAAGAGAACTTATCATCAAGGAGTAGGAGAACAAAGTGCCAGAAGAAGAAGGACAAAGTGTTTGGAAAAAAGTGCCGGAAGAAGTTCCCAGGAATAAGGTGCAGAAAGTAGGAAGGACTTGACTTGTGCTTCGAGGATACTCTTGTCAGGGGTCTAGGGTTTGTCATTGATCAATAGAAGCTTCAATAAGAGAAATTCACTAAAGGGTTTTCCTCTCAAGAGTAGATAGGTTTTGGCCCTAGCATAGAGCCAACATCTTATGTTCTTGTTTTATGTTTTGGTAGCAGTTTGATGAAGTACACACATATGCAATAATAATAATAAGAAGAAGAATAAGCTAATAAGGAAAAGTAAAAATACCCCACAAATTGTTTTCAAGTAATGAAGAATCACACTATACTACTTTGCCCTAAATTCTTCAACAAGGATAACCTGCCGAAGCCACAAGCAAAGAACAACACCACGAAGACAAAGAAGGACACATGAAAGTGGTGTGAGTTCTATAAGAGCTCCACTCACAACACAAGTGAGTGTCAGGCCAAGAAGTCACTGGTGGCCGAGCTGAAGGCTTTCAAATCAGACACATGTTCCGACTTTGAGTCAGAACCTGAAAAGGGGAATGACAAAGGGAAGCAGATAATTGATGTGGAGCCCAATGCCACGGTGGCCACCACTAAGATCGAGAATATTGAGCTTGAAGATCTAGAGGAGGGGGAATGTCTCTTCGACTCATAAATGTGGGTGAATGGTTCATCATTGTAATTCATTATCGACAGCGAGAGCCAAAAGAACCTCATTTCACCAGAGGTCGTGAAGCGGCTGGGCCTACCGACTACAACACATCTGCAACCATACACCATCGGTTGGCCTCACTAAGGACAAGATCTCTACATCATCCAACAATGTCGCCTTCCCTACAACATCAAGCCCTTCATGAATGAGGTATTGTGTGATGTTTCTCCTCTTGAAGTTTGTGATGTATTATTAGGAAAACCATACTTGTGGAAGCGACATGCTATATATGAGTCTATACCTCACTCTTTTATTGTTTCTTTGGGTAATAATCTATATAGAATATTGGAGGTAGCCCGCCTACCACCATCTCTTTGATCTATGCTAAGAAATGCAGTAAGATCATCTCCCAAAATGGGAAATTTGTATTCTTTTTTATTCGCTCTCAAAGTAAAGGGAAGATCATAGCCAAATCCATGGCCCCTAGGAAGGGTTCCTCCATGCAATAGAAATAGGTGGATATGGTCATGGAAGAATACAAGGACATCTTCTCCTCACCCATAGGGGTACCTTGCACTGTCAGGTCAAGCATTCATTCGATTTGACTCCTGGAGCACCTATACCCAACAGGACGATATATCACCGCTCCATTCTGGAAAATGAAGAGATCAAGAGGAAAATCCAGGAGTGGATGCAAAAAGGGCACATTTGACCAAGTTCCTCACCTTGTGGGAGCCCGATTGTACTTGTACAAAAGAAGGATGGGACCCGGAGGCTTTACATTGGCACTAAAGAAAATCACTATCGCATATAGGTATCCAATTCCACTTATTGACAACCTTTTGGACCAACTCAAAGGGGCTAAGTATTTCAGCAAGATCGATATGAAGTCTGGTTATCACCAAGTTCCAAAAGAGACCATAGATGTATGGAAGGCCGCCTTCAAATCCAAGGAAGGAATTTTTGAATGGTTGGTTATGCTCTTTGGGTTGACAAATGCCCCTGCTACTTTTATGAGGCTAATGGATGACATCTTGCGTCCGTTCACTAACTCATTCATTTTTTTTTATCTGGACGACATCCTCATCTTCAACAAGAGTTGGGAAGAACACTTACAACACATTTAGTAGGTCCTTCAAACCCTTCAGCAACACAAACTGTGTGCCAACTTGGAGAAATGCGCCTTTGGCATGAGGTAGGTTCAATATCTGGGTTACACCATAGATGAGTGTGGCATGCATGTGGATCTGACTAAGATCTAAGTCATTCAGGATTGGTAATCCTTGACCACTTTAATAGAGCTTCACAACATTTTGGGCCTTGCAAATTTTTATCGGAGGTTCATGTTGGGATTCTCCCGTATCATTTCACCTTTGAGTCAGATTACTAAGGGTGGGGCGAAAGCAAATTTTTCCTGGTCTGAGTCCCAACAGAAGGCGTTTGTTGAGTTAAAGCTCCACCTCTGCTCTGCACCACTACTCACACTGTCAGACCTGTAGCAGTCATTTGAAATTGAGACAGACGCCTCTGACTATGCTATTGGTGTAGTCCTCACCCAGCACAGGCATCTAGTGGCTTATCATAGTTAGACACTTTTCGATAAAATTTAGAAGTACCCCACCTATGATAAAGAGATGTATTCCATCGTGCAAGCTTGCCCGGAATGGAAGCATTACATTCTTGGGAAGGAGACGATCATCCACACCGATCACCGACCTCTTTAGTTTATATAGATATAAGGGAAGTTATAGAACAATAACCATCAAAAGTGGTCTACATATATGCAACAATTCCACTTGAACTTCAAATATAAAAAGGGCAGCACTAATCATGTTGGAGACTGCCTCAGCGGGCCCCCAGTTGCAACACTGACTACTATTCTCAAATCTTATGGTCACGAGACCTCTAGATGGCCGTAACTATACAAAAATGATCTAGAGTTCGCCTCCACATAGAAGATGTTAGTAGATGGAAAGCAAGTTCCTGATTTCCACCTCCAAGATGCATTATTATGCCACTTGGGCCATATTTGTGTTCCTTGAAGCAAGCGTGCCAAGATGATTTGGGAGGCGTACTACAGTCATGTCACATGACACTCCGGTGTGGAGAAAAATGTGGTTGTACTACAAAAATACTTTTATTGGCCAAAACTTTGACTGGATGTTAGGAAATATATTAGATCCTGCACTGCCTATGCCATCACCAAGCCAACCATTAAGAAGCAAGGCTTGTACACTTCTCTGCCTATTCCTAGCCAATCGTGGGAATCTGTATCCATGTTGATTTGGGGTAGCATCAGATGTGCTCTAAGGCTCAAATTTTGTAGGGAGGCTTGGGCACAGGTGTTCCAAAGAACCAAAAAAGCGTTTTGGTAAATTCCACCCAGAAGTGATTTTATTAATATTATTAATATTTTTAATGGAGTTCCTAAGTCTAAACTTAGGAAAATTAAAATATTAATGGGTATTAATCTAATCAGGGGTGAAACTTCTAGAAAAAAGACACGACTCAAGGCAAAAATATATGAGCCTTTAATTATGATTTAATCTAGGCTGTTGGTTTTCTAACAGAAAGATATAAGAAGGGGATTGAGGGTCATTTGGAAAACACATAGAGAGATAGATAAAATCAATTTTCTGAAGTAAGAACTTCTTAGGAGGAAAAATCGATTGAGGAGATCTCTTACAGTTGAGGGTCAGAGATAGAAGCTTCTAGAGAGATAGATTCTCAGCCAGAGATACATCAGCAGAGAGAGGCAGTGGGTGATCCAGAAGCCTTGACGTAGAGGCTGACACATGGCCACATAGAAGTAGTGCAGAAGGAGAGAGAGGAGTTTGAAATCTGCAGAGGAATTCAAATTTCAGAAGACGGGATCTGGGGTGTTAGACCGGGAGGCAGAAATTGAATTTCTTAGGCAGAAGATCGACCAACTAGCAAAGTGCTGCAACACCTAGAGAGCTTGACATTGGGCTAACGTAAACACTGTGTAGAGGCAGCCAGAAAAGCCGGGGGGCAATTAGTTTGGGGCTGGATCAACCAAGATTTCTTAGTGATTGTGTGAGGTACACTCACAAAGCTTCTGCCAGTATTTCTCTCTGTAGCTGAATAACCTTGTGAGGTATTTAGTGATGCATTCAGAATTTAGCTACTTATTAATAATATAAAACCCTCAAAGCCGTTGCACCGCTTTTCCCGCATTGGATTTTTCCAGGGACTTTTGTCCAAAAACAACTATGTCCTATGTGTCTCTATTTTCCTTGCTTAGTTTTTATGTTTTAGAATGATATTTAATTTGGTGTAGGTTGCTTTAGTAAATTTCTTCGATATTTCATGAAGAAATATGAAATAAGTTTGTAACATAATTTACAATCTAGGAGAAGTAGATTCAGTTGGTTGCAGTTGGACTCCTGAGGTTGTTAGATCTAGGAATTTTCACATGGTATCAGAGTTGTTGATGTGAAATAGGGAAGAGAATATCTAGCACTAAAGCAAGGGCCAACTAGCTGCAACAAGTAGCAGTTCAAATCCCCTGAGGGATTGCACAGTTCTAACCAGGACGATTATATTTTCGTGGGTGTCTCTCTTTGAGTGAATCAACAGAGAGGAAATACTATCGGATCGATAATTTTCCGAGGCAGAGCGAGCTACGCAGAGCTTGAGGAATGCAGTTTTATGCAATATGAGTTCTAGGCAGAAAATCTGTTAGAAGGAAGAACCAGATCGCATAGTGAGGTAATACTTCCTCAATGGTTTCTTGTCGAATAAATTAGTATTTATCATTTGCTGAGAAGCATAGGAGCAATAGCTTACCATCTCCATCAGGGAGTGCATAAGCGAACCTAGGAGTTGCATAGTAGGGAGAAAGAGGGAGTTGTTTGACATTTTTCGGAGGATATGGAAACTAGTAGCTTGAGGGATTAGGACACATTGGATGGGGCTTCCAACTATGCCATCTGGAAGGCTAGGATGAATTTCCTTCTAGATGAGCGTGCCCTCAAGACATATGTTGATAATGTGGTAGCTATCTCGGCAGATGCAGATCCGCTGAAGAAGTATAGAGCTGAGATGGCTAAGAATAAGAGGATGATCCTCGATGGAGTCAAGGATCATGTGGTGTGCCATGTTGCAAGCAAAGGAATCGCTAAGGAGATGTGGGATTCCTTGGCCACATTGTATCAGGGATCTTTTAAGTAGTAGAAGATGTACTTAGAGCAGAAGATGAGATCTGCTCAAATGCATAATGGAGAACATGTAGATCCGTTCCTCAAGAAATTGAAGGAGACCCATGATGAGTTGTCAGCTGCAGGACATACACCTTAGGATTCAGAGTTAGTGATACTGGATCTAAATTCCATCTCGGATGAGAGGTAAATCTTTGTACAGAGTATATTGGGCAGAGCAACATTTCCAAATTGGGACAAGATGTGGGTAGCTATGAAACAAGAAGAGTTGAGGAGAGACCTACTCAAGGTCAAACTTGACGGGAGCAAAAGCAGTGGGTTGAAGCCCAAAGTAGAGGAGGAGGATAACACAACTCTTGCATCGAAGTAACAACTACAAATGTTACGATAAAATACTACAAAAAGTTAGTAGAAAGCATAGATGCAAGAATTAATGAAGCATTTCCCCAAAACGAAAAGCAAAAAGAAAATAAATATTCAAAGGATATGATTAATAGAGAGCATGGAAAGGAGGAAGAAGAAGAAGAAGAATAGAAAGAACAAGAAGAGGAGGAGATAGAATATCAACACCCAAAGAATCCATCTAGATATGTTTAGAAGTATCACCTAGAAAACAAAATATTTTGTAATAAAATTTAGGGGTTCAAACTAGAGGGATATTGACAAACACACAAAAACATGTAAACTTTGTCTTGTTATCCAAATAAAGCCAAAGAATTTTGGACAAGCCAATAAATATGAGCATTGGCTTAAATCTATGGAAGAAGATCTAAACACATATTGAAAAAAAAAGAGAGATGGAAACTTATGCCTAGACCAAAAGATAAGAATGTAATTGGAACCAAGTGGGTCTTTATGAAAAAAATGAATGAGGATGGACAAGTAGTGAGAAACAAGACTATTCTAGTTTACAAAGGGTATGCATAGATGGAAGGTGTTTATTTTGAAGAATTTTATACTCCAGTTGCAAAAATTGAAACAATCAAAATTTTCTTGGCATTTGTATGTTTTAGAAAGTTCAAAGCCTATCAAATGGATATCAAATCAAATTTCCTAAATGGATATTTAGAAGAAAAGGTGTATGTTGAACAACTAGAGGGATTTCAACTGTTAGAAGATGAAGGCTATGTATGTAGATTGAAGAAATATATTTATGGACTAAAGCACGCTTCTAAGGCCCAGTACTCAAGACTTGATAAATATTTATAGTGACAAGGATTCAAATGAGGAGAAACAAATAGAAGCATATAATGAAAAGTTGTTGATTAGTGTTGTCTATGTGGATGATTTAATTTTTGGAAGTGATGTTGACTTAATGAGTCAAATGTTTGTAGCGGAAATGTAGAAATAATTTGGATTTTCCAAGCAGGATAATTTTCATTCTTCCTAAGATTGCAAATTATTTAATCAGGTAAAGGTATATTCATCTCCCAATCCAACTATATTAAGGAAATGTTGATGAAATTTGAAATGGAAAATTGTGCACCTATTAGCACCCCCATCGTAAGAAAATGAAAATTGAATAGAGATGATGAATCCCCAAGTGAAAATATAGGTCAATGATTATCTTCTTATTATATTTGACAACATCAAAGTCTACTATCATGCAAGCTGCAGGATTGGTTGCAAGCTTTCAATCTTCCCTAATGGAGACACACGTGCAAGTAGTGAAAATATTTTTGTATATTTGAAGGAGACTATGGACTTTGGCTTATGGTACCCAAGAAGAAAATATACCCCTTTAACAATATATAAAAATGCAGGCTGGGTAAAAAGTGTTGATGACAAGAAGAATAATAGACATGGAGCATTCTTTTAAGGAAAGTGTCATGTATCATGGTTTAGCAAGAAATAGACCTCAAACTCTTACTCCAAATAGCAACAACTTGTTGTACTCAGGTTCTTTGGATGAAGCAAATTTTGATGCATATCATGGTAGATTATAATAAACCCATATCAATTATTTGTGATGATACAAGTGCAATTAATATCTCAAAGAACCTAGTTATGCATTCAAAGACAAAACATATTCCTATAAAATGTCATTTCCTTAGAGAATGGTTAGTTGATTAGATTGTTAATCTATAATACATTGCTACAAAAGAAAAAATTGTAGATATATTTACCAAACCCTTTCGAGAGAAATATTTGAATATCTAAGATGAAATGTGGGAGTTATATCTCTCTCATGCCATCAGTAAAAGGAAATTATAAGGAGAAGTGAGAGACAACAATAATATGGATCACATCAAGCAGATGGAACCTTTAGAGAACGAGTTGTAGGAGAAGAATGATTCGAAAAAATTGATACTCATTGAATTACATGAGAAACAAAATAAGGACATTTTCATCATCAAAAGATATGACTGCCATATATTCAAAAAAATAAATTGAACATACAACCATAAATCATACACTCAGGGGAATTGGTCTGAAAAAATGTGATAATTACATTTGAGGAGACCCATTCGTTCAGGTGGAGCATCCCTTTGTCATTGATGTAAAAGAGAGAGAAATTGTAGATAAAAGAAAAATTATAGACAAGGGAAGTTTCAATGAAGAAGTTTTAGTCAAATGGAGAAGTTTTAGAGAGAAGGATTTTACAATCTAGGGGAGTTCCTCAACACTTTACTAAATTTGTTTGAGCATTGCCATTAATAAAAAAGGGGGATATTGTTGAATAATTCTATCATTGATAGCAAATTCAAGGGAGACCTAAATTTGTGATATAATGTAGGAGCATGATCAAAGGAAAACACATGATTTAATTTGGGAGCATGATTGGAAGCATGAGGTAGAAATATCAAAATTTTGAAGAAGCCTCAAAATTATTGAAGAAACTTCAATTTTTTTTAGAATGTTAAAAACCTGAAAAAAGAAAGTTTGTCAACACCTTCCACAAGTTAATAGTGCATGAAAATCACTCGCACTGACAACCCATCTATGCGATGCTTAACATATGAAATTTTTTACAAAGGAAAAGGTCTACCAATTCACTGATATCTCAATATGTAGTGGCCCATGGTTATATCCTAGTGTCATAAGGGGCTTATGGTTTAACACCTAATGGCTAAGTTCCCTTGGCATATCACCATATTGATGTTTTAATAAAAGGATAAGGATCATATGATTTTATGATATTATTATATATATAAGCTCTTGGTCACAACCCCTAAACGTGAGGTGCTTATAATTTAGCACATGATGACTTAGGCCCCTCATCATATCAACATAATGTTGTTTTAATAAAAAGGCATGATTCCTATAGATTCTTTGATATCTTGGTATATAAGTTCTTGTTCATAACCCCTAGTCATAAGGTGCTTAATGTTTAGCTCTCAAGGGTTAAGCCCCCTTAGCATATCAACATATTTCCATTAAATAAAAAATTGTAGGCTTGAGGATTTTATGATGTTCCAATATAGTTAGCCCTAGTTATACTCCTAGATGTGAAAGAGCTAGTTCTAGCTCTAAGGTCTTATAACCCTCAACATATCGATAAATTGATATTTTTGTTGTGCACACATGTTGAAGTCAGTTGATATTGCAATATTTGGTGCCCAGACTCTATCAACAGGCATAAAGTTTGTTAACAAACACATTTCCCATCATCTATACTCCAAAAGTCCAATTTTGGCAAGGTTTTCCAATATTAAGTGTTTTGGGGTATTTCCTCATATTCCATTATAAAAGGCCAAAGTTGAGGTTTATTTTTCCAGCATGTGATATCCATTTACTGATAGTTTTAAGTAATAGAAAATTTTCCAACTATTGATAGACAAATTTCCTATTATCTGTACTCAGAAGTTTGTGTTTTTAAACTCTTTTAGTTTTAAAGTTTTCGGGTGTTTCCCAATATTTTGATGTAAAAGGCCAAAATTTGAGGTTCAACATCCTCCATGCGCTTCCAGCACTTGGTCACAAAGGTGTGTTGTTATAAAACCTAACACATAAGGTTCTAAATTCCTCAACATATTAATGTTTTAAACAAATGTCTTAACAACAACCCTTGATCACAAGGTGCTTAAGCTATAACACTTAGAGCTATGAAGTCCCTTAAAAAAGTTGGTTTTGTAAGTGATTTCAACTTTAAAATTTTGGGGATTTCTTTGATATCCCAATATGAAAGCACCAAGACATGGCATATAGGCATATGATGAGGTTCCAAGGTGCATAAGAACTAATTATTGAAAAGGTTAAATTGAAGGGAGTTCTTATGTTGAAGCTTATAAAGTAATTGTGCTGGAAGAATAAGTGTTGAGGCATATGAAGCTATAATTTAAATATGGGTCGCATTGGTAAATTGTATCTGAAAAACAATTGAAGGAAGTGTGAAATATTAAGGTATCACTTTAGTAATGCAAAGTTTTAAAAGGAGAAATAATTGAACAAAGTTAATTATCAAGGAAACAATTTCAAAAGGACAAGTAACAAAATCATGCTGTCAGAGAAGTTGGTATTTGAAGGAATTGTCTGTTCAAAGTATTTGTTGATTAATGAGAGGGAAAAGGTGACTGAAAAATTCATAAGAGCCGAGTGTACTAGAGAAGAAAAAATTACAAATTAAAGTTTTTAGGGTATTGAAGTCTCTTATAGGTTGGTTCTTACAAATCAACATAAGCAATTGGTGTCTCCTATATGTTGGTGCCTAGAAAGAAGTAGAAGAGATTGGTGTCTCATGTAGGTTCGTGCCTACAAATATTGTAATAGTAGGTTGGTTCCTAAAAATAACATCAATTGGAATATTTTTTGTTGTTTTCTCCCTGAAGGGTTTCCATGTATACCTTTTACTTCATGTTTTGCTTGGGATATTAATGTTTTATGGTGCTTGAAAGTTTTAAATAAGTAAAAATTGTGTTATATTGATTCACCTCACCTCCCTTCTCAGTATAATTATGAATTGAACAAAAATATGGGTGGTTCTTCCCCATCATCTCCACCACATCACCTTTTATTAATATCTCCTTAGATTATATTTTTTTCATGAATTTTGTGGGTGGAGGAGGAAATCCAATAATTTGTAGGGATGAAGAGGGTTTTGCATTAGTAGGATTTTTCCTCCTTGCTTGGTCTTTTCCTTATAATTAGTGCTCACTTCAATTGCCATATCATTATTAGGTGTTTCTATCCCACTTTCATCTAGTGTTTCTCCTTCAATTTCTCTACTTTCTTCAATATTCCTTGTAAATAAATTGTCGTATCATACAATCACCAAATTATTTGAGAATATTCCTTCGGGATTGAATCCTTGGGTAGGTTCAACTCAATCAAATTGAAAGGCTTTAATATTTTAAAAAAAATTGTGAGATGTGCAAAATTCTTAACTATAATTTCCACGATAATGAATGATAGTGTAATAATTTTTTTTTTCTTATAATTTTTTTTTGACCAAGAACGATATTGTTTACAAACGCATGCAACAAAATACCTATCTAAAACAAGCACATGTAGCAAGAGTGGTCTATCCTCATATCCATAAAGCCTAATATATGCATGATTTTCCTCTTCTAACATGCACTTATTTTCCTTTGAGAAGTTATTAATCGTTTAAAGATATCCTTTGGGGCTCACTTTCTATCAACATGTGTCTAAATTCTCTGACAAATTTGATCTCAGATAAGGAAGAAATGAAATAGAGTCTTGTGTCTCCATAGAACAAGGTACCATAATTTTACCAGTTATATTTCTAGGTTCATATTCCTCATAAGGGTTGTGCCTTTGAATAAATTATAGAAAATAATGGCCATCACTAGGTAGGTCATCATGAAAAATCTACAGGTCTTGTGGAAATTGACCAATTAGAAGGAAATTCATTGGAAATGACCTTTGTTTGGTCTAAAATAACATCCTTTTTAAAGGAAAAGTACAATATGTACATATATGACCTTGGTACATGGGAATTTGATTCTCATCACATGACATAGCTGGAAAACAATGAAAATTCTTTATAAGGCTCTACTAATAATGAAATATCGATGTAGGAGAGGTTGGTTGGAATAGGTGCATATTGAAGAATGAAGTCCAAGATAATATTCATTCTTCCACCTTGAGAATTGAGGAACATGTAGGGTTCGAGCAATTTGAGTTATTTATTTGGATCCAACAACCTCAACATATTTCTAAAAACCTTAGGAGTTAACATAACAAGTTTCTTCTTCTATAGAGCAAGCTTAATAGTTTTGGTCTTATGATTAAATTGACTAGTATAACAACAAAAAATTTCCTTGAAATCAAAGACCTCTGGAACATATGTGACATCAAACAACCCAATATTCCAAATCATATTATTGCGTGTCTCCTCTTGTTACACAATAATTTGTCACTGGCCTCATATCCCCTGATTTCGGATAAAGTCAGTCTCTGAGCAACATCTCCGCTATGTCATACATAAAATAAATATGTCCATATCTTCTCACTCATTCAAGAAGATTAAACAAGTGCTCTCTAATCCTGAAGATTGACCCTTTTACCCATGTTCCTGCATTGTCGCAAGTGAACATCATTCTGCCTGCGACGATTCTCTGTAATGAACTATACCATTGCAATGTCGTTGTAGGGGTACACCTGTTTCCTGCGATGAATGAATTTTAGGGCTCGACACAAGTCCTCAAAATATTTCTAGCCATGATTGCTTTGAATATACTGCTTCCTTGCGACGTCGTCGCTGAGCCCTAGTGTATGACTTGTGATGATCCAGATATGGCGAATTAGTTCAAACTGAATGCTTCTGGGTGGTTCTGGAACTGGTTGTTGGGTCAAGGGAGTTCGCCTTTCCTCCTCTAGGATGGTGGTTCCGCCTTTTGAGAAACCTCCCTTGAGGATAAGCTCCCTCTCCCTCATTTTATGGAGGCTCCTCCTCTTATAAAAGCACTATCTATGCTATGATCAGCTAGTTTTTGGTATTGAGCAAATTAGCTAGCTTTGGTGTGAGTTTGATAGTTTGTAGTGTGAATTGCTGATAGTTTAGCAATTGGTTGTGGATTGCCTTAGCCTTGTAATAGAGCTTGTGAGTGAGAGAGAGAGTTATCATCCATTTGGGAGACCCTTTTGAGAGTGAATGCTTGAAGAAACATACCGGTTGGACCCTTTGAGAAGGCTTGTGACGTCAAGGTTTGGTTGTAAGCTTTGCTTTTATTCATTTTAATACAATCAATGATGATTTCCTATATCTTGTGTAAAATATACTTGATAGCTTATGGTTCCTTGACTCTGTAAGTAAATAGATCATTGTTGTTCTCGGTTACATGTTTTGTTGTTCTCTTGTGTTGTTTCAGGTTAATAGCTCATTGAGCAGAAGGAAACGATAGCTGAAGCAGCACAACGAAAGCTCCATCGAACATCGGTTTGAGGTAGGCTCTTTCAAAAATGATTGCTTAAGGAAATTAGTTGTTATTTTGTCTTGCTGTGGCTAGACCCACTCTAGGGCTAGAGGGGTTGCCTCTGTCCGCAGAGGGAACATTTCCTACATCACAAGTTGGTGACCATATTGGGGAGTCCTTTGTATGTTGTCTCTTGTTTGCTCTTGATTTTTTTTTTGATATAGTGTCTCTTGATTTTCGGGGCTGAGCCATCAATATTTTGGGTTACCTGGGTCAATCTGGGAGTCTCTCTTACTGTCTGAAAGTTCAGTCTAGTGTCCTTCAGGTGTTTTTACTTTGCTTTTTATCTTAATTGGGATCATCATTGTAGATAGCTTAACAACTGTGACGACGTCGCACCTGTCCTCTTTGGTAAACCTGCACATCGTGGATATCCTGTTGTACAGTTGCAACGATTCTTGAAATTGAACCGTCGCAGAAGACAGGTGTACACCTGCGATGACATCGCCCAGTTGCTAGCTCCGTGCTTGTGACAATTGGCATTTTGTCCCAAGTTGCTAGTCAGAGCCCCGCGACGATTCCTGTACAAGTTTTTTTTACAACTTTACCTCCTGAATCAACCAGTACTACTTGTCCCCTGCTGTTTCTTGTCTCTCATCAACTTCTTTTGGTCGTGTTTCATTGAGGCACTTTCTCCTTGGTATCATTTAGTGAATCTTGTGTTTTTAGACCATGTGACCTAGCTCTGTTAAAAGTTTCATCAAGAAATCGTTTGTTTGGTTACTTGTTTGTCCAAGATTCGCCCACAACAATCTAATTGATTTTCTTGAGTCTGTTTTGCTGGTTGTTTTCTTGCTGTTTGCTCTTTAGTGTTTGGTTATTGAACCAATTCCTCATATTGATTTGATTTCCACACTATCAAAAATAGATCACATTTGTTTGGATCAGTCAGGTTTACACTTGCTTGTTTGTCATTAAAATTCCAAAAATAGAAAATATTGCATTCATACAGCGTACAAAAGTGAAAGTGAATTTGCATTATTGAATTTTCATGATTGAGAAATTGTAAAGCAACTTTAAATCTTTCATTAGTAGTTGTGAGATAAGTGTATTGATGCATTGTGCTTCTTAGTGTTTGCATTTGCTTATCTTGGTTTGCGTTTGCTTGGAAATGAACCACTTACCCTCCTTTAGGTAGTTGTTCATTGAAACGAATGATTTTTTACTCATTGTAGTTGCATCCTAGGAATTGTTGCAATACATTCAATATGGCCTGAAAACTGAAACTTAATTCAATATTAACTCTTAACATCAATTGAATGAACCTAACAACGCATTGGAACTTAATGCACATTTATCTAGAGGTCTAGGATAGAGATGTGCTCTGGCATCGTTAAACCTAGTCACTATTGTTTTCACTAAGGTTGGGTGATTCCTCCTTCTGTGATTCAATAGCTGCTAGTACGAACTTGTGCTCCCCATACCATCGAGTATATATCGGGAGACCCCACTAGGTTATCATCCTCTCATCCATAGGAAGCCGAGTCTGCTGCCTTACGAACTGTAACGCACCGAACACAGCATTCGAGAAGACTGATTGCTTTACAGAAAGTCCTTGGTCATTTCTCTTTCGTTTGATCACCAAGGTGTATATGCAATTTTGTGGTTTTCCTGGCAAACCTCTTGTCTAGTACTCCAGAGTAGTCACTTTCATTCCTTTTCGACTCCTTAAAAGAAAAGGATCATCTGAGAACTTGTCCTTTTAGGCTCATTAAATATTCGAAGGCAACTAGAGTCGTATTTTGTCCTTTTTCTCAACTCTTTAAAAATGAAAAGGTTAAGTTTTGTTCCTATGTCATAAAAATTTATTTGACCACGCTCACATTTTCCCTGTTAATCTTGACTGTGTTTTGGTTCGCATTGATTTGTGACCCTGCTCGATTATCTCTTTTCTAGGATCTTGAGTTAAGTCATCCTGGTGGAATCACCGATCCCATCCCCTGTACCAAGCAACCATGACTCTGCATCTCCTGTCACTTTTGAGGTATCGACTGTTAGTGATACCCTTCCTATCATCCTGAGTATTCAACCTCTTGACTCTCGAGCTCCAGGAGGGGACTCTTATGATATCAATTGGAATCCTATTTGGGAACCTTCAGAAGAGGACTTCCTAGTTACTCCCCCTGGTGTTTCGGCTACAATGTCCTCTTCCGACATGGATGAGATGACCCCCGTGTCCGGTGAAGAGAACCTTGTGTCAAGTGGCGAAATTCCTCTACCCACAGAGGGTTTCCCCTTTCACATTGCCCCTCTTGGCATGACATTGCCCCTACACTATCGCGCCTTGTCCGACATCATGAGTTCCATGTCTCTTAATTCGAGTTCTATGTGGTCTCGTACTATAGCCCCGACCTCAGAGCCTTTCGTACCTCAGATTCACAATGTGTCTGTCACCTCTGTTCCATCAATACCTACTGTCTGTGTGGCCTCTACAGCTCCTGCTGTCAGTGCCGTTGCTGCATCCTCGGTGGTTACCACTGTTGCTGGACCCTCAGTCGGTCCCACTAGTGGTGGTCCTTCAGCCTCAGCATTTGGAGTCGTAAATCCCACCGGTAGTATTCCACTCTCTTCTAGTTCCATTCCGGCAGGGTGGACGTATGAGAAATACATGTTTGCTCTTCAAAACCTAGATCTGCATAATCCGTTGCATTATTATGATCCTCGAGGGACTCATATTTATCATACTAGGTCCCTCCCTCCTCAGCCTACAGTTGAGGTTTCTGTTCCGTTATCTATTGCCTGGGCTCGTACTACTTACCATGGTGGCCAAGGGTAACCTTCCGCTTTCCAAGGACTGTCGTATCAAGGGCAGCTGTATCAAGGGCAACCATATCAAGGGCAGCCATATCAAGGGTAGCCGTATCAAGGTCAACCATATCAAGGGCAACCTGCTGGCCTACAAGGAAAACCCTTACAGGGACAACCTTCGGCCCTTACAGGTTCCTATTTTACTTACGTAGGGCAACCTTATGGTCAACCAGGTCAGCCTCAAATCCAACCAGGCCAACCTGTTGCTCAACAAGGTCAACCCTTTGGAAAAATAGGCCAGCCTCAAATCCAGCAAGGCCAACCTACTGTCTAGCCTTGTCAACCCTTTGGACATGTACACTAGCCTCAGATTCAACAAGGCCAACCTACTGTTTAGCCATCTCAACCCTCTGGTCAAAAAGGCCAGCCTCAGCTTCGACAAGGTCAATCTGTTACCTAGCAAGTTCAACCTTCTGGGCAAATAGGTCAACCTCAGTACCAACAAGTCAAGCCTTCTAACCAGTTGGGTCAACCTCAATTTCAGCAAGGACGTCCATTCGGTCAAGTTAATCCATATCTTAGTCAGCTGGGTGCTCAAACACTAATTGTTTCTCAAGCCCCACCCGGTTTCCAGACTCAGGCTGGACTCTAGACGCAACCTGGTCTCCAAACTCAAATTGGATTTCAAACCCAACCTGCTTATCAAATGCAGCCTGGGCCTCAAGCGTAGTTTGGAGCTTAGCCACAATATGGTCTCCAAGCACTTCCCCAACCCCAAGGGCAGCCTCAGACTGCTCCATATCAAAATTATCAGCAATCGCAGGTCAATCCCTATCAAAATTTTCAGCAGCCTTATGCTGCTCCTGTCGGTCAAGTTGGTACCCAATGGGTTGCTGGTGGTCAAAACCTGGGTCAACCATCCAGTTATACTTATAATCCCTATGGACAGAACCCTTACGGACAAAACCCTTATGGGCAAAATCCTTCTGGTCAAAACCAATGGGGGCAACAAGGAGCTGGATGGAACCCTAATGTTGGCTCTTATCAGAAGCCTATGATGTCCTTTAATCCTCAATTACCTTTCCTAGCAACCTGGAACTGCCTGATGTGTCCAAGCTGACGAATGATCCAATCCTTCATAATCCGTATTGGCCACCAGTTCCAACCAAAATTCCCGGTGATTGTCCCAAATTTGACGGTAAATCTGGAGAGGACCCTCAAGCGCATGTCATGACTTATCATCTTTGGTGTTCATCTAACTCATGGCTTGACAATTCAATCCATCTCCGTCTTTTTCAACGGACTCTCACTGGTTCAGCTGTGAAATGGTATATTGAGCTTGCTCGTGGAACTTTCCAGGATTTCAATTCACTTGCAATGGCATTTCTTACTCACTTTCAGTTACCGATTCGTTATGAAACGGGCACACACCTCCTTACATCTTTGAAACAGGACACGACGACGCACATCTCCGATCATATTCATGAATGGAGAAGGTGGCGTTGTTTGATTAAGTTCTGGATCCCTGATCAGCTTCTGACTAACTGGTTCACAACCTCATTTTTTGGTCCAATAACCCGCGATATTGCCATGGGGGCATGTGTTATTGAAGAGCAAGCTATCACGCATGCTTAGTATCTTGATTTGGTTTATTCCCAATCCGGTACGTTGTATGATTATTTGCCTAATGCTCTGTGACCCGGAACTACTAAGGCTCCGTTAACACCATCTGTCGACGGTGTCATTGGTTCCGTTACTTCATCTTCCCGAAAGTCTTCTATGACCCCTGTGAAGCAAAAATCTACTGCTCCAAATGAAAATGATTCTTAAGTCCCGTTTAATCCTGGTAAAACTTCTGAAGTCAATGTTGTTCAGTCCATCGTGGTAGACAAAGCTTCTAAAGGTAAGAAAAAGGGTAAAGGCAAAAATAAAGCCAATCCATCGAAGCAGGTTCCTCCTAAGCCTCTGGCCGATGAAGGTACCAAACGCAAACCCAAGTACCCTTTTCTCATCTATGATGAGGATCACTATACTAAAGACTATCCCAGACGGTCTGAAGTTAGTCGTTTGCTTAAAGGCACCCCTGGGACTCCTGATGTGCTTAAGGAGCCTTTTCCCTCTCAACAAGCCCAAATGGTGGTCGATCAACCTCAGT